>JAJTUV010001701.1:0-480364 GCA_021653895.1 Mastomys natalensis
TCCTGTGAGCTTGGTTATAATGGACCTCCTGGGAGTCAAGCTGTCTCTGGGTGTGGATGGGGTGGGGGTGGGCGTGAGCTGGAACACTGATCCGCCCCAGGACACAGTTGCCGACTTCAAGGAAGATGTGTCTCCAGCAGAGCAGATAGGTCCTGTGTCCACTAGGTCCCAGGGAGGTCCCAGTTAGCCCAGGTATTGGGGTGTGGGGTCTCATCTGTGAGCCTGGACCTCTCGAGAGTCAAGCTGTCTCTGGGTATCAGATGGGGTCTAGAACAACAGATCTAACCAGGGCAGAGTTTTGGATTAGAAGGAAGTTGTGTCTCCAGCAAGGCAGATATGTTCCACATCCCTAAAAGGATAATATTTAATACAGACTTAATATGAACAACCAGTGTCTTCCAGTGATACTGAAGATACACATTAAACACACTGGTGGTTCTTTACCAGGACCAAGACAGATAGATGTTCTGCATGTGAAATAGTGCCCAATACAGGGAATGATCACAGTGAGTTTGTTCCCCAGATTTAATTTTAGAAGGTGCTAAACATGCAGGCGTGGGAGTGGCCTCAGGATGACAAGTACAGTATCTGACAAAGAGAGGAACATCTTCAGCATTGTTGTCAGGATGACCCTTAGAAGAAAGCATCAGAGGATGAATGCCAGGCAGTGCACAAAATGTATGACCAGGGATGACATATGACACCTGATCTTTTGACTCAAAGGAACATCAAATGTTTCTCCAAAATGTATGTACCTCTCACTAGCATTTAGTGCAACCACATATGACAATTATGAACCCAGTGCCACTGGATTCTTCACTCTGTCTGTGGCCCTTCTTTCTGTGCATGTAGAAAGTCAGAAAGTTTAGTTGAATGTTGTTTTCTTTGTAGGACCTGGTTGCCTTTGCACACTGGCATTTACCTCTGGTCAGGTCTCCTGACAATGACAAATGCAATATAGAAATGTAGTCCTATCCTTTGCTATTGTTCTGCAGATCACCTTCTGCTCCTTTATCGAAGAGCAGGAAGAGAACTTGATTGAAATTCTTTACTTTGCAAAATTCCTACTACCAGGTTTCTTTGTATCAGACTAAACTAGGCAAATGATAGGAGACTATTAGAGAAAATGTATATGTTCTTAATCAATGTAACTATATGAATGTGGCCTTCTTCTGCATGCTTGATGGTAATCATCCTTATAAGAGTGGTTCTGGTGTCTTAAGCACATTTAGATCATCTGGAAAGCCTCTTAAATGTACTAATACCAAACAAGCACAGGCAAATTACATTTAAACCACGAAGAAAGGGCCCAGCCACTGGTGGTTCTTAAAAGCTCCTTTAATGATTCTAATGTGCAATTAGGTGAATTTCTGACCTAGAATATTTTGATGTCTAACCAGTCCTCCTATTTTATTTTTTTTTTATATAATAACAGTTGTCAATGCCTGTTGGTACCTGATGTCTGTCTATTTCCATATGTAAGCTTAATACTACAGTAATACTGAGAATGGTCTCAAATCTGCTTTAGAGGACATTTCCTAGGCAGGAACATAGAAAACTACTAGAAATAAAAGGACACTGATAAGAGAACTTGTCTGTCTTGAAAATGAAGCCTCTATAATCACCACTATCTCAAGTGTACTCATTTTGCCTCAAGGATTTTGTAGTGACTTACAAGACTCTTATGCAACTCAAACTGTCTCAACTGTTATTACAATAGCATCAGATACCGGTCTACATGGCCCTAAAAGGCCCTCTCCTTAAAAAGGTAGCCTCCTCGAGATTTTCAATTTCCCCCTTTCCTTTACAAACTTAAGACTTAAGCCTTTACATATAGCTTTCTATCTCTTTATTTTACCAATGGTAAAATTTTACCTTTATTTTTCACACCAGGATCTATAATTTCTTCTCAACATGTAGTGGCTTGTGTTCTCATGCTTATTGTTATCCCCAAAAACGTGCTTGCAGTGTCCTACACATAGGCTAAAGGAAGCCTGTCTCCAGTTGGCTCTGATCGGGAGATAAAGTTGCCTATGGCCAATGGCTGAGGTGGGATTTTAGATTCCCTGGACAAGGGATGAAGGGAGAGGAGGAGAAAAATCCATGTCAGGTAAACAGAAAGGTCAAACTTAAAAACCCACCAACATGTAATAATCCAAGAAAGTGGCCCCAGGGGTCACTTCCTGGATTGGGTCTGGGGTAGCAGAGATGAAATATAGATTTTAAAAGGTGTGGACTCTGGAATATCAGAGGGGAAAGTCGGTTAGCCACTTGAAGTTAGGGAGACACCCAGCTATTAAACTAGTAAGGGACATTAAAAATAACACTCTATGTCCATGTGCATGAGCATATGCATGTGTGTGTTTCATTCTCAAATCCAGACAACTCTGGCGGGTGGCAAGAAGTACAATCACTCACCAGGAGCTCAGAGCAGATTAACTATTCATCACTACATCAGCCTAATGAACTCTAATTAAAGATAAAACATATGCATGTTTCCTTACACCAGGGCCTTCTTATTCATGCTCAGCATAGATAGATGATTGATAGAAAAAATAGATAGGTAGGTAGGTAGGTAGATGGATGGATGGATAGATAGATAGATAGATAGAGGTATAGACATATAGATATATAAATATATTGAGATATGTTGATGTATACATTATGAAATGAGCAAACATAACTAATTATATTTTCATTACCTCATTTGCTTATCATTTTTATAGAATAACTACAAAAAGAGGATAAAATTCATTCTTTCAACAATTTTCAAGTATATATTTAGTCATTAGGCTGTACCACAGCCCTGCAGAACTCACTGATGTAACTGAAATGCTCCTTTTGACCAATACTGGCCAACCGCTTTGACCATGTTTCTGAGCAACAGACGTTGCCATCATCTGCAGGCAACAGGGACCTCTTTAGCATTAGGACTTTCTCAACCAGGTTAAGAAGGGACAGTGGAACATTTCAAGTCTGTTTATTCTAATCGACAAGACTGCATTCTTTCTTTGTGATGATACTACTATCATAATAAAAATAACACACAATAGAATTTGTGTGTGGAAAAAAAGTACTTTTGTATTATGATACCATCACTCAAGTATGTTAATTTCAAACTAAGCTTATTTATGCAATATAGTTGACTGGGTTTTGACAAAAACTATTTTTTGTGACACATACAAAAGACATTGAGTTCCTTTAATTAATACCAAGTTAGTTTTCTATCATTCAAAATGGAAAGTATCTAATACAGAAAGTAGTTCTTTAAAAAATTGTTATGAATAGGATATTGTTTTAAATAAATGAGGAATTGGTTGGTCTAGTATCAGAGATGGGGAAGATATGTCTTTACATTAGTATTCTAAGAAGCTCACGTTTTAGAATGGCTTTCCATCTGTCATCTAGTGTATCTGGAAATACACAATGTACCTAACAATATTGAACTAGTGAGAAACTTTGCAGAAATACTCTAAAATCTGGGACAGTAACAGATCTCCCTGGAGCCCTCAAGAGGTCTAGCAAGAAAAGATATTTGGTTTACAAAGAACACCCATACTTTTAGCCCACATAGAAGACAGGAAGATCATAAAACTTCATACACACCCCAAAACCCACCAACAACAAATCAAACAAAACAAACAAACAAACAAACCCATGTTTTAACCAACAGGTAATTGAAAATGTGTTAGAGTCTGTTTATCTTCATATTTTCAGGATTAGAGAGATACACAATTCTCCTTTCCAAGTTAGTTAGATGTGAGGCTAAATGTGGAACAGAAGATAAGACAGACACCATCTGAGCAAGTATCAAACATTTTCTCCAGGAACTTTTTCTAAATACCCCAAACTATGAATTCTCTGACCACAAAGTAGATGGTAAACTTGAGGAAAAGACTTGACCATTGGCCACAGCCTGGTGACAAGGAAAAAGTGAGGTCAAACTTTTGAACTGAATTGGGATAGAGCCAAGTTGGAGAATATTAAGCTAATCACTACTCTAGGACCCATTGACTAGACAAGATAATTAGCTTTGTCAGTATTGAATTCACACGCCTACTGAGCTTAAAAGAGACTTGTAATCTCAAAGAACCCTGAGTGCAGCCTTCTTTTCTTCAGTTAGCCATGTGTTGTGAGAATGGCAACAATTTACTGCCTACTGGATGACTAAATTCTACAAGTGGCATTTGTGTAAAGTTTCTTAATTTGTCAAGTCTACTATTGCTAACCATTAGTAACTGTTTAGTTTAAATATATCATGATGATTGATTCACTGACTATACTTTTTAAAATGTGTTTGGTTTTGTTTATCCTTTTTGTGGTGGTTTGAATATGCTTGTCCATAAGAAGTGGCTCTATTTTGGTTGTGAGCCTAGCCTTTAATGGCTGAGCCATCTCTCCAGTCAAAAATAAGAAAGAAAGAAAAAAAAAGAAAAATAAAGTGGCTCTATTAGGAGGTGTGGCCCTGTTGTAGGAAGTGAGTCACTGTGGGGTTTGGCTTTGAGGTCTTATGCTCAGGCTCGCCCAGTGTGGAAGAGACACCCCCCAGTCTGGCTGCCTGCAGAAAACAGACTCCTTTTGGCTGTCTTTGGATCAACTTGTAGAACTCTCAGCTCATTCTCCAGCACCGTGTCTACCTGGATACAGCCATGCTTCTCACCACAATGATAATGGACTGAGCCTCTGAAACTGTAAGCCAGTCCCAATTAAATATTGTCCTTTATAAGAGTTGCCTTGCACATGGTGTCTCTTCACAGCAAAAAAAAAGAAAAGAAAAAAAATTTTTAAAAATTAGAAAATGAAAATAAACCAAACTAAAATACCCTTTTTCTTTAAACACACCTGGTACTATGAAAATGGTAACATAGCCTTGCTGATAACTTTTAAGAAGTCAAGCAAGAATTTGTTCATTGAAGGTCTTGATGGCCCTCTTAGCACCACTAAGTATTGAGTTTCATGCCCGAACTAATGTCTCATAAAAATACCCACTAAGGGAAGCCCCAAGTACCCCTAAACAGTGAATCTCGTTCTAGGCCTTTCATGATGAAAAAGCAGACCACCAGCACAGTGTCACACCCAGCCTCTCCTCTTGCTGGTTTTGTCGAGTTCCATAGTCTCCTAACATGCCAGCAGCATGTTTGCTTTTCATTTGTTTGTGGCTTATTTAAGCCACAGATGTGGGTGGGTGGCAGGAACTCAGCACTTTTCTTCTTTGGCGATAAGGATGGCCATCAACAAAGCACATGTGGCTCCCATTAGAGTAAATGGAAGGCACGTGTCTAATTTGGAGGGTAAAATTGGAAAAATTGAAACAGCTGCAGCTAGTGACCCTCTGTTCTGAATGGATGTCAAATGAGGTGAATAGTTCAGTCTCTTCTTCTAACCTGCTATATGACTTCCTTGTTGCATAACTGTTTACAGAATTTCTTTTAGATGAGGCCTAGATTATGCCTTTGTGCTGATAAAACACTATTTCAACATGACTACATGGGTTCCTGCACTCAGAGGTATCATATCATGAATTTTAGGCCCTTAAAAGGTTATTGAAATTAACCACTGCCTACCTGGTCAGAGGACTTCCCTCCAAATATTTTCACATACATTCTTCCATTTGTTGTGTGGTGCGCTCCAAATTCTGGCAAAATTTTTAATTCATTACTACGTTAAAACTAAGATTTGCTATGTATCAGCAGCAGATGTAAACTGTTTCTTGCATGTACCTAAAGGAGGCAGGATAGCAAGTCCACTGGAGGGAAACGCTCTCTAAGGAGGCAGACCTATGAGATAGACATCTGAATGCTAATATCATGGTTGATTTATATGAAAAAAAAAATATCTCTTAGAAATTCTCAAAGCCTGTGGCTGTTTATGTTAAATATGAGGAAGGGAACACACACAAGTCTATATCTCAAAGTAACTGGCCTCTCAGTGTAGGGAAAACCTCTAAAGAAACAAAAATTTATCTCATCCCCCATGAAGATGGCTATGCTATCGTTTTCTCTGCAGTCACCCAGTAAGCTAAGCAGACTTACCGCTTTTCCACCCTTGGAAAATACATAGACACTGAATTGATTTATGAATCTGAAAAACCTTTGCCACCTACATGAAGAATATTTCTCACATAGTTTTTCTCAGCTGTTCTCTTTCCTGACAGGGTATCAAAGGCTCTGGCAGGTGAATCCTGTACCCCTGTGGTGGCCGTGGGTGTTGGCATTTGTAAGGCTGCATATTTCTGTCATCACCCAGGAGCCTGAAGCACAGAAGAAAGCTCTGTATGCACTGAAGGAGAGGCAGCTGTTGCTGTCTGTGGAGTCAAATGAAACTAAATCCTTCAGTGTTCCATCTCAGCATCTCCTTTCCGAGAATAGGGGAGAGCTGGAGAGCCAAGGTGCTTCTGCCTCGGGAGTGATGATACATTGGACCCTGGACTTGATATATTCTCTAACTAATAGCCTAAGCAGAAGGGGCTGGTGAAAGGTCATGAATGCATCCCATTCTAGCTTTGGAGTCCTGTGAAAGGCCAGGGATATACCTCCTTACACCTTTTGAAACCTGTCTGAGGTAGCACTCAGAAACTGCTTATGTTGACTTTGTGTAACAGGACATGAAGTTAAAAAAAAATATATATATATAACATTGTCTATGCTACAGAGACACAGGGTCAACCTAGAGAAATAGAAGGAAACAAATGTGAAGAAGGCACTGGCTAAGCTTTGTTACCTGTCTGCTGACACGTCTATTACATATCTTATGAGAAGACAATTAAAGACATTTTTATATTGGAGAGAGGAGAGGAAGTGGTGGGGGAGAGAAAGAAAGGGGATAGAAAATGGGAAAGGGGGTGAGAAGGAGTATGAGAGACAGAGTGGGGAATCATAGACAAGGAAACACTTTATACATAAATTAGGTTTTGGAATGTTAGAGCTAGGAATCACTGCAAAATTAAAATTACTAAACCCTTCATTTTTGGTGGAGAGGCTGAAGCTCAAAAAAATGAATTCATCTTCATCACTGTAATCATAGTGGTTACCGTAATACAGCTTGTAAAAGTAGCTTTAATTTGCCATAAGTAATTGTCATTTTGGAGGCTTACTGCTGAACAAGCTCGCCCTTTCCAGTTTTCTGAACTCTGATTGATTGGTTCAACTCAGCTATTCTGGCTCAAACTCCTCTTCATGCTTACTGATTCAACTCAGATTCTCTGGGCTTCTGACTAAATTGCTCTGCTTGGAAAGACTGCCCCTGAACTCCAAGCTGAACTGAGTTCATTGAACTGTCTCTCTCTCTCCCTCTCTCTCTCTCTCTCTCTCTCTCTTGTGTGTGTGTGTGTGTGTGTGTGTGTGTGTGTGTGTGTGTGTGTTTTCAGGCACTAGAAAATAAAGGACTCTGCTGCCCGTGTTGTGCTGCTATACTACTGAGCCTGAAATAACTGGTGCTTGAAATGTTCATTCCTTTTTCTTTTCTTTTTTTTTTTATTGGAAATTTTATTTACATTTCAGATGTTTTCCCCTTACCCCATTTTCCCCCCTCCCTCCCAGGAACTCCCTATCCCTTCCCCCCTCCTCTTGCCTCTATGATGGTGTACCCCCCACCCACCCTCCTCCTTCTTAGAAATGTTCATTTCTTTGAAGAAAATCTACTTTCATTCTTTAGACTGTGGTCAACCTATTCAAGCAAAAAATCTAGAATTTGGTGGCAATGTAAGTGGTCTCTTTTTTTGGGAGACAGAATAATGCCTAAGAGGTTTCAATATTATAATCCTTGTAACCCACATATATATATATGGCAAAAGGTACTCCACAGATAGAATTAAGGACCATGAGATCGGGAGTATAACCTCGATCATCAGGGTTCTTAAAAGTGGAGGTGTTCTGTTGAGATCCTTTGGGGGATGCATGGTCAGAATTACCATAATACAGTGCTTGCCTCCAATTAGAGAGAGGGGCCCAAACTCAACAATGCAGGAAGCCTGTGGCAGGGTAGAAAAGGACAGGGAAATAGGTAGACCCTGGAGCATCCAGAAGAAACACGGCTTTACCAACAACTTCCCCTCAGCCCATGGAGTCTCAGTATGATGGTTTATATATGCTTGGTCCAGGGAATGGCACTATTAAAAAGTGTGACCCTGTTGGAGTAGGTGTGGCCTTTTCAGAAAGAAAGAAAGAAAGAAAGAAGAAAGAAAGAAAGAAAGAAAGAAAAGAAAGAAAAGAAAGAAGAAAGAAAGAAGGGAGGGAGGAAGAAGGAAGAAAGGAAGAAAGAAAAAGAGACTGAAGCAGAGGAGGGGAGGGGAGGGGAGGGAGGGGAGGGGAGGGGAGGGAGGGGAGGGGAGGGGAGGGGAGGGAGAAGAGGGGAGGGGAGAAGAGGGAGGGAGAGAAAGAGAAGAGAAGAGAAGAGAAGAGAAGAGAAGAGAAGAGAAGAGAAGAGAAGAGAAAGAGAAGAGAAGAGAAGAGAAGAGAATCGAAGCCCAGGCATTCTTAGCCTCAGTGTGATTGCTAGTTTGAACCACATAATTGTTTGTTGGGGTGCGGAGCTATGGTTCTATGCAATATCC
This sequence comes from Mastomys natalensis, assembly GCA_021653895.1. Taxonomy (NCBI): domain Eukaryota; kingdom Metazoa; phylum Chordata; class Mammalia; order Rodentia; family Muridae; genus Mastomys; species Mastomys natalensis. The sequence goes on from JAJTUV010001701.1 coordinate 8,552, forward strand.
ATGGCCTCTAGCTAAGTCATTACAGAAGGAAGCTTTGAGATGTAGTAACTAAAACTGTCTTCTAGACATTGTCTTTGGCAGACTTCAGACCTAAAATCAGTTAAAAAACAACACAACAACAAACCCAACAGCTCACGAATGCCTTCTCCTTTGGGTTGAAGTCTACACTGTCTTTGGAGGTTTACAGGTCCTGATTCTCAGAAACTGTCTTCTAGGGAAAACTTTTTAATTTAATGACAGTGCTTTCAGCTGAGAAGTATACACTGATAGGACTTATCAATCTAGTAATGTGGTCTCCAGAACAAAGAGAGCTGGAGACACAAATACTCATTTCCAAATGATTTAAGTATGATTTAAGTGATATTTTTAGATAAATTCTGTGTTTCCTCCACTTTTAACACCAAATCCCTTTGCATGAGCTAGCTGCTTTGGATTTACTTGTAAGAGCATGGTATAATCTATGACATCATGCACCAGCACTACCATGTGCAACATACAGAACACAAGCCCACAGGAAAAATGGGATGCCACCATAGAGCCTCTCACCAAGCAGGGGATGGGGATCTCAACACAACTAAATGAAATTATACTAAAAGTACTGGATGGAATCCCTTATCAACTTAGATGTCTCAAACCAAAAAAAAGTCCACATGCTTTTATTCCATGTATAAGGCTTTGCCATAACCCTAAATTCAGGCTATGACATACATAAGAAACCAAAGGTTATCTATTCTTCTCAAATATAGTAATGATTAAAAATAGGGAGTGATTTGGGAGCTAAACAAAGCAACAGAGCTAGTTGTTTATATTATGTGAATAAGTCAGCATATGACTTCAACTGTCAGCAATTTGAAAATGAAGAATCCAGGCAAGAGAAAGACGTAACTGCTCATCATGACTATAGTAACATAAATCAATGCAGCAAGTGACCTAAGATTCAAATCTATAGAAGATCAGATGGGATGTTTCTTTCAAGCTATTAATAAAATCTGTTGATTTTCTTGAAATCTTACAGGGATTTGCTTTCAAGCATATTCCAAGGGTTGACATGGAATGAAAGTGAAGTCCATATGAGTTTTTCTATATGTAGCTCACAGAGAAGGATGTCCTCAGAAAGTATTTTCAGAAAAAGAACACCAAAACTTTAATGTTGTTAACTGATAATAATTTAACAAGAGAATGAGGTAAATTCTCCCTCAGAGAAGGCTGTACCATTATTTATTAAAAAGTGGTTCATAGGAAAGCTGTAATTTAAATTGGAGACTAAAGTACTAAGCCTTAGAATGACATCTTCACACAACTGGAGTCTTCATTCCAGTAGAGAGCCTGTAGGACCTGGATTCTAAGATACCATAAAAAACACCCCACCTAGACCCAGAGGACACGACACTTCTCTTCATGGTAGGAGCTTCTATGTGAGAGACTGTCTTTAGAACAGAGCACATGCTATCACCAGAATAGCTAATCAGGGACTATAGTATGGGACATGCCAACTCCCTTTCCTTACTCCTATTTCCCTCTTTGCAGTAATCCATTTTTATGTAATCCATTTGAGGTTATTAATTGCTTATTGATACCCTGTTGGGGATTTGACTTGTGCTTATATGGGAATTCACACATCTGCTGCAGGTCCCTGACAACAGTTGGTTTTTGGATTGATCAGTAAAGAGCCAGAGGCCAATGGCTGGGCAGGGGGACAGAGGCAAGACTTTGAGGATTCCTAGAGAGGTAACAAAGAACAGGGAGAAGAAGAATCAACAGGGCAGAAGGAAGGAATAGAATGTAAGCATGAGAGCTGAGGAAGACAGAGAACCAGCCATGTGAGAATCAGGTAAGAGCAGCCCGGGTCCCTACCCAATTTGGGTCTGGGGTAGCAGAGATAAAGTATATATTTTAGAAAGAAATAATTCAGGAAATATTGAACTGGAGTGGGTGCTAGACACAGGGAGGTTTGGAAGTGCCTAGTCATTGAGCTAGCTAAGGCATATTAAAAATAAGTCAGTTTGGTGGTGTCTTTCATTCATGAAGGCAGAGCCCTTAGGCAGGTGCAGAGCCATGCACACACCTGCCAGGAATGTAAAGCAGACTACCACTTCAATACCCTTATTAGTATTTTGTTTCAAACCTGTTAACCATAGGGCATCTTAAAGTGAAATCACTTGCTCCTTCAAGATGTACATGTTAAGTATTGTGTCTAGTACTATAGGAATACTGAGAATACAATGGTGAGCAAGATTCAGAAAGTGGGCATGGTCCCCTCCCCTTCAAGCCATTAACAGTCAAATGGAGAATACATGAAAACCAAGAAGCAACGACAGAGTGACGTGTGAGAGAGGACACAGAGCATGGACACCACAGGAAAAGATGGTGACTCCCTTTCATTGTTAGGTGAGGCAACATTTGCTGGACTGGGGAGTCTGTAAGTTGAGATCAGTAGAAGGAATGGAAAAATAATCTAAATACGAGTTCCAAAAAAATCAGGAGGAAGCATGGCCTGAAGTCAGGAGACCTCCATGCTACTGAAGAAAGGTTGATGGCCACAGAGTGATCCACTCATAGACATGAACATTCTTCTCCCTTTGGTGACTATTTCACTGAGCCACATTGAACCTGCTAGAGTAACAGTAAAGTACAAACTTAGGTCATGTTGTCTCTGTGGATAACACCAAGTGGCAATACACTCTATGCTCTCTCACCAACATTTAGAAGCAACATTGAGCAGAGACAGGAACTGTTCCTGTACTTTGTTTCCATTAGCCACAAAATACTTCGGGAACCTCTTTCTCTTCAGAGAATTTCCACCAATGAAGTACATTTCTTTTTTTTTTTTAATTGGAAATTGTTATTTACATTTCATATGTTTTCCCCTTTACCCCTTTTACCCCCTCCCTCCCAGGAACTCCCTATCCCTTCCCCCCTCCTCTTGCCTCTATGATGGTGTACCCCCACCTACTCTCCCCCGTACCTCACCTCCCCACCCTTGAATACCACCCCCCACGATGTCCAGCCTTCATGGGACCAAGGATCTCTTCTCCCACTTATATATAGCTCCCTTGCATATATAGCTGGAGCCATGGGTCCTCCCTAAGCGTCCCAGGCTGGTGGTTTAGACCCTGGGGGCTCTGGTTGGTTGATATTGTTGCTTTCCTCATGGTGTCGCGAATCCTCTCAACTCCTTCAGTCTTCACTCTATCTTCTCTTTGGAAACCCCATGCTCAGTTTAATGGTTAGCTGTGAGCATCTGCTCTGAGTATGTCAGACTCTTGCAGACCTCTAAAGGTGGTCTCTCAACAACCTCCCAGCTCCCTACCTACAGGAACATGTCCAGTTGGGAGTATGGAGCAGGGAAGTCCGTTGGGTCTGCTCACTTTTGGGATTATTCTTCAGGCACTGACTTGCCAAGAGAGAAAGTTCAGTAAGGAATGAGTCAGATAGTGTGTCCCTTCTCTCCTGAAAAGACTTCCGTCTTTTCCTCCCTATCTTCCCACAAGGGTTTGAGTGGAAAGAACATTCTGGGATGACAAGTACCTATTCTAGTCTTTCTCTCTGTTCTCAGTTGCCACAATGTCTGATGTAGGAGAGTGAGGTTGTGTGTAGATGCCGCTATGATCAACACCATTTCTTTAATATATACTAGAGTCCTCATCTGTACACTGTATCGCACTGCATATTAGCAACAATTGAGATACTGTCTCAGATTCTGCCAGTTACCCACTACCTATTAATCATGCTTACCAAGCGTTTTGTGAATTTTCATGGCCTACAACCTCCTATAGTCTTACTACAAACTGCTTTTCTGGGCCTTGATTGTGACATTGAAAATATAATGGGAGAAATATCTGAACTTTAGAAAGATTGAAATGCAGGCTGGAGAGATGGCTCAGTAGTTAAGAGCACTGACTGCTCTTCTAGAGGTCATGAGTTCAAATCCCAGCAACCACATGGTGGCTCACAGCCACCAGTAATGAGATCTGATGCCCTCTTATGGGGTGTCTGAAGACAGCTACAGTGTACTTACATATAATAAATAAATAAAAAACCTTTGGGTTGGAGTGAGTGGGGCCTGATGGGGGGAGGGAGACGGGACTGAAATGCCTATATGGAAAATGATTTGTTGTTTTGTATTCATTCCAGTGTCACCTGACAATGGATGGGGAAGTAGGTACATAAGGAAGGTAGTAGACAGGAAGGTAAGACAAATTTGGCCATTGGCTTAAGATTGCTGAACCTAGATGATGGACATCAGGAGGCCATACAAATTATGCTATCATCTCTATCTGCATCTGAAATTTTCTCCATAAGAAAGGGCATAAGTAGCCATTATATAAACTATTAGACAGCTTTGAAGTATCTGGAATTCTTTAAAATACTTTGATAAAAGGATTTCATATGATGAATAACAGTAGAGCAATGTCTTCAGGGTACATAGTGAATTCAGCAGACTCAGTACTAGTTTTGTAAGATTTCAGCTGAACACAGTGAGTGAAAACTTTGACTTGCAAAATTGAAATTGAATTTTGTGCAAAGGAGGTAAAGAGAGCAGAGGTGGTAATACTATACATTCTTTCTTGGCAACAATACTATTAGGTTTACCAGTAAATATAAAGGGCACATTTGCTTATTTCTAAAACATCTGAGTTCTGGTCTGGCTAAGAAAATCTCTTATGTACTATGTGGATACAACACCTGTCAATTAAAGCTAATTGGCCTGTAACTGAGGCAGGAAATAGAAGGTGGGACATCCTACAGGCGGAAAGGATTATGGGATAGAGCCAAGCATAGGAGGACTGGGTCCAAGACATAGAGGAAGAAGTTGTATATAACTAACAACCAGGTAAACAGCCACATGGCAGAACTTAAAATTGAATAACAGGATTGTTAAGTTATAAACCAGTCAGAGAACATCTTAGCTATATGGCCTAAGTAAATTGAGTCTCAGGTCATCATTTCTGGGAGCTAAGGAATGGGACAAAAACCTCTGATTTTACAGAGATAGAGTTCCAAATGCTCTCAGACTCCTTAATGCCTGTGGATAACTGAGAGGTGACATCAAACCTGAGAGACATTCTTTCTATCCTGTTGGTAGCATGTTAAGACAAAAATCAATAGAAGTACATTTTGTTGTTGAAGGGGCTAGAGATACCCAGGTTTAAATCAGTATTTTAAAGCTGTGGAAGATAGAGCAAGTTGATCCCCACCCCACAAGCTGAGCTTACTCCCAAACTTACAAGAAAGAGAAAGTGGTGAGCTCACAGTTTAGATTGTGTCACAACCCCAATTCCTAGGGTTGTGATCAGAAATACCATGGCAAAATATCCAGGACACATTTCAAATGCTGTTGAGGAACTGTATAAGGGGACAAACAGGTGTTACACTGCACAAGTGTCCCAGCCAGTTGCAGGTGAGATCAAAGTCTGACAAGTCTAGCAATGGCCCACTGAGCACTGCTGATATATCACCACCTTGGGCATTTCTATGGTTTTCTGGTATAATGTTGAGGATTAAAAGAAAAAAAAAATAGTTCTTCCAAGGAAGAAAACAAAACTTCCAAAACAATGTAAAGAGTCAAGATCCCACCAAATATTTTTATTCTTTAGACCCTAAACTGGGACTAAAATGCAAGAAATGAATGATTTATAATTTTAAGACATATTTTGTTTGTTTTTATTTCTGTAAGTTTCATTGATTATTAAGTCTACACCTGGCTAAAAGGTTCTTCTGTTGGATGTATTTAAAAATGAAAATTTATTCAATAACACGTGCCTCATATTGGCCATAGCTGATATCTTTGATTGTTCTGTAACATTCAATGCACTGCTATTTCCTTTCCATATTGCATGGACATCTTATGTATAATCAGAGATCCCCAGAGGCATTCGGAATCATGAATGAGTTTACACTCTGCTCTACTGAAGTGTCTAATTAATGTTCTTGAGATGTTTAAGACACATTCGATGTACAGAAAGTGCTTGGTGGAGGCTTACTATGAATACCAGCTAAGTCCTTGAGGTCACTCCTGTTTAAATGTAGAGGTCAGTTGAGTACTGCCTTTCCCGGGTGCAACAGAACCGCCTGCTGAGGAAAACCCATGTGGCTGGAAAAGTGAGCAATAACACAGTCTGCCTGTTGCTAGGCAACGTGATAGGAGGTAGCTGATAGACCAATCTGCCCTGGAGACTTTGGAGAATACAGAGGTCAGGCTACTTCGTTATATTTTTAGACTAAAAACGTAGCAATTGTTCTCCAAAGTCAAGTCCAGTAGGGGTGCAAAACAAGCAAGTAAAAATGAAATCATATTGTCTAATCCCTACCTCAAAACTCATGATGCAATTTGTTGTATCAGAGCAGATAAAAATTTGCCAACACACTCAGCAGGGGAATTGGAAAAGATTGATGTTCTAGCTAGAAAGCTTTACATATAAAATGTGGATTCAGGATATGAGTTATTAATTCTTGAAGAAATATTCTAGTGACACCATGGAGAATATTGGTTGAGACTAACCTGTCCCATGGTAGCAGTTATGAACAACCTGTGGTATGGACACTGACTTCTACACTGTAGTCCTTGTGGTGGCTTGAATAGGAATGGCCCTCATAGGCTCATGTATGCAAATGCTTGGTCACTAGGGAGTGAAGCTATTTGAGAAAGATTAGAAGGATTAGGAGGTGTGGACTTGTTGGGCTCAGTGTAGCCTTGGTGAAGAAAGTATGTTTCTTGGGGTGCGCTTTCAGTTTTCAAAAGTTCACAGAAGGCCAATCGTGTCTCAGTCTTCATCTCTCAACCTAAGGATGGGGATGCACCTCTCTGTTCCAGTACTTACCTGTATGCCACCAAGAAGGCTCCAATTAAATGCTTTCTTTTATAAGAGTTGCCTTGGTCATGGTGTCTCTTTCCTACAATAGGACAGCAACTAAGACAGTCCTCCGTCTCCTTTCCTAATAATCATCCATGACGTTGAGCATCCAGATACTAGGGGAATGAAGAAGTACTTTTGTGAAGAAGGAATCATTTACTGATTTTTCAAATATTAGTTACTAGTCTTTCATCTGGAAGGAAAACAAGTCAGGAGATTTATCCAATTCAGCTTATAGACTTTATTTATCTACCAGTCATAACGCCTACTTTCCCCATGTTTCTTAAGCCAGTATATGACATCCAGTAACATCTGTGGTTAAGGGAGCCAATGCTGGCATTCTTGGAGAAGCTATTCTGATATACTTCTGATGTCCTTTTATTACTAATTTAAAGCATACCTAAGTACTCTGCTTCCTGCCTAGCTCTCTTTCCTGTCTCAGCAAGAGTTTTTTTTAGCAGATCAAATGAGGTATTCAGATTTCCAAATCAAATAGCTTTCCAGGCTGGAAATTTACAGAGCCGAGGTAGATTAACTGACATTGAAGGGACTAGAAAAAAAAAACAGTAAAACACTTCACAGAAAATTTTCAAAGAAAACACATCCTAATCCTGTGTAATACCTCCACAGGTCACATGAGTCACTGAAGCCTCTCTCTCATTATTGTCACTTACTAAACAGCTCTGTCCTCAATGGCATTCGACACTGAGCCATGGGACAGCTTGAGCAGAGTTCAAGCTGGGTCCTGAAGGTGTAGCCATGCACTAAGTGCTAACCTTTAGCTTCTGGATCTGGAACATTTAGGTGTCCCTGAACAGGCTAGGGTATTGGGCATAAGTGTAGTTTATTCAAATATAGACATTTGCATCACATATTCCTGCTTACATCCTATGAAGCCCCAACAATTGTTATTAGAAATTAAAGCAAATATCTCAATTTTTGTACCATGGCCGTGGTTTTTAAAAGATTGTTTAATTTAGTTCTTCTCATGGGTCTCAGTTTTTTTTTTTATTTCTTATTTCCCATTTTCAATAAAGTCATCAATATAAAGGTTAATTATGAAAGCTTTAGGAGGAAAAGATCTCAGCTAAATGAATATTATTTTCTAGCATTGGCAATTTTTTAAAGATTTTTAAATACTTTTGTCTTTTAACGTTCCTAATATAATTGATTCAAAATGCATACATATTATTTAATCTGGATTCAGATCTTAAGAACTCTATTATTTTTACCAATATGATTAGTATAGCTGTGGTCTTAGTTAACATTACTATTGCTGTGACGAAATATCATGACCAAAAGCAACTTAGGGAGCACAGGGTTTATTTCACTCCATAGGACAATGCATCATCAATACAGTAATGGTAGAACTCAAGCAAGGCAGGAAACCTAGAGGCAAGAACTGATGCAGGAATGCTGGTTACATGCAGGAATGATGATTACTGGCTTGCTCCCCCTGGCTTGCTCAGTTGCTTTCTTATAGAACCACCAGCCCTGGGATAGCACCACTTACCATTTTAATCCACTGACATGGCTGCTCTGGCAAGAGATCACATCCAAAGAACTTCTAGTTCTATGATCTGACTAGAGTACAGACATGCCTTTAGCACACATCTTTAATCCCAAACAATCAAATTAAGGTTAATTTCTAGAAAGAAGCAGCTATGTTTGAAAGTGATATTTAATTGAAAGGAAGGCAAAGTGCAGAATCAGAGAAGATTAGACAAAATGACTTCAGAGATAAGATATGCCCAACTCTCAGGAAAAACAGCACAGGGGGCAAAAAGCTATTTAAGAACAGTGAAGGGAGAGAATAAATCAGTTGGGAGTCTGTTGGTATATTAGTCAGGGTTTCTATTCTCGCACAAACATCATGTCCAAGAAGCAAGTTGGGAGGAAAGGATTTATTCAACTTACATTTCCACACTGCTATTTATCACCAAAGGACTGGAACTCAAGCAGGTCAGGAAGCAGGAGCTGATGCATAGGCCATGGAGGGATGTTTCTTACTGGCTTGCTTCCTCTGCCTTGCTCAGTTTGCTTTCTTATAGAACCCAAGACTATCAACCAGGGATGGCACAATCACAATGGGCCCTCACCCCTTGATCTAATTGAGAAAATGCCTTACAGCTGGATCTCATGAAGGCTTCAAACAAGCTCCTTTTTCTGTGATAACCACAGCTTATGTCAAGTTGATACACAAAACCAGTCAGTGCAGTTGGGAATGCAGTGAAGTAATGTTGAGTTTGTTCATGCAATTCAGTGCACATCAGCAGAGGCAGTTGAAGGCAGAGAATAAGGAATCCAAGATTATAACACATTGTAATAGTTTGAGGCCAAGCAGAACAATTCTGTGAGAAGCTGAGGGAAGCCAGATTGAGTCAGTCAACTTGGAAAGGAATTAGAGCCAGAACAGCTGAGTTGATCCACACAGTCAGAGTTCAGAAGGATGTATGAAGGGTGAGTTGTTCAGAGAAAGCTGCAGAGACTACAATTAAAACAGGCAAATAAAAATTACTTTTATACTTGGCCCTCCCAAATCAACCACAAATCAAGAAAATTTTCTATAGGCTTGCCCATAGCTCAATCTTATGAAGGCTTTTGCTAATTGAGAGTCCCTCCTCTTAGAATACTTTGGCTTGTGTCAAGTTGACATGAAATTATTTAGCATACATATACTGATATTATTTAGTTATGTTTACCTCTAATAATGTTCTAGAGGAAAGCTTACATTTATTCACTACCCACCAAACATGTACTCTACAGATGTGTTGTGGATGCATCAGTTCATGCTAGGCACCATATATTCACTATTTTTTTGGAATGGTTAGGGTTTTCTGTAGTATATACATTGCAAAGAGAAGTTTCTTTGTTAAGGAGTGAGAACTATACTTACCAGTGGGTGTAAGGGTAAATATTTAGAATGTGGCTAGGAATTATGCTGTTTTGCCCACTCCTGATTTCAAGGCTCAGGTAATATTGTGGAAGAGGAATAACTGTAAGATCCAGAGAAACAATATGTTTGTTGTGAGATTCCATCTCCTAGAAATGTCAGACAAGCTATATCCATGAAGTCTCACCAATATGGCTACCTACACAAGACCTGAACAAAGACAATACTAGTAGATGTGTTAACATTGGAAGGGAGAAATCTCACTAGGCCCAACCCTAGATAAAGAACTATAGTCACCTTAAGAATACTGAAAGCAGAAGAAAATATTCTTCCCCAGAAGAAGAGCCTCCATGTTGGTTATCAAGTACTAACTGGTCAGCCCTGAAATCATAAGGCATTGAGGTGGTTTGAGTATGCCAGGGAGTGGCACAATTAGGATTTGGGTCTCACTGGAGTAGATAGTGGCCTTGTCAGAGTAATGTGGCACTGTGGAGTTGGGCTTCAAGTCCCGATTCTTTTGTTGCTTCGGAGACAGTCAGCTCTCCAGGCTGCAGTCAGATCAAGATGCAGAATGCTCAGCTTCCGCTCCAGTACCATGTCTGCCTGGATGTTGCCATGCTTCGCCTTTATAATAATGGACTGAACCTCTGACCTATAAGCCAACCCCAACTAAATGTCCTTTATGGGAGTTGCCTTAGTCATGGTGTCTCTTCACATCAATGGAAACCCTAACTAAGATGGAAGTTGGTACCAGGAGTGTGTGATAGGCCTGATCATGTATTTGTTTGGAAGAATGTGGTTTGGGGGAGTTTGAATTTGGAAATGCCAGTCTGGGTCAGAGCAAAGTAGAGAAAAGTGATTGAATGAATCTCAGAAAAGAGTTTGAACTTTGGAGTTTTAAGATTGTTAAACTGCTATAGACTACTGTGACTTCTGAAACTGGATTAATTGTATTTTGCATCATGCTATGTTTAGGTATGGCCCTTGAGGACTCATGTCCTATGGAGGCCAGAGAGTGGATAGGCCTTGTTGGAGAAAGTATGTCATTGTTGGGATAGGCTTTGGGTCCCTCTCCTAGCTGCCTGGGAGGTAGTCAATCTCTCCTGGCTACAATCAAATCAAGATACAGAGCTCTAAACTCCTGCTCCAGCATCACGTCTGCCTGACACTGATGATAATGGACGAACCTTTGAATCTATAAGCCACCTCAACTAAATGTCCTTTATGGGAGTTGTCTTGGTCGTGGTGTCTCTTCACAGCAATGAAAACCCTAACTAAGAGAGTCATATACATAGAAGTACATGATACAGATTGATGAGATTGTATTTACATATATAAATGTAAACAATTAAAGAAAAAGAGGTCAGAGGCCATAAATTTGAAAGAGAACAAGGGAGTGGGATTACATAGGAGGAATTGGAGAATATGTAGAAAAAAAGGGAAAATGTAATTATATTTTAATTTAAAAAAACAAGTGTGTGTGTGTACATGTGTGTGTGTGTGTGTGTGTGCATCATTCACTGTCACAATAAAAGTAGCTAACAATCTTGGCTATTATAAGCAGGGTATATCAGAAATTCAGAAAAACAGCATAAATGCTGTTAATATCTATATGCAGATTCCTATATATTACTTGATTATTGAGACATCTTAAATCAAGTTAGCCATGTTAAACAGATGAATAAATCTGTGAATTAATATCACATTAATTAATTAATATTAATTAATATCACATTAGCTCAAATATATGATTTAATTTTTATAGCTTTCACAATTCGAAACTCCATCAGTGGGTTAAGGTAAGTACAGAACATTAGCTTAAACTTTTAGTTGATAAAGGAGATGCATATAAAGTAACATGAACTGAGAGACATAAATCTGCTTCTTCATTGCTTTCCTGAGTGCTGTAGAAACATTTAGGTGTGAAAGGTTGTGAGAATTTATTGCATACAAAAGATGCTTTATAAAAGTTCCGTTATAGAGTGACTCAATATGACTCAGTTGCCAGGAATCAAATGTGCATGTCTTTGGTAGAGTAAGACAAAAAATCTACCTTATGGGGCTGCACACATGACTCAGTGTTCAAGGGCTCTTGCTGCTCCTCCAGAGGCCAGTAGTTTGGTTTCTAGCACCTACATTAAGTGGCTCACAAGTGCCTATAGATCCAGCTCTAAGAAATCTGATGCCCTCTTCTGGCCTCTGTGGGTCTTGCACTCATATTTGGACTATAAAAAAGACACAGACACATAAATAAAAAAGAAAATACATCTATTTAAAGAGCACCTCTGAATGCACAGTGGATTTTTTAAAAGAACATAGTAGCAAGGTACCTGTAAATGTCAACTATTCTAAAAGGATATTATAACTAAGTATATCTAAATAGAATTCTAAATGTAAAATACAAAACATTCCAATATGAAGGTAATACAGGCACTGACAGGGGTGAGAGGATGCCTCAAAAGGAAGTGATTGACACTGTGTTGCATGTGACAGTTCATGAAAAAGCAAGCAAAAGACAGTCATCAGAGGCAAGAATAGAACTCATCTCATATTTTAATTTTATTGTCACTACAGCAGCCATGCTGTCATCCAAAGGCCCAGAGGCCTGATGTTGTTTTTGACTAGCTTGTGTTTACTAGGGAAGATATAATCAGCACTTTTTTACCAGTTCCCCAAATTTCTGTCAAAAGAAAAAACCCAGATGATTCAATGATTGGCAGGTCAAGAGAGGCAGAGACAAAGGAAAAGGAGCATGAATTGAAATTGTGCTGAAAATATCTGTTTTACCCTATCTACCCTATACAGAGTCTGTCTTGCCTCACAGCAAAGACCTGATGGTGGAGTAATGTACTAAAAATATTCAATAAATCCCGACGTGTGGTTACTTCCTGCCTTTGACAATTTACATTCCCTAATAAAACACACATGCACAGCCTTTATATTTTAATGTCTTAAGCAGCACAATAGCTGGGCATGCCTAACCTCCATGTTGTTAGATCTACCTCCCAGTGATAACTCCCGAGTTACTATTTTATAATTTCTATGTTCCATCTTGGCTGCTATTGACCCAGCTGAGCAGCCCTCTGGGTCACATTCTCTTAATCCCTTTACATGGTGACTTTGGTTCTCCCTCCTGCATGTTCTTACCCTTCCGTAGCCACTATCTTCTCTCCTCTACTGCACACATTCCTATAACATGGTGCCAACCTCCCTCCTTCCTCTTTCTCATGGTCCCAAGCCCAGGAAGCCTAAAACCTTGCCTCTCTCTGTTCTCCCTAGCTATTAGCTGCAGGCATCTTTATTTACCAACCAGAACTAACTGGGGGCAAATTCCCAAAAGCTATGTGCAGACCCTCTCATGCAGCTTTGAGGAACTCAAATTAGCATTACAATACAAGCAGCTACATTTCTCCCTTTTGGTCCAGTTAAAAAAGCTCTTTTCTCTCAGAACTACATTGAACACAATTATAGCAATTATGTAAATTGTAAGGTATGATATACACTTACAACATTCAGTATATTATACTTGATATTCTATAATTTATCCTAACTTGAAGAGTTTACAATTCTGTACCTCAATCATGTTTGATTTCAACTTGTATTACCATCTGAAAATCATCCCTTAAAATCTGCAACATCTTTTTTAATGCTAAAACAACTTCAGTTCAGTTGTGAGACTATAACTAGTCTTCAATCCTGTCAGAGATTTGAGAAGGAATTAAATATTACCTGAATATGTAGGAAGCACAAAGACATAGCTTGAAAAACTTATACCATTTGTAGCGATATTTGATAGCCTGCCTGGATATAATATTCCTTATAACACTGGAACATTCTGGCTCACAACAGAGTAATAATCCAGGTTTGAAAATAAGGCTGGTTCTATAAGCCATAGATGTGTGGAGTTTCTTTTAGGGTATGTACAAATCAAACCCTCATATTCAACCTACTCCATTTAATGAAATTCATTTTCCTACCTTGAATGGACAGATTTTTCCTATAAATGAAATAACATAGGAAATGAAAATGATCTTGCCAATGTTATCACTGAATCAAATTCATTAAGTGCACTTAGTATTCATGTCCTGGAAGCCCATCTATGTAAATGCAACATGCGTATCCTTGATGTGCATTTATGTTGTCCACACTGCTGCAGATCAATTACGCAGCAGTTTTTAAGTGACTGAGAATCATAAACCATGTGATTCATTCTATCTGGTAAACATTCTAATAATACAACTAATTGATAAAGTACTACGTGCCAAGCACAATTTTAAATCTTTCATGAATATTAGTCATTAATATGCATAATATCACCATTGTTAACTGAAGTGGAAACTTAACGGATTCTTCGAAAAGTCAGTTGTGTTGGATGTTAAGACAAACATATGAAGGAACATTTTGCTGAAGCAGACACAGGTAAAAGAATGTTCTGCTAAGGCAAACACATGAAAGAACATGTGATCAAGGATTCTATGCTAACAACACAACATGTATGTATTGGTTCACCTTATATTGCATAGTTGAGCTCCATTTGTCAGGACTTCATAGAGAAGCACACACCAAGGTACTAGCCTAGTATAGTATAGAATAGACTTTATTTAGGGGCATGGGAAGGAAAGTTGAGAAGGGAGTAGAAGCAGAGAAAAAGAGGGGAAACAGAAGGAGAGGAGAGGAGAGGAAAAGGAAAGAGAGAGAGAGAGAGAGAGAGAGAGAGAGAGAGAGAGAGAAGAGAGAAGAAGAAGAAGAAGAAGAAGAGAGAGAAGAGAGAAGAGAGAAGGGGAAGAAAGAAGAAGAAGAAGAAGAAGAAGAAGAGAAGAAGAAGCAGCAGCAGCAAGAGAAGCAAGGCCAGCTGGAAACACATGGGAGAGAGAGGGGAAGAGAAGAGAAGGAGAGAGGGTCAGAGAGAGGAAAAGATCAGAGAGAATGAAGAAAGTCCAAACAGTCGTATTTATAGCAAGCCAGACCTACCTGCTGTTCCTAGGTAACTGTTGGACAGAGCCAAAAAGGAATGCTAACATTCCTCCTTTTTTGGTTTAATTAAAAAAGGAAAAACTAGAAAGAGGTGATGGTGAAGCAGAAATATGGTTATAGTGGTCTTTAGCTGATTCCTGATGACTTTGGGGTGACATGTCTCTGGAAATCTAAGAAAATGGGGATGGGGATGTTGGTCACGTCTTAGGAGAGTTGGTTGTTTTCTTGTTGTCTAGGGTCTATGGGACCATCCACAGGTAGGAAGGAGCAGGTCTAGTGGAAGCATCTGTGAGAGAAAATTGGAGCATCTGAGGGTTACTTCTCTGGAGCTGTCCTGGATGTAGAATTTGAGTAAACACCTACACTGGGCAAGATGCTGAAACATACATACATATTAGAGGTAGAAGACAACCAAAGGAAACTTAAATTTGTAACTATGATAGCTGATAGTTAGTGTAGGTATAGCATGAGAAACACTTAAGTCTACAATTAGAAGACAATCAAAGGAAACTTAAATTTTGAACTTGTGGTTATAAAAGTGGATCATATAGTGGAATTCCAGTTAGGTTAATTTATCAGTGCTCTATTGGTTAATGTTAGGATTTTGAACTTTTGAAGTTTTAATATAACAGTGGCATAGCAAGGGAGGAAATATGAAACATTTAGTCACTGCAAACTGAGATAAGGAAGTAGCAGAAGGTTACATCTGTGAAAGGTTACATCTGAACTTGTGTATCCTTTATCTTGAAGCCTATGAGTAAGGCAAACCCTCTTTTGATGAGAGATGTGGTAATCCTAAGGAGTTAAATTGACCTTGGAGTAAGGACTAGTTGTCTTTTTTCAGCTGTCAAGCTGTGACCAGTTTGACTGTCAATGTAATCAGAAATATGGGAAGAATAAATCATTATCTAGATGTCACATGTTAATTAAAATGAAAGAAGTTGGTCTAGTCCACTACCTAAACAGTTCTCCCAGGTCCCTGTGGTCTCCATTATAACTCGGGCAGAGTCAGTCTGGCCATCAGACTCAGAAGATGAGAGACTTTTTCCTATGGAGTAGGAATGTGAGTGAAATGACCCACTTCATCTTAGGCAATATGAGACATTTAATTCTCCAGATGTCTTTTGTTTGTTTACAGTTTATGCTGAGTTCTGGCAGTGGGCAAGGCAATGAAACAGTCTTTCTCAGTTGTTATTGTACCTCAATCTAGTCCTTTGTTGCAGTATTCATATCTTCTTGGAGACGTTTGCTAGAGTGATGGGGAAGAGCCATGATTTGGGAGTCTCTATCACAATCAGCTTAAACATTTAACATTATACTTAGCTGATTTCTGACAGGATTGAGAGCTAGTACTATTAAGCATATCTGAATTAGACAATCTGTGTTTTTAATTATTTGCTCTAAATTGTATCTAACAAACACAGAAGTTACATTACAACAATAATACCAGCAAAAATGAGGCTAAATATATCTTTAAGCAGTGGTCCTTTCCTTTCTTATTGTTATAAATCTTTAAAGTAGTATTAAATAAATTATTATACACCATATGAAAACCTTCTCTGCCCATAACCAAGATGGCGGATAGTCATGAGACTGCTTCAACCAAGATGGCGCTGAAGCTACAGCCAGCCATGTGACAGCCCTTAGGTAAGATGGAGCTGAGGTGATAACCCCACCTGCAGAGGAAAGTCATATGTTTGTTATACCTTAGAATGGAACTACAGAAGCATGGCTATGTATCAGCAGAGCCAAATAAACATTTAAAGACAAATAGACATGTTTTGTCTGGCAGAAAGGGCATTATATACATATGAAGAGATCTCTCCCTGTCACTGCAGGATGAGAATAATGGTGTGACTGGGGGTGGGGGAGCGTCTGAGTGGCACCCAAGCGGCTCTGCTGTGCAGCACATAGGGATCCCTTCTCCAGATACAGCTGGCTTCGAGCTGGTGTGGGCCAGAATGCAAAGAAATCGGAGATAAAAATTTCCCAGGAAGTAGACATTTAAGATTGCCTGCTGCAACAAACACCTGACAGCAGCAGTGGTAGCAGAGAGAATTAAGTCCAAAATAAAATCTGGAGAGTGCTGTTAGACTCAAAGGGGTGGGATAGGAAACCTTCCATCTATCGGATTGCTGGTGAAAGTTGTAAAATTTTAAGTGGTCATTTAGAGTTATTATCTAGTGATTATTGGGGCCAAATTTAGTGTGTGAATTTGGAAGCTTTTAAGAATAGGCAGAGTCCCAGTAGGGCGCCTGGAAGTAGCCACAAAGACATTCCCTTTGAGTGAGAGTGGAAGTTATCAATTTTATTGCTTGTGGCATCCCAAGGGTAAATTAATAACTAGGAATGTGCAGCCAGGCTAGATCACCAGGTTGTCATGAGGTGAACTAGGAGCTGAGCTGTGGGCCAGCACCTGAGCTGCAGGACAGTAGTTTACCAAGGCCTAGCATTTTCCAGCAGCACACAAGAGAAACCTTGAGGAGAGAAAGAGATCTCATTGAAGGGAAGAGGTCCTATCTAGGAGTCAGCAAGAAGGGCTAGTCATGCAGACTATGGTTACCTCCATCCCATGGACACCAGAGGGTGACTGTGAACTCAACAGCCATCCTTTAGGACCAGGGGCCATTTAACTGACCAGTGTGGGTTAAGCTTAGCAATTCCAGGTGTTTGGATGGAGAGGTCTTGCAATTCAATGGACTGCAAAATCCATACACTGGCAGGAAACATGAACCTGTGAGTTTATAAATCTGAGTCTCGGCACCAAATAATGTGTTTTGTAAAGCCAAGAATATGTTTTGTAGAGTGTGGTATGGTGCAGTGGCAGTGGGGAGGGGTGCCTGCCCCCAGAGGTCCAGCCATACTATGGGAGAGGGGGGGGAGGAAGGGGGAGGGATACGAAGGGAGGAGAGAGAGAGGGAGGAGGAAGGGAGAAGAAGCCAGCCAGGAACACATGGAGTAAAGGGGAGGGGAAAGGGGAAAGAGGGAGAAAGGGAGAGAGAGAGAAGAAGGTTAGAAGAGGGAAAGGTCAGAGAGAGTGGAGGCCAAAGAGTCCCTTTTAAAGCCAAGCCTACCCTGTTGTTAGGTAATGCATGGCAGATCCTAGAAGGAATGCTAACACACTTTACCACTGTAACTTGGCCTTCCAATCAAAGAAAAGACATACTTCCAGGAGTTCAAGTGCAATGGTTAATTGGAATTGTCAAGTTGACTGGATGAATGTAATGTCTAGTAGGTTAATAAAGCTCACCCCTGGGTGTGTTTGTGATTGCCTTTTCCAGAGACAAGATCATCATGGCTTTGGTTGAAGAATGGATCAATCCTTTGATGGATTCATAATATGATGGCATTAAGGGAAGAAGTTAAAGGTGGGAGATGAATACAAGTGGGAGGATGTAGGTACGTGGGGTGTCTTGATGGTTTCCTCTGGCTGTGCCATC
This sequence comes from Mastomys natalensis, assembly GCA_021653895.1. Classification (NCBI taxonomy): domain Eukaryota; kingdom Metazoa; phylum Chordata; class Mammalia; order Rodentia; family Muridae; genus Mastomys; species Mastomys natalensis. The sequence continues at coordinate 26,713 of JAJTUV010001701.1, forward strand.
CTCTGTCCCCTCCCTGCATTCTCTTTTCTCTGTTTCCTGTCTACCATAATGGAAACTCCTCTGTTCTCCATACTTCCTTCCAGAAAGAGCACAGACCACCCACCTCCCCAGACAATGAACAAAGTACATTTCACCCTACTTAAATTTGTTTCCTAGGTACTTTGCTCACAGCCATTTAAAAGAAACAAAAACAAGTTTAGTTTTTTTCTTCAACCTGCTTTGTCAAAATATGACATCTACCTTTGGTTAAAGGTCAGATTCTATAGGAAGAGGATTTTATCTGCTGAGATATTGGACAATGATGCCCTATAGTCAAGCTATCACCTCCTCTTCCCAAATATAAGTGTTCCTTACCATTCATGGTGTTTTTTGTGTGTATTTTTTGAGACACTTTTATAAGAAAATGTTTTGCTATAGATATACACAATGAAATTGTTGTAGTCACATAAATATACTTATCTGAGAAGATTCTTATTTACTTTAGAAATTGAGCTGCCTTGGGAATTTTCATTCAGCTAAAGGATTTTACCAGAGAAGTCATTTTAAACCAAAGAAAATAGAATAAACGTTAAATGTTACTTGGTTTTTGAAGAGGTAAATATTCTCTCTGGAGAAATGATCAGTGAGGACTTAAACCATCTTAACTCCTCCCTGGGCTGTGTGTAGTCGGAGAGAATAATTCTCACTAAAAGAATAAAGAACTAGCAAATGCCAGATTTAGCAGTCTCTTCTAGACAGGAAGCTGTTATCTGTCCCTTCTAAAGTGTGTTTAGACCCTTAACAGCTTAAATTTAGCTCTCAGGCAGCCTCTCCAGTCTCCCTGTGGGGTATGAGTGGTGTTAAATGACTGACAGATGTTAAACAAAGATACCTTCCCACACAGCTTCCTTTGACTCTTTGAGTGAGCTTTAATCTCTACTCCTGAGGGGAGGGATGGATCCCCAAGAGATAAGATAGTCAGAGGGCTTTGAAACTCTGAAATTAACATACCTCAGACTTTTGTCCAATGTCCTAAATCTTAAAATAGTGAATTTCCAATTGTCTGTCAGGTGGCTTGCAAGTCTTTGAAGCAATGCTAGCAAGCATCCTGCAATGAGATTGCCTACAGTGCTTTCTTAACTCCAGGATGATAAAGGTAGAAAGAGCAAGATGCTTGGCTCCTTGTATCTCTGCCTGTTGAAAACCTGAGTGTCTCTGGTTACAGAAGCTAATCTCTCTTCATATTTACTAAGCTGTCCCAACAGCTTTACATTCTATGCCTCTTTAATGTTTACAATGCTGCTAACCAATGCTGTCCAATGTGTATCATGGCTCCCATTTGGACAGAGTACTCAAGAGGGAGATGTTAAGATATGAATATGCCCAAAGTCACACAGCAGGATGGGGAAGTGATGCAGTCATTACACCAGGAAGCTCAAGCCATGAGAGGGGAAGGCACAGTTCTCTGAACATCTTTGAGAGGGAACGCAGCTCGGCAGACATCTTGATTACACACTTTCCACCTCCAGAGCTGGGGAAGAATAGATAGTCTGATCAAGTAAGCAGATATTTGGTAACTTAATACAGTTGACCCTACCAAGCTAACACAGAATCATGTGTGTAAGCGGGGACAGTGAATCTGAGGTTCACTCCTCTGCCCTTGTAATTAACACCAGTTGGTGTCTCCTCCAGTAGATTGCTCTCATGGGGAGGTACAGATGACTCTGCATTCACCTTTGTGATTCAGTGTGCTAACCTGTAGCTCAGTGAATGGTCATTGAAATGGAAATAGCTAGAAGTCTACACAATAAAAGCTAAAGAAAGAAACTGAACCTGGGGTGACCTGAGAATATGAAAGGGTTATTATCTGAAAACATCCCTGTGACTCTTTGGTCTAAAGAGTGGTACAGTATGCCCTCTGGAAGTTAGGACAACTGGAATGTTCTCAGTTCTAGCCTAATCAAAAACAGTCCTGAAAATGGATAAATATTATTAATTACATAACACGGGGAGAGGGGGGGAAAAATGGGAAAGGAGATCAAGCTGAGGCCCAGCTATCATTTATTCTTGATCTTTCACTTTTCAAACAATTTTATTACTGAAATGTCCTAAGCTACCCAGTGAAATCTTGCTTCCTACAATTATTTCTATCCACACATTCATTTATTAAACAAATATTTGTTTAGATGAACATTATTATCCTTACTTTTGGAGGAGGGAATACAAAAGAGAATAGTATCAGTCTTCATGGTCTTCACATGGGCTGAGCTGAGGAGTGGTGGTTGTCACTGGAGAATGACATGTGAGGAATTAGCAGGGTGGCTTCCTCTGCAGCTGCCATGGCCTGTTTCTTCTCACCTTCCTCAAGCCTCCTGGCTTCATCTAGATGTGGCACATATCAAATACACATGCTTGATTTTGTTCCTTTAATGTAAGGCATTGTATACAGAGAGCTTTCTTCACTTTGAACTTCTTATTCGGTAACTGACAGAAAGTTATCCTTTTGTGTCTGTTTGTGCTACTAGATTATCTATTCTGGAGACTACATGGTGACTGAATCAGCCCTCTATAGTAGATTTAAGTTGTTTTCAATACTTCACCATCTGGAAAACTGTTGTAATGTATAACTTTGTACAAACATCATTTGAAGCCCTTGGATAATTTCCCAGAAGAGAAATTTCTAGAATATATGTGTAAGTTTGACAAGTACTGCCAGATTGCCTTTCATCATGGTTTTGTTAACACCACAGGGACAGTGAAGGAGAGTCTGGTTTTCCCACAGGTTACTCATAGCGGCAGAGGTCAGAGAAAAAGTTGCTGTGGTCTTGGGTCTCTCTGATAGGAAGAAGAATGATGATCTCATGTAATTTTTAATATTCACTTGTCCTTTTCTGAGTAATAGTGAATGTTTTCTCATGTGTTTAAGAGTCATGTGCAATTCTTTTCCAGTGAGTTCATTGTTCATATTTTATCCAATTTTTTTGCTGGGAAGTTGGCCTTTTTCTCATCCACTTCTATTGTCTTATGAGAAATTGTTCTTGTTTAATTAGTTGAAGTGTTCCTTCATGAGTTTTGCTTTTTGGCTTTGATTATAGCTTTCTCCCCATGCCTTCCCCACCCAATAGATGTTTGACATGTATAGCAACATTTACCAACTTTTTTTTTATAGTTTCTGATTTTCCAATCATGTTTATTCCACTCCACATTTATAAAAATGTTTTCTCTTCTAGTGTGATTATGATCTTTTATATTTTGCAGTTAACTCTTTGATCTATTTATAATATATTCTATGTAGCTCAAAAGATGAATCAGTTAGATTCCAATGATTCTATAGCTTCCACATGAATATATCTATATAATTTCCTTTTACCTGATACATAAAATCATAAAAGTAGTAAAAAGTACACTGTAATGTATCCATACACATATTTATTGTATAATCTATAAATCAAGGAAAATATGTCTGTCTTCTCAACTATTTATCTTCCCTTTATGGTGAAAGCTATACTGCTTTTAAATTTAGTCTTTGATAAATTCATACATAAATTCAATGTATTTTGGTCATTTTTCTGCCCTTCCTCCCCTAGCATTTGGAAATGCATATCATGGAGTCATGGATCTCTACAGTCTCTTGTCTATGCGATCCCATACCAGAACTTCTCATTCCCATCTAGAGCAATGTCATACCAAGTGACCAATGCCCCAGACCGCTCTCCTAATCTCACCTTTGATAGACAAGTATTTTGTAACCTCTGCCATGAATTTTCACATTTGCTTATGGAATCTCATGCCATCTTGTTCCTATCCATAATAGTTTAGTACCCAATGGCCAATGCTCCAACCCTCTTTCCTACCCTGGCTGTGGTGGTTTGAATATGCTTGGCCCAGAAAGGTGTGGCCTTGTTGGAAAGAGTTGAAGATCTGAAGACCACTTTGATGTAAGACATGGATATACAGAGTTTGGAGTTTGTCCAGCTGCTTTTCTGTCTAGCTGAAGGGATCACAGTTAAGTGATTGGATGAGTCTCAGAAGAGACTTGAACTTTGGACTTTTAATATTGTTGAGACTGCTATAGAGTATGGGAACTTTGGAAGCTGTACTAAATGTATTTTTTATTATGCTATGGCTAGCTATGACTCCACAAACTCATGTGTTTGAACAAGCTGATGAGGGTCAGGGAGTGGAATGTGGTGGTTTGAATATGCTTGGCCCAAGGAGTGGCACTATTAGGAGGTGTGGCCTTGTTAGAGTAGATGTGGCCTTGTTGAACAGAGTGTGTCTCTGTGCAGGTGGGCAATGAGACTCTCCTACTAACTACATGAGAGCCAATCTTTTCCTAGTGGCCTTCAGATGAAGAATTAGGACTCTCAGCTTCTCCTTCACCTTGCCTGCAGGGATGCTGCCATGCTCCTACCTTGACTGAACCTATGAACCTATAAGTTATCCCCAATTAAATACTGTTTTCATAAGAGTTGCCTTGGTCAAGCTGTCTACTCACAGCAGTGAAACCCTAAGTAAGATAGAAGTCAGCCATCTGGAACCTTCATTCCATATTCAATTTCTGTATAAAATCATGGACATTCTTTGTAATTCTAGTTTTCCCTACTGATTTGAGATGAACATTCCTGAACATATTTTTATGTATGGTTGCTCTATTTTTAAGCATGGTGTTCTATTTGCCAATGCAAGTAAATTTAATATTGTTCAATAATTAAATATTCTTTCTTTTCAAATGTTTCATTGACCAAGCTGTTCTATCTTGTTTTTCCATTCATGTTCATTTTTCTTTTTTTCATAAAGATGTTTATATTTAAATTCATGGAAGATAACCCATGTTTCAAAATTTTACTGCAACTTTTTGGGGGGGATTGTTATTGATTTCATTAATGTACGCCTCCATGTTTTTCTAAGCATCCTTAGTATTCTACTCTTCAGAAAACATTTTCTGTCATTGAATGATCTGCATTTTTCTGAGTTGAGGGCAGTTGTGGAAGGGTAGATGCCTCCAGTTTCCCAGCCACTTTTTACGTCCTGACATAGATCGGACTGACTCCTGTAAATATGGTGCAGAATATGTCTGTTTATAAAACCCTGCCACCTCTCCATTCTCAAACCCTCCCATCTGTGACACCAAATCTCTTCACCCACTGCAGCAAGCAAGCCACACAGGTGCACCAGTAAAGGAGGGGTTGGAGGAACTGTGGAGTCATATGGAGTAGACCTGGAGCAAGAGTGCGCTTGAGGACTGTCCAAATCCTGGAAATCTCATCCTGAGATTGGCAGGAGTAGGCTCACTATATCTTGCCTTGGGCCTGTCTGTTCCAACATACATGGACCTATGTCCCCATCTTTGCCCTATCAGAGGAGGTCACATAGCCCAATAGCTAGGTTAAATTTCCTCTCCCCTTATAATGTCATGTTCAGCAGCACCTGAAATTCTTCTATAGCAAATGAGGCATCCCCAGCATCCTAGTCCTAGCCATTGATGTACATTCACCAAAATTCATCCACAAAGTTTAAATACTCTTTGCTCATGCCAAATTAAATAGTTGTCTCACTGAAACCTATCTCCAAAGAGTCTACTCTTATCCCACTCACTTTGTTTGCCTGAGGTCTGAATCCCCTGGTCATTTCCTGCTTGCTTCCCTGCTATATAGGTGGGGAATGTGGGACTGGGAACAACAAATAAATGAACTGCTTCATTTCAAAAAATGTGTTTTTTCTACCCTTCTGTAACCTAGTATTTCCAGGATTTCTTAGTATCCTTTTTGACTTCCTTCTAGATAACTTCTAACATAGCTTGGCTAGTTTCAGTAGTCATTACACATATGATAGAATCTGCTAATTATCCCTGTCCTATATCTTTGAAAGTATAAAGCTTGAGAGAATTTCTTTGTAACTCTATTGATAACATATTGCATGTTCTAAAATATTAGGGGAACATGGTATATAAAGCCATATTGAAAGAGCTATCACATTTTTAAAATTTATTTATTCAAAAAGCAGCCTTGCACCCAAAAGAGTACAATCAAACTTCCCGGAGATTCAGCTTGGTGTGGAATGTATGCCAATGCAAGGAGCTCCTGAGTGTGGCATCACCATGGACACTCATTCTTACTTAGCTTTCAATTGTTACTTTTTCTGGCATCATTCTTTCTCTCTTGTCACATATTTACAAACATGTTCATATGTTCATGCCCCTATGTGTACACATGTGTGTATATGGATATGTACTTGATTACCAATCATTATAAAAGACTAAAATAAGTTGAGACTTAAAATGCTCTTTAGATTTGATGATGGGGTGGGTGGTCGCCTGCGAGTAGATTGACTTTTTGATAAAAATAATAATTTTATTGGAAAACTTCAGATGGAACAGGGGGTAAATTAAGAGTGCAGACTGTCTTTCTAATATACTTGGCTAGTAAGTAAAGGAAAATTTTACAGGATCAAATTGAAAGTCACGGCTAAGAAACTCTATATTTAGATCTTCATAAGGAACTTGTTTAGAAAGTGGTGTCACAAGCTTGTGGCATCCTGTCCTTGAGGGTGGGGGAGGAAAGTAAGGAGAAAGGACAGAATTTTCTTAGGGCACTGACTTCAGCAGTTTTCATTCTAGAGTCACATTGTATGAGCTTGATCCTATGAATTTTTTTTTGGAATTTTTTTCTTGGCTCTGAGACATGAGTGGCAGATTTTGTTATGCTAAACAATGAATTTATGCAATACCTGAAACCTTTTTCCTGACCATATGACTGAACAACTTCCCCTGAATGTCCTACAGATAAGTTAGTCAGTTATACAAGTCATAATTTAATATTTTGTCCAGTCCCAAAGCTGGTACCTCTCTTCCCTATATTACCTTTCTCTTTTAAAAATATTTGTTTTATGTATATGACTACACTGTAGCTCTCTTTAGACACACCAGACAAGGGCATCAGATCCCATTAGAGATGGATTGTAAGCTACCATGTGGCTGCTGAGAATTGAACTAGGACCTCTGGAAGAGCAGTCATTCCTCTTAACCACCAAATCACCTCTCCAGCCCTATATTACCTTTTTTAGCAAGTATATAACTGTTATCTACCTAGAAACTCGAGTGAGACATCCATGTGTATCTCAAAGGCCTCCTTATTTTTCTTCCAATATTTAACTTGTAATTGTGAAAGGCTCTTATATGTCACACTAATTTATTTTCACTTGAAGTGCTCATGTCCCATTCCACTCTAACCACATTCTTGGAGTTGGCTATAATCAATTCTGCTTATATCATTGCTACATTTATTAATTGTTTTCTGACCTACTGCACATCCATATTCTATCCTTATGTCATACCCATACCTCTAAAATAGTGGTTTATTTTTTCCCAAAATGGATCTGACTATGCCATTTCATAGGTTAAAGCATCCTTTTTAAAAAAAAAAAACTAGACAAGAGTCTGATTGTATCTCTACCTTTCCTGCTTCAAACTACACCGTACCTGATAGCTGCATACTTTAATCTCCACTTCAGAGAGACAATGTGAAGGTTTTACCCAGATTATTTACTTAGAGAGAAGAAACCATTCCTGTTGAAGAAACTATCCTGTTTAGAATGCAATTTTAATGAACATTTGGATAGGCAAATATAGAATCTTAAGCATTGTGGAGATTATGAAGGCTAAAACAAAGAGAACTAGCATATAAATCTTGAGAAAGATGTAAGTTAAGTCATGGTGACTGAGGAAACACCAAGGCTAATGACAGGAAGCTAGGGATCTAAGGAGGAGACAGAGAATTTGATATACCACTGTGAGGCATTTTTTTTTTCTTTTGCTCTATCTATATAAGATAAAGCCATCAAATGGTTTTAAGTAAGTGATATGACCTATGCTTATAAAGGATCTGGGTGAGGAGAACACTGTGGACATGAGCAGTCACAGAGGGACCAGTTGAGAACACTAGGTCATAATTTATGCAAAAGTTGATGGTAACTAATGTGTGTGTAGGTATGTGTGCATAGGGAGGTAGCGAATCACCATGCTATTCAGAATTTGATCAGCTATTACCATCTCTACAGACATGAAGAAACTGGCTATGAAATATATGAAAAATAAAATATTTCTTCAAACTATTTTAGACCAAAGTTTACTTTAATCTGGAAAGAGAGACCATCGTGAAGAGTTAAATTAGAACAATAATTGAGTGCTTAGTATTGCTGAAACTAAGGCTGACTGAGTCATCGACAGTTGTCCAGTAGACATTCCTAACAAATTGTTGGCTCTGTAAGCCAGACACATATGAAAGACATCGCCTTGAAGATACTTATTTGGGAACTGTCATAGAATTGAAGGATGAGATCACCAGAAAGTTGACTGAGCCTGGCTCATTCCAGTATTAAGAAGGTAACAATAAAATAAAAAATAAAATAAAATAAAAACCACACAAGTACCCAATGATGTAGAAAACAAGCAACAACAACAACAACAACAAAGCCCAGTAGAATGTTGGTCCAGAATCCCAGTAAAGTAATTTGAATGAGAAACATGCTCTTTAATATGTCAGAGGATTTTAATAGGACAAGTAAATTGAGAACAAATAACTCATCATCATTAGATTTAGCAATGTAGAAATTACTGGTGACAGGAAAGAGAAATTTTAGTAAGTAGTAAAGCTAACACCTGTTTGGATTGGGTTCAGGAGAAAATAGTGGAAACTGGAGGCAGGTAGTCTATCTATTAATTTCTTCAAGACATTTTGCTCTTAGAAAGGCAGAGTAGACTATCTCTTGTAGTAACAGAAGGAACTATGCAAGCTGCTCACATAGAAAAGTAATCTGCAGTCCTGTCTGGCTATAATAATCCATGAACCCCAGTAATGACCATAACAGGAAGATTTTCCAGAGGGTGAAAGAGTGAAACTTACTTGCTAGGGTTAAGCAACAGCTACCTAATTGACCTGAAGGCTCACACAATTGGAGAAATTCATGCCTGGTACTGTAAACTAGGCAACTGTCTGTGACTGATGAGGTCGTGGAACCCAGAGGAAAGTCTACTAGTGGCATGGTTCTAAACCAGCAATGTCTAACCACATTCTAAGCTCTTATCCTACATGTGTTTTTCTCCAGATGGAAGCCACTACAGAAAGACACAATAGGTCAAAATTCAGAGGAAAAACTGCTCATGTGGTATGTGTCCCCAGTTGATACATCTACAATGCAACTCCTGCATCTAAAGTTCAGGGCACATTGCAGAAGATGGAGTGGGAAGACTGTAAGACAGAGACCAGGATGTCTGCTTCAATTCAGTGTCTTCTACTAAAAAACAAAAAACAAGTAAAAGAAGGAAGGACATGAAGTACAGAAGTAGAGGGAAGAAAAGGAAGGAAGGAAATTTGGGTCTTAGAGGAGTTGGAGGGAAAGGGAGGGTGAATATGATCAAAATCATATTATGAAAAATTAAGCATTAATAAAAATACAAAAATAATAAAAAGAATATTGTTTTTAATTTTTAAAATTGAAATGCAATTAACAGCACTTCCTTTTCTTCCCTCCAAGCATTCACATATAGCCCTTCCACACACACACACACACACACACACACACACACACACACAATTTCCTAAATATATAAATACAATCTGCAATCTGCTCGATATGTATAATGTTACTTATATCTGATTGCAAAGAAATACAGCATATTTTTTAAAAGAGAGCATATTGATTTGTTTCTATAATGTTGACAATAGAAATAATTATCTGAGGAGAAAGGTAGAAAAAAGACCACTTCCTTGTCTTGATGGAGATGAGGATGAAGAACTAGAGGGGCTGCTCTTCCTTGGAGTACTGCCTACTCATCTCCAGCATGTACAGTGAAGGTGTGGCTGTGGAAGTGAGTGCAGATGAGTAAATAGCCTAAGAGTGGGCATCCTGGGATGTGCTAGTGTCTAAATGAAATGGATAGCAAGCCTAATAGTTGGAACTGAGGATAGGAGAAGAAATAATAGAAGCTTAGGGAAACAAAATAGCCAATGAGATAGAGAAAAATGAAAAAAAAAAAAAAACAGGAATACAGAATATAGCTGAGTAGCATATGAGGTTGGTGATCAAAATTTGAAAGCTATTCTAATACATTTCTGAATGTTTCCCTATCACATTCAGCTGTTGCACATGGGCAAACAGAAGGTACCGTATTGGAAGAGTTACACTGTGAGGCTCAAGGAGCTACGAAGTTAGTCAGTGATACAGTAGTATATAGATTTGGATTAACCTGTTCTACAGAATTGAGATACACATCTGAATTAAAGAAGTACGGACTTAACTGGAGATGAGCTGAACCAATTTAGTGATACAAACAGAACCATTGAACAACTGTTAGTCAGAGACAAGCAAATTTGAGTCATAATTACAAGGCTACCCTCTCAAACTCTGGTTTTTCATGTTAAATTAGCATGACAGATGATTTTTCCATTTGCTTCCTGAATGTAATTAATGTATTAATGCTACCACCATGGAAAACATTGGAAGCTCAAGAAATAAAAAATATGTACTATATGGCCTAGAAATCCTGGGTGTACACCCAAGGCAAATAATATCTTATTACAGTATCTGAATTCTTAAGAATAAGAGACTTGAAATGCTCATCCCTAAGTGGGATACCTATACACTCTTCCCCAAAGGCTCAGCGATCGATGCAGAAGCTAGGCTTGAAAGACTATAAGAACCAGAGATTCTTGATGATCTCAAGAAGCCATTTTTTAGACACAACAGGGCAGATGCATTTATGAACTCACAAGGACTATGATACATAAGCTGCATAAGACCTGCTCAACCGCAAGCCAGACAAATTCCCAGCATGGAAGAGGAATGCAGTGAACCAGCAATTCCACCTGGAGCCAAGGAGTTTGTGACATCAGATTGCTGCTGGGTCAGAAAAGTCAATTTTCTTCAACAGAGTGATAGTTCATTATATTCTAGGCCAGGTTCCAGGCCTATGAATAGTCAGCTAATACAAACTGGAATTTAGGGGTTTTGGTTTTTAAGGAGAGTGAACCTGAAGTTGAGTGGCTAGAGAGGTCAGAGAACATCTAGGAAGAAGTAGCGTTTGAGAATAATATGAAAAAATATACTCTATGTAATTCTCCAAAAAATGAGAAAAATCATTTTTAATAGATATCGATGGGTCTGGAGAGATAGCTCAGCAAATAAGAGCCCTGACCACTCTTTCAAAGGACCTTGGTTCAATTCCCAGCACCACATGATAGCTCACAACTGCTGTAACTCCAGCCCCAGGGTTCCAACGCTCTCACAGAGACATACATACCTACATTGTTATAAAATAAAAGTAACCAATCTTTTTTGGAAACTATATCTGAACTCTCATATTCATTGAAGTATTATTCACAGAGCCAAAAAATAGAAACGACTTCATTATCTCCCCCATGTAGTGAGTGTTAAAATCAGTAGGACCCTGTCATTTCATCCAGCATAGATGGATACAGAAGACATGCTTAGCTGAACACAATGCACTAAAATATATAGTCTCTAATCTGAATGACACATGGGATAATAAAAACAGAACAATGTCAAACTGAAAGTACCAGCATTTAGCAGTGGCAGGGGAAGTACTGCGGAGACATAGGAAAACACAGGCTGAAATTACCCAGGAGCAGGTATGGAGGATGAGAAATGATCACGGTCAATATATTAGGCTGGGAGTATAGTTAATAGAATTACTCTGTGGACTTTTAAAATCAATTTTTTTCTGCTGTATCAAACAAAGAGACTATATAAGATGACTGATGTGTTATTTTGCTCTACTTTCCTTATCTCCTCATCTCTAACTGTCTGAACATACCCTATAATTTGCTATGACCCTATAAATTGAATAGATATAGTGTGTTTTAGAAATTGTTCTATATATGCAAGACAGATAAAGGTGACCTCATACTGCTGACTGTGAAAACTGGCTGCACTTGGTTTACAACAGTAGTAAGTAGAAGTGGCTCTTTGCCTTTTCTGCTACCATTCATGTGATCATATAGGGAATAAATCAATACTGATTTTTTTTATGTGTTCAAGTGTCTTACCTGTATTTAAGTATGTTTACCACATACAGGTTTGGTGCCTGTGGAGGCCAGAAGGCACTGGATGTTCTGGAACTGGAGGGACAGTTGTAACCTGCTATACGTGTCTAGCAACTAGCGTAGGGTTCTCTGCAAGAACAGCAAGTGATCTGAAGCACGGAGTCATCTCTGCCCCATCCTATGGCAAGTGTCTCAAGTTATCATCACTTCTGGCCTCTATCTCCATCAACAATTTTAAATCTTACTTCACAAGGCTTTCACTGGGAACTAGTATTGACGCAAATCATTGTCATTTCTTACTATTTTCATTTTTTTGTACCACATAATTAGTGGGAGAATATATAATTCCGAAGACTTTTGACCTTGATTGAGAACATGAAGCTAACGTTTTTATAGCAGTCAAAAGATTGGTAGTATGCAGACCTTACTTAAGGGTAGAAATGTCCAAAGTAGACAGGAGGAGGAAAAGCATTGTAAACTCCTCTGTAAATGCCTAAAGGGGCTGCAGTTGCCATCAAAGCCAGATGTCAAAAGGAACAGACAGACCTTTAGAGGAGCTACTCCCTGCCCTTGAAAGACCGTTTGCTGATAACCCCAAGCCTCAGGCAGCCGACTGCAATGCTTGCTAATTTATAAAGCCCTGTTAACACCGTCTGTCTGTATTTCTTCCCTATTGGGATGGAACCTGAAAAACACTGAGCTGGAAAGTAGAACAATCTCCAAGGAGGAAATCGACCTGATCCTCGGCTGAGCTTCTGAGAGCATCAGAGGAACCTATTACATCCATGACCTTCCAGAGGATGATGAATGGAATCGAACTAGAACCCAACAGTGTTTAATGTGCCTACATGTCAGGAAGAAAGGCCAGGAATTTAAGCTGAGATTTAATTTTTTGTTAGTCTCTGGCCCTTGTGATCCGATTTCACACTTACGAGAGATCTTGTCTCTGTACTATCGATGCTATCGTATGCTGCTGAACTCAGAACACACCTTATGGATTTCTCGAGTTTCAAAACATTTTCGAATTGTTTAACTCCCAGGGCATGAATTACTGACATGATGAAACACTGACACCGGACTTTAAGTGAATGTGTCTATCAGAAGAAATTAACTTTTAGATTTTTCATACTGCTCACAAGTAACAGTTTCCAACGTGTGGTATGTCAAACTTGGAGAAATGGACAGAGTTTAAAGTCTAAAGCAGTGGTAAAAGAAAAAAAAAGTCTATTTGTCTTCAAGACATTATTCAGTGCTGAGTTCTGAATATTTTATGTGGCCCTATTACACTTAACAAATGCTGTGTCTCTGGTCACATGACTTATCTTTTCAGTTCTTTTAAAAATATTTATTTACTTGATGTCTGAAGGTTCAAACAAATGGGTAATACCTGCTACCAAAGTTTTTATTATTAAAAACAAAGAGGAATGTCTGTTTTCAGGCCTGACATTTGGTATTGGACAACCAATGGATGAGCTCATCCCTGGGGAAGACTGTTTCTCCTGCTCACAACGCTCCTTGTTACCTGTAGTGTTTTGTACATTTTTATATTGCAGCCTCATACAAATAACTTTATATAGACTAGCAGGTTGCAACTTATTTATTTAGCAAACACACACACACACACACACACACACACACACACCAACTGATAAAAAAAGAGGCCATAAACTTTAAGGAGAGCATAAAGGAATATATGGTAAACAGACATAATTTTAAAATGAACTCAACTAATTAGTTAGTCATTCAAAACAATACAACAAGGAGGGAGTCAGATTGGTGGTGCATACCTTTAAGTCAACACACAGAGGACAGAGCCAGGTGGATTTCTGAGAATTTGAGGAAAACTTGTTCTACATAGCAAGTTCCAGACCAATTAGGGATACATAAAGAGACTTTTCTCAATAAAAAAATAAAATAAAATAAAAGTGCATGCTTCCAATAAAAGCCGATTATTTTTGTCATCATATGGATTAAACCATTTGATATTTTAAGAGGTGATTTTAGTCATAATTGTAAAATACATAAAAATAAAATGTAATTTTTATGTCTATTCTAATTACTGTCTTAATATAATATATATTACATGCTGTATATAATAGAATTTCAACAATAATTAGCCTTTCAACATTTGGACCTTATTTTCCTCTGGACATCAATACTTCCATCTGGAAAATGAAGATCTGAGCAGACAGTCTTCTACAATTTGTTTCTAATTTTTATAGATTAAAAGGAAGCTCCAGCTTTGAATCTCTCATGATTTGAATCTCATATATTATTATCTGCAGGAAGTAAGTTATATTTTCACTTGGCTGTTAAAGGAAACTAAATAACAGCTTTATTGAGGACTACAGAGGTGTAACTGAGAACAAACTCTTAATGGTCTAGGACAATTTGTGCACTAACTGTATACTCCTATAAATGGTAAGATCATATTTTAAGGTCAAGGAAAACATAAAGTGAGCACATGATTCAATCTAGTACTTTCCATTCTGGCGCTTGGAGAAGAAAGGAGGGAGCATATCGGTGTCCTTTACCACCAGAGATGTCCCTCTGCTGTGATGAAACGGGACCTGTCAGGGTTTAAAAACAGAACATAGTCAGGGCCATGGCACCACATCTTGGCAAGAAATGCTTCGCATAGTTTCCACCGTCACAGGCGCTCCTTCGCACTCACACCCTGCTTCTATTTAAATCCCAGGCACCTCTCTCAACCACATTCCCTCTTTAGCCAGTGCCCCGGCTGTCAGCAGAGAAGAAGCAGGTAGCATGGCTCCTGGAGAAAGGGAAAGGGAGGCGGGGCCAGCCAAGAGTGCCCTCCGGAAGGTCCGCACAGCAACCCTGGTTATCAATTTGGCCCGGGGTTGGCAGCAGTGGGCGAATGAAAACAGTACCAGACAGGCCCAGGAGCCTGCTGGCTGGCTGCCGGGAGCAACTCAGGACCTACCTCAGACTTCTAAAGAACCCAGTTCTCACCAGCATGGCCCCAAACCTCCAAAGCCAGATGGAGATGGAGAAGGACAACACTCAGAAGAAGCCACCGAGGTCTCCCACATCAAAAGGAAAGAGGTGACCAGAACGGTTGTCAGCAAGGCTTATGAGAGAGGAGGAGATGTGAACTACCTGAGCCACAGGTATGAGAACGATGGGGGCGTGTCTGAAGCTGTTCAGCCGGACAATGACATTGACAGAATCCTCCTCAGTCACGACTCGCCGACACGGAGAAGAAAATGCACCAACCTGGTATCTGAGCTGACCAAAGGCTGGAAAGTGATGGAACAGGAGGAGCCCAAGTGGAAGAGTGACAGCGTAGACACAGAGGACAGTGGCTACGGAGGGGACATGGAGGAGAGGCCCGAGCAAGATGCAGCACAGGTGGCTGCTACCAGGATCAAACGCCCCTTGCTTTCCCAGTAAGTGAATGCATCCTTCCTTATGCCTCAATCACCAAGGAGTTCCAACCAGTACAAAAATATAGCGGGCAGAGGATGAATTACCAGTTCGAGTGGGTCCTTGAGGGTAGTACATCCCGGCCTGAAAGGACAGTGCTACCTTCAGCTGCGGCCCTCCTGGTCCATGCTATTACTGATTTACCTACAGGTGGGAACTACTTTCAGCACTCTCTCAGGCTTCCTGAGTTAGACTTGTACACGGACCACATTCTTGGTGTAGCGGAAAGGCATATAAGCTTCGAAAATGAGACACCCAGACACTAAGACACACCAAAGTCACATGAACAGTAAATGAGGCAGCTGGAAAGGTTGAATGGAGCTTGCTTTATAATCTCATTCTTAGCATCAAGCAAGATGTCAGTTTGATTGATCTCAGTAACCTCCAAAGTACAGGGTTTTAGTACAAGTGAAGGGCTTTACAACAAGAGAGAAAAAAAAAAAATCACGGCCTTTTACTTTTCTGTGTGTGCACACATGAGTCATGTGTATGTATCTGTGGATGCACATGTGCGCAGAGGCTGCCAGGTGTCTTTCTCTGTCAATGCCACTCACATACAAGACAAGGTATCTTGATGAACCTGAGGTTTGCTATTTTGGCTCACCTGGCTGGCCAGCGAGCATCCAGGAATCTGTCTGCTTTTCAGGGCTGGGCTTATATGAACGTTGGCCATACCTAGAATGTATTTTTATTTTATTTTTATGTGGGGTCTGGGGATTGAAACTCAGATCCTCCTGTTTGCATAGCAAGAACTCTTAATCAGTGAGCCATCTCTCCCACCTAGCTTATTACTATTATTAGTATAATTACTCCCACTCCCTTCCCCCACTCTAGTAAAAAGAATGCTTCCCTTGGATTTTGGAATACTTACTATTTTGTAGAAAGAATCAGGGGCCCGGGTCTCAAGCTTGTTAGAAAGGAGAACAAAGGTCATAGTTGCTGATCAGCAATGGTGGCACTGCAACTTAGATAGTAATCTTGACACGTGACCCCCAACCCCCACTGACTAATCAAATCAGTGACAGTCCCTGAGCAGTGCCAATGACCAGCAATTCAGTGCATAGTGAGATGGGGAGCTGGGGTTCTTTAGCCACAAAGACAACTGGGCACTGACTGCCGGGGCACCACAACCATCTCCCTTCATATCCAACCCAAACGTGTGCTGGGGAATTCCTTAAGACCCCTTGATCCACTGAAGCTGCGATTCAGGTGAAGGACACTTCATAGAGACCTCTCAAGCTTAAGAAATTGTGTTAAACTTGTACTGTGTATAGTTCTGTATGAGGATTTCCCCAGTTAACCTTGGTGCATGTTTATCTCCCTCTGACTCTGGAAAAAACAAAAAACACAAAAACAAAACCCAAAATTCATTCCCTTCCCATTCTAGTCTAACAGCGAGAGGACTTAGCCACAGAACTTTCTGAAACAAACAAAGGAATTAATGAAATTTCGCCATCTAGTGGATGTTATTTCCTTGAAAATGACTTGCGAGGGTGCATTTAAACCATATACAGGTTTGGTCTCTGCTCTTGATGGGCTGCATGTGTGCATCTTCCTTATAGCAAACACTTGTGCCCTGACACCGTGATGATGTGATGAATCTCATAAACCTGGGCTATCATGACAGGACAGAACTCATGACCCCAGGGACGGAGGTTTGAAATGCTTTCGAAACAGTTAAGCAGTTAGTGTGTGATTCACTGATCCCTTTGTCACCTAACCCCCTTTGTCACTGAGAATTTAGAAGTTTGTACCTTGAAAGATAAGCCTGGGCCACTCTTGGGCTGAGAAGTGAATTATGAGTGTTCATAGGGTCCTGTCACGCCACCCGTAGAGACAGTGCAAGAACTTCTTGTCACATCTTCAAGTCCAATACTCCCAGGTGTGAGGCTACTTAGTGCTCTGGAGGTAAATGTGGGTGCTTTGTTATAGACTCAAGTAGTATTTCTTAAGAGTTGCTTCCTGACAGCTTAACTTGGCTTCAAAGTCCAGTCTTAGCCGACCACTTCATAGTTTTGTGTCTTTAAGGTGCTCCTTAATCTTTCTGGCTTCAGTTTCTTCATCCACACAGCTGAAATATTTTCCATCTTGAAGATGATTGTGGAGAATAATAACGAAGTGTTTAGAAGGATGCCAACATACAGTGTTCAATAAGAGGTTTTGGTTTTCTATCTGTGCAACCCAATGGTTTAAAAAATGTGTGCTGAGTCTAGTGTAAATAGGCTTTCGTAAAAAACAAATGAACAAAAAAGACATGGAATTCTATGTAGAACTACTCCAATCTGTATAGTAGTACCAAAATGCATGTTTGGGAAATAGCTGGTAACAGAAGCCCTCTGAGAATTGATTCCAGTTCAGGAATGTTCACGACATGCGACATTTTAGAAGTAAATGTATGTAATTTTAGAAGTAAATGTACACTCTATGTAAGGAAGGTTTTGTGGGTTTTTTTAAGCTTGAGCTTAATATCATTAATGGTTAATTCATTATTGTTATTGGTAGAGAAAGCAGTGACATAGTTTATCATGACAGAAAGTACACATGGGAAATACGTATGGTCCATGGCACTTGCTGTTTACATATTCACCTTGCTTCTCCACTTCTCTCCTCTAGGGCAAACAGATACTCAGAGGCACTCAACTGTAAGGCCCATCGGAAATACAGCCAAGTGGACAGCTTGAAAGGGAGGTGGCAGCAGTGGGCAGAGGACCACATACAGTCACAGAAGCTCAATCCCTTCAGTGAGGAATTTGACTATGACCTAGCCATGTCCACTCGGCTCCACAAGGGAGACGAGGGCTATGGCCGCCCCAAAGAGGGGAGCAAGACAGCTGAAAGGGCCAAGAGAGCCGAAGAGCACATCTATCGGGAAATTATGGAATTGTGCTTTGTTATCCGCACAATGGCTCGCCACAGACGAGACGGCAAGATCCAGGTTACTTTCGGAGAACTCTTTGATAGGTATGTTCGCATTTCAGATAAAGTGGTGGGCATTCTCATGCGTGCCAGGAAGCACGGACTGGTGCATTTTGAAGGGGAGATGCTATGGCAAGGCCAAGATGACCATGTTGTGATTACTCTCCTTGAGTAAGCCCTCAACAAATCAACTCACCGTTGTGCTACTATTAAACGATAATGTATTACAAGTTCAAAGGCAAACTGCTCTGGAATGCTATCAATATTAAATGATTTTCTATAAATGGCTTTTGGTACTGTTTCTATGAGGTTACTATGTGAAGACTTGACAAAGGACACTCAGAACATTTTAGAAGCATTAAGACTATAATACATACTCAGTATTTTGATATTTGGAATTCCACTTATCTTTTTAAGCAAAAATTTCTGACCATTGATAAAATTATTACAAATTGAAAATTACACATTACAGGAAAGAAAACTGACCTTAGATAAACTAGAACAGCATCTCAATGTAAGTAATATTTTAGGGAAAAAATTCCATTAAGCTGAATAAAATTTAAAGTTTGGCTTAAAATCCTCACCAGCTCAGAGTGGCCTCCAACTCATTTAACTAAGGTTATTATATGGCAGCTCTTTCTCCATAATCTGAGACAGCAGGTTTACATGCAAAATCATTCCCACTTTGTTCAAAGTGCTAGGCTCAGACCCAGGGCCTCATGCCTGCCTGTACTCTATTTCCGTGGATATTCTCCACTATTAAAAACAAATCACAGCACCTTTGGTGCATAAACAAAGTTAGAATTCAAGAAGATGTTGAAGATCCTCTGTAAGGTTCAATTCAAGCCAGGTTCCTTCAGTCAGCTTCCTCGTTCTGAACAAGTCCTGCAGAAACAGACGCTCTCAGTGGCTTATGACCCAAAAGATGTCTACATACCAGGAAAGTGGGACACAGGTAGGAGGGTCAGACTTGTCTTTGTGGAGCTTCATGAGCAGGTTTGATTTCTGCTGAAATCTTACTGGGTTAATGCTGCTTACACTTGTGCTAATAAATGCACCTGGAACATACTTGCTTCCTATTCTAACAAAGAAAATGCCATAAAACAAAAAGTCACCAAAACAAAACAAACAAACAACAGTGTTGTTTTTCTGAGATAAAGAAAAAGCTAATTTAATACCAGGAAGTAAACACTAACCTGCCAGTACCAGTTTTTATCTTAGTGTGTATTATAAATCTAAAACCAAATGAGTATAATGTAAGACTACAAGGTTTACTGAATTCACAAAGCTAAAATTAAAATGGTTATAACACTTTTATTATAATAAATAAAAGTATTATAACAAATAAATAAATGTCAATTTATTATATCTCAAAATAATGGGAATCCATAATTGTTACATGTCCAACATAATACAGATTAAACTACTTTAGAAATTGTCGGGAATGATTGCTTCAAACTAATAATTCCAAGATGTTTAAGAGAAAATACACGATTTTGTTTCCATACAGTCACTAGTCTGACTCATATTCCTAGTGGGATTTCTGATGTATACGCACACATTTTGCCACAGTGAGAACCATGTCAGAACTGAAGAAACCCAGCCGGGTGGGAGCTGTTACAGCTTTGGTTGCTCTTGTATTATTTTTAGATTAGATTCCCAAAACACTTAGTGTGTATTTGAAATAAAACAAACTCAGACCTGAACTTGGGATACTACCAGTATCCATCAGCATTTCACCTAATACTTCACGAGTTCCTGCTTCCTCATCTCTGCATAGAAAGATTTTGCAGGTTATGGCACAAGATTATTCGAAGTCCAACTTGTTTGAACTTAAGAATACACTGAAAACCCTTTCCATATTTGTGGCAAAGTGAGATCATGTCTGTTCTCAGCTGTTGGTTTAACTTTCAAATGTCAGTTCCTTTCCTGATACCCACATTTGTCATGGTACAGGAGTAACTCCATGTAAAACAGAATTCTGTGAGTAAGGACTCTACGGTCACTATATCCTTTCTTAGAGGGAACACTTTTTGTCAGGTGCATCTTAGCAGGCAGATTGCAATGTGTCACCAGAGCTCTCTGGTAACACAATGAATGGCTAATTCTTTGTAGATTTTTTTCTTAAATCATTCTATTTTACTGTGTTGAATATTGAATTTTAAGACCATTAATTAGTCCTGTAATTTGTCCTAACTTCCGATCCAAAATATTCTCTCCCTAAAGTACTTGAAAACGTTTTCACCAAAAGAAAAAATGAGAAAGCTCAGGAAACGAACCATGCAAAGACCTGTTTTAGTCATAAGGCATACAAAATGATATTTTCTCATTAACAGTTCTAAATTCCTAGCGGCATGCACTTGTCCACCAAGCCCCAAGGCTTTCCTTTATTCCTCACTCCTCCCCAGCCTTGCTCTTCACTCCTTCCTTCTGAGTGTGCACGGATGCTGGCTTCCTGATTCAGTTTCTCCTCACATCTGAAGAAGGGAACATGTGAGCTTTGGGTCATTTTTCTTCCCATATTGTGTAGTAAAATAACATCACACCCATGAATACTTCATGTTTTTTTTTTTTTCTCTTTCTCTTTGAAACACCAGTTGCTGTCCTATTTATCAACAGAAATAAAGTAAAATTACCAGAGCCATTTTTTAAGGTACAGTTATAACTCTATGTGAGCTAGAATTCTGCTGCACCCCTTGCACTCAGTCATTGTAACACAAAGCATGTGGCCATGCTGAAGTTGTCCCTTAGCATGGATGTCCCCACTTTATTCTTTGTACTCTGGGCAATTCTTAGTGCAAAGCTAGTCAATGTGTTTTACTTAATTTATAGGCTGACCTACACTATTTCAAGTGTCAGAGCAGATTTCCTTGTGTTGCACTGCCTTGTGCTCAGATATGGGGGAGATTCCAGTAACTGATAAGATTACATTGTACTTACTCTTTTGGGTGTAAGTTCTATTCCCCAAATAACTCTAGCTGGTAAAATTTAAGCAATATAAAATGAATATGCATATAGCATAGGTTATGTGTGTGTAAATGCTCATCAAGATGTTTCGAAAATAAGGATATTAAGAAATACTGAAATCAATGTTCTGTAGGAATGACAAGAAATGAGTACAGAGAAGAGCTAACATCTTACCAGAGTACACTAGCTTTTAGGAACGTATACATAGGCTGTATCTCTTGGTCAAAATATATACTCACTGCCATTGGGCACCTACAATGGAAGTAAATTTGCTGGTCAACAGAAATCTCATGATTGGCTTTAGTTGACAGTGTCATGTTTCCCACCTCACAATCACATTCCCTTTGAAATGGCTGTTATTGGTTATTTAAATTCTCCTGAGAATTGATAGTTACTTCTCTTAACTTTGCCTTGTTCATGGAGATTGTTCTGCCCCACAATAACCTCTTGCCACCTGTTATTGACACCTTTAGTCTTTTGATTAATTTTTGTTCTTCATGTTATTTTTTCTAACAAGTAAATTGGATTGTTCTCAGATTATGCTTTGCATGCTTTTAAAATTGTATTGATTTCTGCTCAATATATTTTTTTCTGTCACACCTGCTTTAGGTACAATTTGCTTTTCTTTTAACTTGAGAGGGAAGCTTGGAGCATTTTCTTATGCTGGTCAATATTATTTTGATAAAAAGAAATAAAGGCTCTATTTCAAGAACCCTATTTTAAACCAGGTCTATACTCTCCAAGGGCATTTCATACACAAGGATATTACCTTGTTGGTTTCAAAACTTAGTACTTTGAAATATTAACAGTAAATGTTTTCTTCTAATTGATAATTTCCCATACCATACTAGGAAGTAGAGTCTATGAACGGTCATGACCTACATGCTCTCGTTATACACTGGCAACATGATAATAACACATGTGAGTTCTTAAGTCAAAACCTTAAGGATGTTTGTGATATTATCCATAATTTGGGAATTTTCATATATGTATTAAGCATACACACACACACACACAATGTATTTTGGTCATAGCTGATTCCCAGTTGGTAGCCAGATCTTATCAAACCCAATTCTGAACCCTCTTTCATATTTCTTCCCATTTTTATTTTTTCTTCTTATTGAGGCTGCATTTTTCTCCCCTCTGAATTCTACAATAGACTTGCTTATTTGTTCTTCCATCTCTAGCTTTTTTCTCTATGAATCTAGTTTTCTCACAAAAATTTTTCCTAAAGGGCACACCAGTCCATGTTATTCCTCTACTCAAATATTCTCCAATGTTCCGTGAGATTGAAACCTAAACTGCTTGGTGCCGGGCATGGGCCTCTTCATGACCCTGGGATGTTACATTATGTACTCTCTACCTTCCCCCACCAGCTCAAACTGATCAGATCCCTTGCAATTTCTGCTGGGACAGTGTTTCTCCAAACATTTTAAACAGCAGTGCTTCCTCTAACTGAATTCAAACCGCTATCACTTCCTGTGATAGCCACACCAACACAAGGCACATTTGCAGAACACTTGTCGGAGACTGTAGTAGGCTTATTACCAGTTCTTAGATATGGTAATGACTTGGTTATTGAATAAATCCAAACTCATTTGCACTTATGCATTTATTTTATTTGGTATACATCTCTATGACTTTGTTGTAGTTGGAATCCATTACAGGATGTTTAAAGTTTTGTGATTAGTCACCTCCACAAAGACAATAACACTGCTGTGGAAGACTAAGGGGAAGGGTACATTTATTTACAGTTCCTTACATTATAAACATCTAACCTAGACACTATTACCTATTTGGAATGAGAGCTTTACACAGACGAGGAAACGATGCCGTTTCTATTCAGCTTCAGCAACAGCGTGTCATAGAACACCAGAGATTCTGATTAATATTATGCTTTCTTTAGATAATTATCTAAACTGTCCTCAAAAGAACTAGGTATTTTTAAGAGTTATATAACTAAAACTACTTAAGCCAACATACTTGGCTGGTAATTTCATCTTCAGAATAATTTAAAGTGCTATAAGCAACCTGGCAGTCAACACTTTGTATAAGAACAAAACTATCTTTAAACATCAATGTACAAGATATACAACGTTGGTGTGGGACAGCTGAGTTTTCAGCACAAAGTCACTGTCACGTATAACAGCAGGATTTATTTTTTTGCATAACATGAAGCTCTGAAATTTAACTGATGAACTGTTGCCACATGGCTTATTGTTGGTTTCCTACAAGAAAGAATACAATTGCTAGTTTATTCTACCTTTTCGTTTTTGAGGCCACTTGACAGTAAGCTTGCACATTCACCAAGTCTACTGAGTTACAGTACTGTCTACTACAGTCACTGCCCTGTTAGAAGAGCAGATGCTAATGGTAACTAATAACGTATACCACTTAGAAAAAAACACGTTTTTATTTCAAAACAATTTTTTTTCCTTTTGAGCAGAAAACAAAACATAACAAAAATGTATTGAGGGAGTTGGTATGCAACAAGGCTAAACAAGAGACTGTAAAACAGTGTATCTGACACAATGTTGAAGAAATATGCACGTTTTACTTTTGTACTTATGATAATGCCCTATTAAGCTACAAATATGTAAATAGTATTACTTGCTTAATATATTAAATCCAATAGAATCATTGAATTCCCGTTCTCCTCTGTCAATTTGAAACTCTATCTGAAAATTCAGTGATGAAAACATGCGCCCAAACCTGCCGATTGTGTGTGCTGTGGTCTATGGCAATCAGACTGCTCCTCCAATTTCATTGTCTTAAATGAAATCGAGAATGTTTACAAAATGAATAAAGAGAATGCTGTAGTGAATTAGAAATAGAAGAGGTCTATGAAGCACGTGTTATTTTGGCATGTGGTTTCTTATCTAGAAGAAAATGTAAGTAGGCCCAAATGTCACCTGTGCCAACTCCACCAGATACAAAAGTATCTAGGCTCCATTTCCTCAATGTCCCAAGTACACTGCTCTATAAAAAGAATCAAGACGATTAAAAACAAGTTGAACAGAGCACCATCCAGTTAGGACTGAGATGACGTGAACTGAAAAGGTGGCGGCCTCTCTGACCTGAATGCTGCTGCACTATGCTGACAAATCCCACCTGGCTGCTACACTACTGGATCCCAGGCCATGGTGTAAACAAAAGAACTCTGGGACAGAAACATGATTTGAAAAATAAACTCCAAAATTATAGTTGCAGTAAATGGCCAAACACCTGACTTGAGAGCACGAGTGACATATGAATTGTATTGCTTCTTGAGCATCCCTAACGAACGCTCTTGTCCATCCAGGTTTGGGCCGATGTCCTGCTGCAACCAAGAGCCCTGTATTTATTCAAAAGCCCAGATTTCAATGTCTTGGATGAAGAAATCTTCCTTCTTAGAAAGTGTATGATTCCCAAACGTTTTGCAGGAATGGCTTCTTCCATGGTAGAGATCTCCATCAAGCCAAAGAGCAAATTCCCTCTGAAATACATCAAAACAGCAGTTATTAATATTCATACCTTAATTATAATTAACTTGGTTTTCCAATGTCTACTAACTCTAGGCCATGAACTTCTCTAAACCTTCCCTATTCCATTTCTTTGTGAGACTGAAGCAAGATTTTTTTTTCCATTATAACATCATTTATTACAAAAATTAAGGAATAAATTAAGAACACTAAAATTTACTTCATATTACAATTACCTTTTGGCATGAGGTATAAGTCTTTCTTTCCTATTTTAGTATTTCCCTTTCTTAGGCAGTGCTCTACCACTGTACTGTACCCAAGTCAGTCTCTTTGCTGTACAGTTTTAGCTTTTTTAATTCGGTTTTCTTACAGGTGTTAAAATTCATCTACGGTAAAATGAGGGTTAATCATAAAGGTAGGGAAAAAACCTTAGTTATTCTACATGCTGTGAAAAATTGTTTGCTATTAAAAAGAGTATCAGGACACACAACAGGGTGTTTGCGCAGATAATTCTCTAACAGTGAGAAAACAACGCCAGCTTTTTTGTTTTTGCTGTTAGCAAAGGCATGAAAACGACTTTAAAGAGACAAGAGACATGATCCTGGGATCCTTAGCAAGCAGTAGGAATAAGACATAAGCCAGGCTGACAGGGCGTAAAGGACAGTTATACAACAGATCTCAGTGGAAGAGACTTCAGGGTCCTCTCGCTCTTAACTGCTGCAGTTTCTCTTCAGTTTCCAAGTGAAAGTTAAAGTGGGGAGACTACAGTTATGTGTGGGTATAAGGACAGACATTTAAAGTGTAGTAGGGGGTTACCTAGGTTAGTAAAATGGTAACCACAGGTTTTTTCCTAAGACCCTGAGTCACTAGCCCTGGGTGGCTGGCTAGAGTTCCAGTCCCAGGCGTTGACTTCCCTCTTGCTGAGTGAGTCTGATGCCAATTAGAGAGCTGTTGGCTTCCACCCAGGTACATGCCAGTATTGTGCCTCAGGCAATAATTGTGGAAGAGAGCGTGAGAAGAATGTGAGATCAGGGAGTTTGCAGTGAGACTGTGTCTCCTAGGAGTGTCAGGAGTACACTCTTAAGTCTCATCAACACGACTGCCTAAACATGCACTAAACCAAAAACATCATCAGTATGCCAAAGTGGGCAAAACCCACCAGGCTTTGGTCATACATGAAGAATTCAGGCATCTAAGGAAGGCTAGTGGGAGAAATATTCTTCACCAGGGAAGAGCAGCATACCAAATTGGTTATCTTATACTACACAATCAGCCCTGCAAATATACATACAAGAAACAATACATAGAGGAGCATTTAGTATTTAGGAATATGCACACATGTATACATGCATGTACAACAATTAATGAAGAGAGATCACACATTTGAAAGAGAGCAAAAAGAAGATACATTAGAAGGTTTGGATAGAGGAAATGGAAGAGAAAAATGATACAATTATAATCTCAAAAATAAAATGCATAAAGTAACAAAAATTATATAAACCAGGAAAAAAATACCTCTGGGAAAAGCAGCCAATTTCTATGCTCCATTTATTAATATTAGTAATACTAATTTAAAAAAAACTCTTGGTTGATCACAAAGTTATTTATTAAAGACATTTAATGGTAATCTATGTATCTAAGCTAAGCATCTCAAAAATGACATTAATTCTTCAGTAACCTTTGTTCCCACGAATGAATTTTGCTGCCAGCACTCAATGCAACTCAGTTTTCTGTGGCCCTTATTAGAAGTTTCTAATGTTTAAAAATCAAATTAAAACTCGGTTGTTCTACTTGTTTTAGGGCTGTTGGTTCCATGGTTGTCACACTTAAATATATTCAAGAGTTAAAGCTCTGTCCCGAGTGAAATACACAGAAAACACATTCTATACAAGCTATATGTTAAAAAATAAAAACTTTCTGAAAATATAGTGGATAAAAAAGTAAAAGGAATGATAGATAACTACTTTGTCCAGTATTGTTACAAGCAAACCCCAAGCAGGATTTTATTATTCCAGATATGAAAAGAAAAAAAAAGAAATGGATAAATGAGACTGAATTTTTACCTACTGTATGATAGACACTATACCAGAATTTTAAAGAAATTTTACTTTTTAATTTCTTTACAAGCCTCCTTCCCCAAGATGAGTCATCTCTAGTTTATAGCTAGCTGAGAGGCTTTTAGGGAGTTAGTTCAAGGTCTCATGTAATATATGTTGCCTCCAATGCCTCTATTAAATCCATAAAATGATGATTCCAATTTGGAGGAAGGGTTATAATTTGAGTATATCCTCAAAGGTTTATGTATTAGTAGCTTGGTCCCCAGTGTAGCTATGCTGAAGAATTGGAAATTTAAGATCTGACACATGGTGGAAGTGGTTAAGTCACTAAGGATACCATGTCACTCAGAGATTATTACAGTTTTTACAGGACCCTATGAAGGCTAAATTCTTGTGGCTTCCCACTTTACACTGTGAGCCAGTCTGCCCGCATCATTTCTTTTCCTTCTATGCTATGTAGTGATGTAGCAAAGGGGCCCTCACCAAAGGCAGACAGATGGTACTACCCAATACTGAACTGCCCATCTTCAAATCTGTGAACTAAGCAAACCTCTTTCCTATTTTTATAACAATAGAAGATAGACTGATAAAGGGCCTTCTATATAAAATTCTGAAATATTAAGTTTTTAAAGTTTCTAAGTTTGAACATGTATTCTTTAAACACAGGAGACTTATCATTCTAGTGAACAAGTTAGTGGTTATTTTATTTTGATAAAATCATGTTACAGAAAATCTCATTGTTAAATGAGATTGAACATGTTGTTTTTTGTTTTTTTTAAAAGATTTATTTTTTTTTATTTATATGAGTATGCCGCAGCTGTCTTCAGACACATACTAGAAGAAGCATTGGATCCCATTACAGATGGTTGTGAGCCATCATGTGATTGCTGGGAATTGAACTCAGGACCTCTGGCAGAGCAGTCAGTGCTCTTAACCACTGAGCCATCTCTCCAGCCCAAACATGTTGCTTTTTAAGGTATCTATAATAGCCTGAAATTATTAACACTTGATCGTAAGTTTTGGGAGAGTTAATTGAATATTGTGCATGATTACCGTTTTGGGCACGTCTACATAATTTGTGTAATTGGATGATGTAACACTACAGTCTGACAAGAGAAGCCTACATAGAAACACATTTACATAGAAAAATATTTGCTTGAATTACCTTGGATGAATAGTCTTCAAGGCTAAGATTCTGCACCCTAAATTAGTGTGATATTTCTGTAATTGTATACAAGTAAATTATCTACCACTTTAACAAATTTGGTGGTCATTTAGCATCACATACATCTGATCCCAAAGGAAAGGAAGAAATGCCTAGGAATCAAGCTATGTAAATACTACGTAAGAAGGACACTCTATGAAGTAGCAGAGGAGGGTATCACACCACTGGCAAAATTAGGATATCTGAATATGAAAACAAAAAGGTTTTCATAGGGAGGTTAGGCTGGGATGATACTACTGAATAAAAACAAAGACCTTGAACATGGTGTTATTAAACCTGATTAGAGGAAAACAAACTTTTATAATTGTCTGAAATACAGATCCAAATAAAGCTCAGAGAAAAACTAAAAGAAAAATATTGGTTTTGTCTAAGCAATGAGAGAGACAGCAGATTATCATCTGTACTTGGATATGCAAGACATTAAATGATTCAGACTAGTCAAATTTCAAATGTCAAATTTCAAAGAGGCAGTGCACTGTAAATCAAAAGATAGGTCTTAATTTAAATCAGCTACTCAACATTTTAAAATTAAAAAAAAAAAAAACCCAGTACTTTACCAACTATGTAAAAAAGAGGTGTTACGAAAGCTCATGCAGACCCATCAGTGCTTCTGTCTCAGGAGAACATGCTAATGGTAAATCAGAGTCACTACAGAGTTCATCTGCATACATGCAGAGTTCAATACAACAGAAAAATGAATCGGTAGTTCTCGTAACTTTTCATTAAGGGGAAACGACAGCTTCTGTGTTGTCATTGTCCTATCAAATACAAATATTATACTTAGCCATTTTAAAAACATACTTTGCTGTAATATATAAGTTTAGAGTCTAATGCCAAAATTTCCAAAAATAGCTTACTTTGTAAATAGTCTAAACTATTCCTGAAGAATCTCATAGTGAAATGTTCAAGGGACTTACCCTCCACCGCCAAATGCTAACGAATCCATGTCTCCTTTGATAAAAAACATATTATCTCCTGTCCACTTAAAGACCTATATAAATGAAAATAAAGTGTTGACTCTATGTTGACAACAGTCCTCCCAACACAACAGACACACCACCACCAAAGCTTTAGCAGAAAAGATTAGAGTCCTTCAGGTTTCTGTGTTTCCGACTCACCTTGAAAGCAGGTGGGCAGCTCTACCAATTCTCCATCCCTATTTCTCAGATCCTAACTCATATACAGAGTTCTCTCTTCTGACATTAACTGTTCTTCTAACGTAAGTGTCTGTAAATGCTACAGGCCAAGACCTTTTTGTGGTTTCAATTTCTTGAATTTAAAAATGTAATAAAATTTTTAGATTAATAATGCTTATGATTTTCCAAATTAAAACCCCTGAGAAATCTGAAAGGAAAACTAGACTTAACAGCCTTGTATCTACTTTTTTAAATGCACGAATAAGTATAAGTAGGGGTATATGCCCATGAACATGCATGTTGAGGCCAGAGCAAGACATTAGGGCTCTTCCTCTATGGCTCTCAGTCTTTGTACATTAAGGCACAGTCTCAGGTAAACTAGGACTAATTTAGTAAAAGTGGCTGGCCACCAAGGCATCACAAGAGGCCACCTGTCTCGGTCCTCTATCACTGAGGTTACAGGCACATGAAGCCAAGCCCAGCTTTCACAAGTGCTGGGGTGCAAACTCAGGTCCTCATGATTGCAGAGGACCTTAAACAAGGAACTGTTTCCTATACCCCAATATTATATTTTATATATATATGAATCTCATATTCTATAGAAAATTTACCTAATTACATAGCCCCAGTGTTTTATCTTTATCATGTTTTTTCAAACTTATTACATACATATATACATATATAGATACATCCCTATACATCTTTAGTAAGTTTTTAAATTTACTTCTTTTTCTTTGTATACTAAGCCATGGAATTCACAGGCAGTGGACTCTGGTAGCTCAGCCCCTCTCCATTAGTTCTCAGTGTGCTTCTCTTGGTAGAGCAGGCTGGTGCTTCAGCTAAACCCAGTTCCTTTCTCTTGGCTTCTTTTTTAAAAATCATTTTCCTTTGCCCTCCTCAGGAAGCTTTTTCAGCTCACAGAAAATGTGCTCAACACACACATTAATTCTCACAAATATTATCCTAAGCTTACTTGCCTTTAACAGTGCCAATAGCATGCTGGGTGACACTGTAGTCTTCCAGTTTTATGATGGTACCATTTATGAGACATTACTTTATGAACAGTACCCATTCCCTTGATGTTTTAAAATATCACTGTTCTCATAGATGTGTATAAATGTGGCTAAACAAACATTGTCATGCTTCCTAAAAGCTGAAGAACATACAGTGTGCGCTTCTCTTCCCTTTGTGTTTGTTACTTGGCAAGTTACCAGAAGACTGACTGTTGTGGTCACAAGTTTCAATAAAGTTTTGATATTTCAGTTGGAAACAGTTAATGTATTATCTCATTTATCAGATAGCTACAAATAACAAAAAAGGTCTGAGGACTAAGCACAAATGCAGATGAACTCTGTAGTGACTCTGATTTACCATTAGCATGTTCTCTTGAGACAGAAGCACTGGTGGGTCTGCATGAGCTTTCGTAACACCTCTATTGTATATGCTTGCGATGTTCAAATAACTTTTCTTACCTCGAATTCCGGACAGAATGTAAAAACAAATGTTTCTCCAGTACCGTAAAAGCCATCACTTACTTTAAAGGGCTCTGATGCTAATGCACCAAAAACCTAAGGATAAAAAGGACATGTTCAATGACACAACTACGAATTTATTTCCTTTGCATTACCCTCCATATATAGTTCAATACAATGTAAAACTGAATCAGTAGTTCTAAGTATTCCTTAAGGGGAAATGACAAGCGTCCGTGTGGTCATAGTCCTATCACAAACAAAGCACAGCAGCTTCTCAGTGAGTGGAGAAAATATTTCCCCTGGCTTTGAGCCTAGAAAGATACAACAGTTATACTATCTAAAAGCGTTAAATACATTTTAAGAGAAAGAAGTCAGAGTCCATCCATACATTCTCTATTGGATCGCAGCCTGAAGAACAGTGGAAGTCCCTTCCTGTACACACCCTCTCCCTCCTGCATCATTACACAGAACACACCCTAGGGCATACCTTGGCTGCAATAGCCTTGAACACTGAAAGTAGATACTATATCCAGTAAAGGTCAAATGAGGATGCGGCTTGGAGACTTCCGGGGTCTGAGTCCCAGCTTTCATATCATGAAAGCTCAGTGTAGCACTCACACACCTTTACAGTCACTATTACAGTCACTTTACAGTCACTTTACAGCCAAACATTCTACCATTACAGTATCAACTTCCAAAACTTACATTTAAAAGGTTATTTTATTTAAAGGAATGTGTACAGAATATAAATGTATAGTTCAATTACAATTAGTAAAAGTTCCAAAATAGAGAACTTCATCAGTCCTTAGAAAACTCTGTGTCTCTTTTCCTCAGCCCCATTTCCTGGAGAAGATACGCTCGGACACCATCAGAAGCTCATTTTCTCACTATGAATTTACATGGAATCATAAGTAAGGAACGCTTTACTTTGTGATTTTTGAACCAGTATCATTCTTTCAACATTTATCTATATGCTATGGTACGTAGCGGTAGTTCACTTATTTTCATTGATTCTAATACCTATTCTTGAGTATATCACCTCAGGAATGTCAACTCTAGTCAGGGATGACTATTAATCTCTGCAGGGTTTAGATTAGACAACCAGCAGCCAGCTAGTTAGGTACCTGGTACATAAGAGACACAGCGAGCCAGTAGGAGTGCCGCTGCTCTCTACTGTGTGGTGCTTCCATTCTGCCCTTTCAGTACTGTCCGAGGTTTGTCTTCTTTATTTATGAGCTTCCTTTATTATTGCTCAATGACCTTACAATCTACCTACTAACTACCCTGGGGAAGGAGTCATTTTCTTCAGTGGTACGGCCGTTAGTAAGTGGCCTATGCTCCAGGAATAACCCCTAACTTATGCAAACCACCCTAGTTAAACACTGTGGGACACACAATCCCATGTCCCTCACAAGACATGAAAGTAAGAGGGGGACTTTGGGGAAACAAAGGAGTACAGTTTGATAAGAATCACAGAGGCTGTTAGTGGATAATTATGAACAAAATACATCATGAACATACATGAAATCAAAGAATAAATGCAAAAAATATTTTAAAACATCTACTCATTCTTAAGAGTCTGTTAATTTCTCTCCCTTCCTTAAGTCTCATTCTTATCTTCCTCATAGACGCAAACACAGTTTCTAGGCTCTTGATATACTTAGCAGGTTATGCTCACCTTTCAAGACACTGGTAGGATAAAAGCGCCTCTATCATAACTGCTTCCTTTCAACACAAAACTCTTACTATGCTTACATTTAACCTCTAAAACACTCAGTATTGTCTTGTGCAATTAAACAATAATTATCAATTATGCACTAAAATACACTAATAAAATATCTTTTATCAAATAAGTAGCTCAGTGTTCCTGGTAAAGGAGAAAGGATTTAGATGATTAGATGTTCATACCTGCCCATCACTGTCTTTAATCACCATCAGCACCGGAGTGTCTAAACCTGTCATTGTTCGATAAAGGGTCTTCAGACTTGTGCCATGCTTCCCAGTACCATACACAAGAGTCCATGGGTAGCCAATGGTTCTCGGCGGAAGGTGCTTAGTAAGCTTAGAGAAACAAATGCAGTATTTACTTGACTGCACACATCAGCAGCTGCAATTTAATCACCCATATACAATGCAGGCTAAAAAAGGAAATGTCAGAAACCATCTTACTGATTCTGTGATGCTGCAATAGGAGTGACACGCTTCTCAGCAAGAAATATCACTGTCTACCAGGAAATGAGTAATGCCAAACCAAGCTCCCACTAGAAACACGGCTTGCTTGTTATTTGTACTGTACCAAATTAACAAAAATATTGGGTCAATTTTTAGCATGATTATTCAAATGTCAGATTGCTAGAGCTTGGAAATCTTTTATAGCTATGACACTGAATAAATAAATTACTTAACATCTCTACATGAACGATTTCTTCACCTACCAAGAATATAAACAACAATAATCTCTGATTTCAAGAGCTTTGATAACAAAGGCCTGAGATAACACACGGAGAACGTGTAACTTGGCACATAACAAACCAAAGATTACCAGGCATGGTGAATGGTGAGGCCCTATCATCTAGTACGAGGGGGAAGGCCAGGGAATCAGGAATTTGGCGTTCAGCTTAGGCGCCACACTAAGCCGCGCTTTAAGAACCAGAACAAGCGCGACCTTGGCTCTCCAGTGTCTCCCCTAAGCTTTACGTCAGGACTTTGGGACCTGCTGTGGGAGGCTCTGCTTTGCCCACTTACTCTTCATGAAGAGGAGCAGCAGCAGCAGGAGCCCTGTAGCTGGAGAGGAACTGAAGAGGCTGCGTCCCTCTCATCGCACACACTCAGACGCTGCAGCTGACATGGCATACCTTTTCAATCTGATCAGGCAGTAAGAGTTCACTGGGGTCACTTAGGTTTGGACGGAAAGATTCAGGCTCCAGGTCTGCTTTCGCTGGAGCAACCTGCTTTGAGTTGATGTCTTCCCTTGTAGTAATCTAAAGAAGCAAACAGCAGCAGTATGTTCATACACTGTTGTGATGAGTTCTGCACATTTCAGCCGTTCGAGTTAAGTAGGACTTTATTATGCACAGGTGGCTAAAGAGTTCACAGGGCAAAGGATCTCCGATCAAATACAGACAGTGTGCTGGATGCACAGGAGGAGAGAGAACGTCCACTTCATCCACAGCACGAGGAAGAACTGGCAACATATGTTATATCTCCTGTATCTGGCTGACAGGAAACATACACATATAGCTTAGCCCTTAAGGACAAAAAGGAGCTGCTTAACTAAGTGTTCTTTAAAATATGTGCGATTTTTTCCACACAAAATACAAAAATTGTCAAAATTATTAATAGAATTTCTTGTGTCAGAATTTTAAAGAATGGTAGACTAAAACTGGTAACTTTCTTTGGGATGTATTTACTTGGCTCATCAAAGCGACCATTTTACAAAACTGCCTTTTATTTTGAACTGACTAAAAAAGTTACTTTTCATAGGCTGCGATGCGAGCAAACAATAAATATGAAAATTAATTTGTTCATAATTAAGGTTAGATGAATTGGTTGCATTTATTTGTAGAAATCAGCACTGGTCTTCATAAAATGACAAAAATGTTAATTAAAAACCTTACTTTATAATCGATTGTTAGTGCTTACATGTTCCATTAGTTTTAGGATCTAAAATACAGTAACCCTAACACATAAAACTGTAATTATTGTTGATGAAACATCTCAACTGGAAACCCCACAGAATCCTACTGGAGCAGATAACTAAAATGCAGCACAGCTCAGAGACAGTGCCACTCAGGAGGAAGTCCTGGGCGGTCGGCACAGCGCTTGCCAGGTCTGGACAGGATGCATTTTCAGTCAATGCATGTTTGAGAACTGTATTGTCTCTGATGAGCAGCTAAATATGAAGACTTTCACATCACTGCATTACCTTGATTTCAATGATGTGAAAGGTTAAAATGGAACAGAACAGAAATCCAAGGCAGCATTGGGAAAATCAAAGGAGAGCTATTTAGTCAGCCTAGGAAAGCAATGAAAGCATAAAGCATACTTTTATAACAAGAAAACACAAACTGAAAAATGAGTTTTCAATTTTATTTACTTTTCTTAAACAACACAGATTATTTCGGAACATATGAAGTGATGGATCTAGCTCAGGTGCCTTCCCTAGACGACCCCGAAGCACTTCTAACACCAACCAGGACGGCCTCAAGAACAGAACCAATTTGTCCCATTAAGATTTGATCCTTAGTTCCCACAGCCGAAACAGCCTTGAAGAGCAAATACTTAAGCCTTACTTTCCATAGAGGACTTTATAAGTTTCCCACTGTCTGGTATCTTTCAGACTTTAGTCAATAAAGGTTCATTCACAAAACCAAATATTCTCCATGTCAAAATTAAATGAAAACTCATAGGTGATCGTGCTGAGAATATTTCTCAAGGGGTTGAATTGTGGTGGAAACTTTTCTAGTGAAAAGAAGATAGCAAAGAGGCAAAAATTAAAAAAAAAAAAAAAAAAAAAACGAAGGAAAGAAAAAGGAAACATATTTCTACAGCTCTCCAAGAAAAAAACCATTCTTCAAGACAAAAAGGAATTTCCTGGTGGCTTATTTTAGTGCTTCATTCAAGACAAATCCTTCTAATGTGAGATTTGTCTTGAGGAAGGACACTAAAACCAAGGAGCATTTAATCTCCAAAGGAGTTTAAACTACAGAAGGGGCACCTGGAGACGTCTGCAGAGTGTGCGCAGTTCTTCGGTATTTAGAGCATCGATCCTGCGGTGATACTCAGCCACCGACACTACCTGAATATGGAAACAGGAAGACAATAATTCCACTGACAGCTGAGAAGAGAGTATGTATATAAAAAGAAAAGACAGGAGAGAAAGAGGAGAGACAGGAGAGATTTAAATGGGAGAAGAGAATAGCCATCTTTTCCTAGTTCATGTCAAAAATCGTAGAAATTTATATAGAAATTACAGCTAAAATGTATATGAGTGGTATATATTACCACTACATCCAACTGGTAGAAAGTATGTTTACTTTATGAGTGATTTAATACAGATTGGATTTAAAGCAGATTTTTTTAAAAGAAGAAACTATAACATGCTTTCCTGATACAGGTGGCATTTAATCAAAACCGTTCTCCAGTTTACAGTGGTAACCAACCATCATCACTTAAACACAGCATACTAATAGCCATGGCTCTACAATTTCTTCGAGGAACATGTAACAAGCACACCCAACTCTATCACAGCAGGAAAAGGGTCAAGAAAAAGAATAAAATTAATTTATGAAAAAAGAGAGAAAAGGAGAGAAAGGGGGAGAGGGGGAGAGAGGGAGGGAGAGAGGGATGGGAGGGAAAAAGGAAGAGGGAGGGAAGAAGAGAGGGTGAGAGAGAAAGAAAGAGAGAAAGAGAGAGAGAGAGAGAGAGAGAGAGAGAGAGAGAGAGATTGATTCAGCAAGATAGGAAAGCTTTCAGAGGGGTAACTAACTTAAAATTTCTTAAATTGAATTTGGACATGGTAAAATGGATGTACAATACAAAGAAACCAACTGCAAACCCACGTGGGGTAAAGGTATTGGAGGCAGCACTCGCCTGCTACGCTGTGAGCTCTCACTTCTGCCAGGGCTGAGCACACAGATGTGCACTTTGTTCTGCAGCATGCTGCGAAGCAGAGCCCACCTCTGCTTGGACTAGTTTATACTAAGAAGTGCAGTCACTGCTTACACAATGTCCTCTGGTTTCATTATGGCAAACATAGTTGTAATGTGCTCCACGATCATTTCTCGGCATAAGAGTATCAAATTCATATATCTCCAGATTGTATTGTTAGAGAATTTTTATTTCAAAAACTGTTGTGCAAGTAGCTGATGAGTTACATGCACACTTGCACACACTCAATAAATACCTGCTTAGAATTATGGCAGAATTTCCAAAAACTTCAGAAATATCCCTCAAAATTTTTTGTCACCTTGAACTAAATATGTAAAGTAGTGTTGTTAGAAGTGACAATTATAAAATCATTAACTAAAAAAATGATATTTTATGTTCAACATTAATAAATGTTCAGCCAAGATTTAAGCCCATATGCAAAACCAAACACATCTTATTAGTATTCAGACTCCTTTTGTTTTTAGTAAGTTACCAAGGATTTTTAAAAGTAGATTTATGATTTGCTGTTGGTAAATGTCTGATTTTTTTTAAACCTATTTTTTATACTATATAATGTAAAAATTTATGGGGTGCAAGGTGACATGACAGGAACTAGTTTAAACAGTACCCCTGTCTGGTCATAAGCCTCTACCTCCCTGCTTTGTGTGTGTGTGTATATGCAAGTGTGATCATATGTGTGAGAACACATAAAAGACAGACACTGATGCTGTCTTTATCTCTCCCCATCTTATTTTTTGAGATGGTATCTGTGTGAACCTGGAACCCATAGCTTCAGGTAGACTAGCTGGCTGCAAGGCTCTGGGATGCAGGTCTCTATTCCACTCCATCCCCTCACTGGTGTCTTGTTAAAGGACCATGTCTTCTCCCAGGTTTTTCTGAACCTTCACTTCTCTGTAGTTTGTTCTGTAGTGGTTATACATGTCAAAAACTTTACTGGATTACTACAGGGAAGTTCTTCACCTTCTAAAACTGCCTAGACTGCTCTTCTTGCTTGGTACTGAACTTGAGAGCCACATATTACAGGTAAAAACTATTACAGAAAACATACAAAAACCTTACAAGTTTCTTCAGGCCAATACAACAATTATAGATCTTCCAGACCACAACATAATTACAACAACTTCCCACAACACGGTGAAGGTAGAGATACCACAAACACATGGTGATTCTTCTGAGCTGTAGCACTTCTTGTGACTCACCCCAACTGGTTATGGTAGAGGTTGTGGCTACAAAATGCAGGTAAGCTAATTCTTGCACAGATAAGTTAGACTTCAGAAGTTGGCTTTGGAAGGCTCTTGTTTTCGTTAACCACAATGAATTGGCTACCACTAAACACAGGAGCAGCCCCATGAAAAGCTATATAGTGGTTGCTGAAGGCTGTGCATGATGTGGGAGTAGAGAAAGCTGGGCTTGTTCCCAGTGCACCTCTGTTGTCATGTCTTGCAGCATTTGCTAAGCAATAGTTCTTAAGCTTTGGTACAGGATTCTACTTATAGGTAACAGTGGTGGTTTACCTTTCAGCCCCTGAGGCTTTGCTACATTTAATATATATCGCTTTGTTTAATGAGAGTACAAAGCAAACAAGAGGTCTGAGCAAAGCAAATGTAGATATGTTTACAGAAGTCCGAGGGATGACTGGCAGTGTGTAGTGAGCACTCTATCGCTGGGCTTTGGTTTACCGCTCTTCCAGTTACCTAAGGATTAAATCAGAGCTGGAACGGCTCCTTACTCACCTGTGGCTTGAGGTTTAAGATAACTATTCTATATATTTTGGATCACTATTTTGAAATTAAAATTTTAGTTTCAGAGAAACAATAATAAAAAATTGTCAATTAAAAAATACTGGTTTTTATCATTATTATTTTTGTGGCAGGATATCATAATGTGGTCCTGGCTGGCCTGGAACTAACTATATAGGACAAGTTGGCCTACAACTCATAGAGATCTGCCTGCCCCTGCTCCTAGAGTGCTGGGATTGAATCTGTGTGCCATCATGTCGGACACAATACAGTTTTTGATAAGGATGAAAGAAAAAGAGACAAAAAATGAAAAATCCTGGCCCTGCTTTGCTTTTCCACATTCTAAATTCCTAAGGGCCAAAGAGGATTCTAAGTGCTGTGTTAGGAGCAAATGTTCTGTTGCATTTGATCAGGAGGCTCCTCAGGAAGAATTTTCACATCTGAGGCTGATCTCTCTGCTCCTTTCCTTCCCACTATTCTTCCAGCTCCTTTAAGTGCTACTCCTTTGTGTAGTATACATTAACAAACTTCCTGAGCGGAAATAAGCTGATGCTCAGAAAAGGAGTTAGTTGTATACATGTTTTTAA
Source organism: Mastomys natalensis (assembly GCA_021653895.1). Classification (NCBI taxonomy): domain Eukaryota; kingdom Metazoa; phylum Chordata; class Mammalia; order Rodentia; family Muridae; genus Mastomys; species Mastomys natalensis. Next base: position 65,431 of record JAJTUV010001701.1, read on the forward strand.
AATCCTGTTCTAATAAACATTGCTGAAAGGAGGAGTCATTAATATAATGAAGGATTGGTATTGGGAGTTCAAGTTTATAATGTGGTGAAGATCCAGTTTCTTTAATGTCAGACGCCTATCTTTCCTCATTCACATGTTTTACTACATTAAAGTGTGTGTATGGGAGGGAACAGCACATGTGTGCAACTCAGAGGACAACTTGCAGATGTCAGTTCTCACAGTCTACCATGTAAGTACCAGGAACTGAACTCAGATCAACAGTCTTGGCAGCAAGTGATATTTTTACCTGCCAAGCCAGCTTCCTGGCCCATTCATAATTTACATATATATTACATATTATATACATACATATTGTTTGCTTTTGGACCCCGAATGTAACAAGTGACTGAGGTGCGCATCTTACATACCAAAGTAGATCCGGTTTCCAGATTCTCTCAGCATCCTTCAGTGTCTACCTGGCATACCCTGCTCCCAACCCTCAACTTTTCAGCCCAGGGGCCTGGACTGCCCTTCCCCCAGAGGCTCTTCCCTATATAATCCAGACATTTTGGGCTCAGCCCTCCCTCTTCTGTTCTCTCTCTACACGGATGCCCTTTCACCCCACTCCCATGGAGACTTCCCCTGCCTTCATCATTCGGGCTGGTGAAGTTGCCTACCCAAGAACAGCTTCCCTTAATAAACCTGCCTTTAATATCTTCTAATTTGTCTTGGATCGACTCATTTCACAGGCAGAAAAATAACCCATCACATATATATTAGTATTCCTTCCTTCCCAGGCCTTATAAATTCACTAGTTTCTCAATTTATTTTATTCTTTCTTTGTTTCTTTATTTTTTTTTTTGAAAAAGTCTCGTGCAGCTCAGACTAGCCTCAAACTTGTTATGTAGCTGAAGAAGCCCACGAACCCTCGCCTTCCTGCCTTGATTCTTAAGTGCTGGCATTACAGTGCATCACTTCTTCATACTTCTTTGAATGCTCACATATACTCACGCTATGGGAGTGAGACACAGAAAGTTATCATGAAAAAGCCTGTAGATTAACAAGGAAGAAAATGAACCTGAGTATAAATGAGCATTTCTTTTAAGAAATGGATAAAAGTGAGATAAATATTTCTAATATAGACTATTGAATTAAGATTTTTATTAATTTTTGTTTTTGGTAATTCATGATCTATGCACAGAAATTTACTAGATTATTCAGAAGACGAAACCTAAAAGAAATGACAGTTCCCATTCTGTATTCCATATCACATTACTGATAGTTAAAAATTTACTAGTAAGGAAAAGAACAACTTCCATTCAAAAGCATGCTTGCTCTGGCTAATGCCATGCCTTCAGAATAAAATGCTCTGGATGCAACAATAATGCCACTGGAAAAATATCCTGATTTATCTGCAGCACAGAATTGAAACAGGACAGTATAGTTAGGCTCTCTGGTCTTTGAAGGGCCCTCAGAGGCAGAAGGTACTTTTGTAAGCATTATTTCAATAGTTATCAATGGAGATACAGAATAAGATTTATACAACCCTATTTTAGATGATGGATAGCAATACTACTTGCCAACTAGGGAGCAGAGAAAATAAAATTCTGAGCTGCTCTCAATCCCAATCTCATGAAGAGAATATGCTCAGCCACCTGACAGACTGCTGGACAGGCAGCATTAAAGGGACTCCTATTGACTTACACACCAGAACATCTCTAAACTGTCTCCAGTAATGTGGTGACCGACACTAAGAACCACAGCCAGTCAAAGTACAGAGAAAAGACTTCCGTGTGCTCGCTTCTAAATAGAACGTCTTTATATCACACCTCTCCCCTAAATGACAAAGCAATCCTCAGAAAGAGGAGCCAGAGCAATTCTAAGAGCCAGAGGCAATGAATGACTTCAAGGAAACCATGTCTTCTGGATATCACAGGGTAGATGACCACATGAACTCGCAGTGATTGTTACAGCTGCACAAGGCCTGCCCATGTTCAAGCTAGGGAAAAGTCAGGGATGTGGGTAGGGCAGAGTTGGGTAGACACATGGTCTCACCCTTAGCTGCCGGAACAGGGAGAGCCAGCTTTCTTCGATGACAGACGCCTTGCTCGGTCTACTACACTCAGAGCAGACCTCATTCTCAAGAGTAATTGGAAAATACATACTGGACTTGATAGGGAGAAACCAGAAAAACAAGTTCAAAACAAAACAAAAAAGAAAACTCAAAGTTGGGTGGACTGAGAGGTGAGAGAGAGTATGGGAAGAGCTGAGGGAAATAAGATCCAAGTACATTATGGGAATCTCAGATTTAATAAAAATATTACTCAAGACAAACAAAACCTAGTATCTCGTTGGCTTGGTGGTTCTTCGGGAATACTGTGGCGTTCCTGCCCGAGACGGCTCCCAAGCCAACCGAATCCTCTGTTCAAGAATGAGTGAGAGCTGCGATTGTACCACTGGTTACTACTACTTCCTGAATAAAGTAAAACGTAGTAAAAACAAAAGCATTATTTACCATGTGTACTTACTCTGATAACCAAAAATGCATAAAAGGAAATATAAACTTGATATATCTAACAAAGATGAAAGACAGCAGTATTTCTGAAGTCATGGAACTTGTTTTTTACTATAATTCATCAATTAAACCCATCTCTATTACAAAAGAAGCCCTGATTTACTTTATCTAATAAAAACTGTTACTTTCACAACAACACTTCATAGAATTATCGTAAAAGAATTAAAAGAGCGAACTGGGAATCACAAATTAGATAATTAGAAAGTAAGATTGATAGGAAGGAGAAAAGGATAAACACAGAATAAAAACTAAATTAAGTATGTCAGTAAAACGTTTCAGGATAGGCTAGGAGGTGGAGAACTGGGAGAGCACTGACTTTTCCAAGACGCAGCTTGAACCTTTCAAATGCTAACACTGCAGCTAGCAATCCTCAGATTATTTGTGATATTAGCTAAAAATGAACCAAAAGAGCAGCTTGTGGCCCTGGAGTGGCCCATAAGAAAGCTAAGGCATAAACTAACGGGAACATTTAGAATTATTTGTCTTCCTGGTCCAATGATAGCAAAAGGTAAAACATAAATTTGCAGTAATAAGTAGCTACATCCTATGACAAGCACACAGCCACCCAGAACAGGCTAGAACTGTTACAGCTTGCCATTAACTATTTCTTCCTGAGTTGGCCTCAGGAGGCAGAGCAATTTTCATCCCTATATTAATTAAAAGCCTAAAGAGATGAACCTCAATAAGACTAGGTCTTCATTCTTCCCCACACTGCTTGCTTTTGCCTCTTCTTGACAGGGCTACTTCCCCTTCCTTGAATGGTGGTTTCATTCAAAGCTCCTTTAATCTTTCTTCCAGTCCATGTTTAGTTCTTAAAAAAGAAACTCTAGACAGGCATTCTTAACGCTAGGGCACTAAACATAAGAACAAGGTAATTTCCTTAACCTTAGGCTACCCGCCCACAGGACTGAGGTGGCTTTCCAGTGCTGTAACAGTTCCTAGGAGTCCAGTGTCTCAGGAATAGCCCAGGTTGGTAACTGTCAATCCTCCTCTCTTCCCCTCACTGCTGCTGGGATTTACTTCCTAACCAGGCCAGCCTGGTCTTTAAACTGAGTTCCAGGACAGCCAGAGCTTTATAATAGAGAGACCTTATTTCAAAATAATCAATCAAATAAACAACCCAAGCCAGAAAATAATAAGTACATATGACTTATCAGATTACAAACTACTCAGATTCTCCTAAGAAAGCTGAAATTACCAAAGCCTTTTAATTATAGAATATGTATGCTGTAACAGCTTTTAGGAATGATAAATATAAAAAGTCAATCTTCTAAAAGGGAAAACCCTGCTTATACACCAACAAAAGAAAAGGCCACGCCTTCACAGAATCTGGTGTCCCTTAGTGTTTGTGCCTCAGAGCAAGAAGACAGTTCTCAAGGAATATAAAACATGTCACTTGTCACTCAAGGTTCTTCAGATTCATTTGTTCTTTGGCAAATGGATGCATATTTATGGAGGAGTTAATAAGGCTTTGTGAGACTTAGGTTCAGGTTCATAACACTCACAGAAATAAAAAGATTAATATTAAATGACTCTTTTTCATTTATGTATAATTGTGCATGGAGTATGTATGTATGTTGCAATCAATGGAAAACTCCATTGTGTCAGTTCTTGGTGAGGATTGATTAGAACCAATTGCTCTGAATTAATCAGGAATCTGCGTGTCCAAACACTGAATGAAGGTCCTTGTCCCCAATTGATTTTTGATCAATCAATAAATGACCAGTGACTGGGTGGAGAGATAGGGGTAGAACTTTAGATTGCATGGGCTAGGAACTGGAAAAGAGAAGAGAGAGAACCACCAGGATTTGGAGGAACATGTATCAGATTTAGATCTACAGAAAGAAAATCATTCAACATGTACGTGAGAAGGAAAGTGGCCCCCAAAAGGGCTGCCCAGAAGTATCTTGGGCAACAAAGACTAGGGAGCCTCCCAGAAGGAGCCAGGGCAACAAAGATAAAATATAAAATTAGAGGGTGTTAAACCAGGATTATAGGAGGGGAATGTGTGCTAGCCGCAAGGAGGATTAGAACTGCCCAGCCTTGGAGCCAGCCAAGGCATTTAAAAATTAGCTGGTGTGTGTGTGTGTGTGTGTGTGTGTGTGTGTGTGTGTGTCTGTGTGTCTTTCATTCAAAAATCCAGATAACCTTCTAAATTATTTTTAGATTAGCAACCTGATTAGCAACTTCAGCAAAGTGGCTGGATATAAAATTAATTCTAACAAATCAGTAGCCTTCCTCTACTCAAAGGATAAACAGGCAGAGAAAGGAATTAGGGAAATGATTCCCTTTACAATAGTCACAAATAATATGAAATACTTTGTTGTGAATCTAACCAAGTGAAAGATCTGTATGACAAGAACTTCAAGTCTCTGAAGAAAGAAATCGAAGAAGATTTCAGAAGATGGAAAGATTGCCCATGCTCATGGATTGGCAGGATTAATATAGTAAAAATGGCCATCTTGCCAAAAGCAATCTACAGATTTAATGCAATCCCCATCAAAATTCCAACTCAATTCTTCATAGAGATAGAAGGAGCAATTTGCAAATTCATTTGGAAAAACAAAAATCCCAGGATAGCAAAAACTATTCTCAACAACAAAGGAACTTCTGGAGGAATCACCATCCCTGACCTCAAGCTGTACTACAGAGCAATAGTGATAAAAATCGCCTGGTATTGGTACAGAGACAGGCAGGAAGAGCAGTGGAATAGAGTTGAAGACCCAGAAATGAACCCACACACTTATGGTCACTTGATCTTTGACAAAGGAGCTAAAACCATCCAGTGGAACAAGGACAGCATTTTCAACAAATGGTGCTGGTTCAACAGGAGGATAACATGCAGAAGAATGCAAATCGATCCATTCCTATCTCCTTGTACAAAGCTCAAGTCCAGGTGGATAAAGGACCTTCACATAAAACTAGATACTCTGAAACTAATAGAAGAGAAGGTGGGGAAGAGCCTTGAATATTTGGGCACAGGGGAAAATTTCCTGAACAGAACACCAATGGCTTATGCTCTAAGATCAAGAATTGACAAATGGGACTTCATAAAATTGCAAAGTTTCTGTAAGGCAAAGGACACTGTCAATAGGACAAAACGGCAACCAACAGATTGGGAAAAGATCTTTACCAATCCTACATCTGATAGAGGGTTAATATCCAACAGATACAAAGAACTCAAGAAATTACACTCCAGGCAACCAAATAACCCTATTAAAAAATGGAGTATAGAGCTAAACAAAAAATTCTCAACTGAATAAACTCGAATGACTGAGGAGCACCTAAAGAAATGTTCAACATCCTTAGTCATCAGGGAAATGCAAATCCCTGAGATTCCACCTCACACCAGTCAGAACGGCTAAGATCAAAAACTCAGGTGATAGCAGATACTGGAGAGGATGTGGAGAAAGAGGAACACTCTTCCATTGTTGGTGAGATTGCAAGCTGATACAACCACTCTGGAAAGCAGTCTGGCGGTTCTTCAGAAAACTAGACATAGCATTACCTGAGGATCCAGCTATACCACTCCAGAGCATATACCCAGAAGATGCTCCAACGTAAAACAAGGTCACATGCTCCACTATGTTCATAGCAGCCTTATTTATAATAGCCAGAAGCTGGAAAGAACCCGGATGTGCTTCAACAGAGGAACAGATACTGAAAATGTGGTATATTTACACAATGAAGTACTACTTAGCTAATGAAAACAATGAATTCATGAAATTCATAGGCAAATGAATGGAACTAGAAAATATCATCATGAGTGAGGTAACCCAATCACAAAAGAACACACATGGTATGCACCACTCACTGATTAAGTGGATATTAGCCCCAAAGCTTGAAATAGCCAAGATTCAACTCATAGACCACATGAAGCTCATGAAGAAGGAAGACCAAAGTATGGGTCTTTCTTAGAAGGAAAATACTCATGGGAGCAAATATGGAGACAAAGTGTGGGACAGAAACTGAAGGAGGGGTTGTCTGGAGACTGCTCCACCTGGGTATCCATCCCATGTGCAGTCATCAAAGGCAGACGCTGATGTGGATGCCAGGAAGTGCATGCTGACAGGAGCGTGATATAGCTGACTCCTTAAGAGGTCTGCCAGAGCCTGACATATACAGAGGTAGATTCTCACAGCTTATCATTGAACTGATCATGGGGTTGCCAGTGGAGGAGTGAGAGAGAAGACTGAAAGAGATGAAGGGGTTTGCAGCCCCATGGGGAAAGTAACAATACCAACCAATCAGAGCTCCCAGCGTCTAAACCACCAGTCTGGGAGCACATAGGGAGGAACCCATGGCTCCAGGTATATATATAGGGGAGAATGGCCTTGTCGGGCATAGGAGGGAAAGGAAGTCCTTGGTCCCATGAATCTGGATGCCCCAGTGTGGGGGAATTTGAGGGTGGGGAGGTGGGAGTGGGTGGAGAAGTGGGAGTGGGTGGAGAAGTGGGAGTGGGTGGAGAGGTGGGAGTGGGTGGAGAGGTGGGAGTGGGTGGATGGGTGGGGGCATATCCTCATAGAAGCAGGAGGAGGGGGGATTGGATAGGTGGTTTCTGTGTGGGGGAGGAATGGGAAAAGAGGATAACATCTGAAATGTAAATAAAATATCCAATTTAAAAATTAAAAAAAAAAAAAAAAGAATCCAGATAGCTCCTGGGTGGGTTCCGGGAGCCAAAGCAGTGTGGTTAAACTCACCGTTGCAAGTTCTCTCCTTCAGCTGAGTCCTGGGACAGAGCTAAGACTGTCAGGGTTGGTGGCCGTGACTTAACCTACTAAGCCATATTGCTGGCCCTTACTCAGTTCATTTATTAAAACCTAATGATTTTTAAATTACTGATCTTTACTACTGATAACTATTTTTTCTAACTTCAACTAACATTTTCAATGCACCTACTTATGCCAATTTCCTTGTTAAAACATGGTCATTGTGAAGGTCAAGGTGATTTATTCTAAAGGCTAATGTCAAGACACCAGAGCTGTCCAGCTGATACTGTTTTTAGGAAGGTATGCATACCGTATCTGACCCTCAAAGGAAGAAATCCCAAGAACAGGATTGTATGACCCCGTTCGTACAACCTAGTCTGTCAAGAAGGAGACATACACTGAGGAAAACAACATGCTCAGTTCAGGATTCTCACAGATTTAGATAAATCAACTATGGGTCATGATAAATCATAACCTAGCACACAGACCTAATTAAGTACACACAAACATTAAACCAACTCTAGATATTAAAATTTTCTGACAACTTATATGTGATTTTCTTTTAATTCCAAAAATAAACAAACAGGAAGAGATGACTAAGCATATTGGGAAATTAACTTAACCAAATAGGAGTTTTATACAATAACTGTAACTTTGAAACAATCAGTTATATCAGAAAAGCAGGTGCTCATGAGTATCTTAGTGAAACTAGGAAACATGTCTACAACTACCCATGATATATTACTAAGAACAAAGGCTGAGGACCGGAAAAGCTTAGCACAGGCACTAGACTAATGAAATATCAGTAATTTCAATGAATTCCTTGTTAAAAAGAAAACTCTCGAAAAGGTAATGCTGAGAATTTTCAAGAATTGATTAAAGATAGATCTATAAATTTAAGCATTCTGTTCCCCAAACAAGAAACACACACACTATATCTACTAAAACTTCCTAATATTTAAAAGAGAAGGCTTTGTTTTGTTGCTGCCTCATGATTAAGTAACGAGTAAGAAAACTCATAAATCTCCGAGTGGACACAAACTTTCCAAGGGCAGATGCAAATAAATCTTCTGAGAGTGACAGCCTCTTCACTAAGGTCCCGAGGACCACGATGTAGGCAAGCACAAACCCATAATAAATAATTATCGAACAAAAGATCACGACATGGCAGTAAACAGATGGCCAATCTAAAATTGTTTATCCAAGAAAAACTAGAAAAAGATTTCAAGGAAAAAAAAAAAAGAAAAAAACCAAATCAACCAAGCAAAAGACGGTTGTGCCTCAGGTCTCTATGAGGGACTGGGTTAACGTAGAGTCCCAAACTCCCAGGTATTCAAGTTATAAACATTCCACACACTATAGACCAATCATGAAGTGCACTCACGATGGTCTTCAATACCCAACACAACGAGGATGCTGGGAAATAGCTGGTTGTTAGGCTGTATTGTTTCAGAATAACAAGAAACAAATCTGTACGTGTTCAGCAGTTCTCTACTTTCAGTATTCTTCTATTTTCAGAGACACGGCGAAGGGTGTGAACCATCAACAAGTCTTCAGAGAAGACATGGACAGAGCAAATGTCAACAAGAAGGAAAATGATCCCCAGAGGGTAATCTGAGATACACGCAATAGAAAAGTCCTAAAATCTCGACTGTATCAGTATTCATGCATTGTCTCAATAAAACAGTGAAAGTGGGATTTCTGAGAAAAGAATGAATAAACACAGACTTCAGCAGCCTTAGGTGGGAAGAGGGTATGCTGAGCAACAGAGGTATCAGGGAATTCTTTTTATTGCTTAGAAAGAATAATAAAGATACTAGCAAGAGTTTTAAAGAAAATTTCTTGGAATTCTATGAAAAGCCCAACAACAACAATAATAAAACCTTAATACCAAACCAAACACACCATCCTCTCAGACTGAAGGGGAGATGAAGCAGACAGGAGATGCAGCACAGTGTGCCTCTAGACATGAGATCAGTTCAGTGATGAGTTATAACAAATGCTTCTGTATGCTGAAAAGTGGAGCGAGAAGGAGGGAGTCCTCCTACCTTAAACTATACCTTCAAGATATGCACTACAAATATTAGGACAAGCACTAGGAAAAGTCAGAATTATATCATTGAAAGGCTAACAGGTGAAAACTATGCAAACACATGATGTTTAATTAAAACCAGAGAAGGCGGGAAAGAGTGGGAGACCAATTCCCAAAAGACATAAAACACCCAAAGTCACACAAGAAGATACAGATTATTATTAGACCTATCTCTTAATTAAATAGAATCAAGGACTAACTTCCAAAACAGGAAACACTGGGCCCATACGGATTTACTGATAAGTGCCAAACACGGAAGGAAGAAACAAAACTAATTTTCCACAATCTCTTGTAGAAAATAGAAGCACAGGAAATACTTACTAACTCATTCTGTGAGGCCAGCATTACCCTAATAAAAAAACAAATAAAGACATTACAAGAAAAGAAAATTACAGAACACTATCGCTCATGAAAATACATACACACATATTTAACAAAATATTAGCCAGTGCCATCAAATAATGCGTGAAAATAAATGTACATAATGATCAAATCAAATTTATTACAGATATACAAGGGATATTCAATACCTCAAATGCCATTGATATAACCTGGAAGCTAAAGTAAAACACTGCGATCACAGTTATCATAGAGAAAATCTAATATCCATTTGTGATGAAAATCGTTAGCAATCTAGAAGTTCAGAGGATGCCAATGTGATAAAGGACACACAGAAAGAATGATCCTGTAGTTGTTATCACAAACAGCCGGGAGAAACACGATTCTTTTGTATTCAGATTTGGAGCAAGGAAAGGAGATTCCCCTCATTACTCCTATTCAGCTTACAGGAAGTCCAGGATACACAATGAAGACATGAAATAAAAGTCAGGCAGATAAGAAAGGAGGAAATTAAAACCATCTTTGCTTTAAAAAAAATGCTATGGTTTGTGAACAAAGAAAATCTAAATTATCAACATAAATACAGCTGGATTAATAAATGGCTACAGGGTTTCCAGGTTACCAGGCTAATGTACAAACATCAACTACTTGCCATTAACAATATTTTAATACTTTAGGCATAGACGTAACAAAGTGCACAGAAGACCTACATAAAGAAAAGTGTGAAGAAATCCCAATGAAGAAAGCAAAGGTTAAGTAATGGAGGTGCCCTGCGTTCATGGACAGGGAGATTCATTCACTGTTACCAAGGTATCCACTCTTCCCATTTCATCTACTGTGTCAACACAATTCCAATTCTAATTCCAAGTTACTCTGTAGCTTCCTTAACCTATTCAAAAGTTGATCTGAAAGCAGCCCAGCACAGCTGAGAGACCAAGACAAATGCCTGGAGGACCAACATTGCTTTTTTTCGTACAGAGCTTGTGGGAGTAATCTACTAGTACTGACTTGACTTAAGACCCTCTCCATCAGATGGAACCCATACTTGATACTTCCTGGGTGACCAAGAAGCTGAATCTAAATAGTCTGAGGACACAGGGAAAACCAAATCTATGATAATAATAATAATAATAGTAATAGTAATAATAATAATAATAACAATAACAACAACAACAACAACAACCACCACCACCTCGGCAATATATGGCTCCTAATGAAATCCTGCTATACTCCTTGCTCATCAGTTTCTCCTTGCTCAGCCATCATCAGAGAAGTTTCCCTCTGCAGCAGATGGGAACAAGTACAGAGATCCACAGCCAGACATTAGGCAACGAGAGACTCTAGAAAGCTCAGCTCTGAATGGGAGGTCTCCATCCAATCCTTCCCCTTACGGCTCAAGGAACCGCAAGGAAGAGGAGGCAGAACGAGCATCCTTTGCTGTGTATTATAGCTTCCAATGTAGTGTTTTATGGGATTTCTGACTGTGCAATGAGTGAGTGAGTCTCTGTTTCTTGTGTCTTCTCTTGGACTCTTTTCTGTTTGTTTTGTTCAATTCTGATGTGCTAATTTTTATTTTATCTTATTGTATTATATTTTATTACATTGTATTTTATAACTAGCCCATAAAAAGTAAATAAAAGTAAACTCTATTCACTGAAATGAAAAATGAGTGCAACAATAAGCAAAATATTCAGAGTGGTGCGGATCAATTTGGGGAAGACAACATTAGACAAAAAAACCCACATAAATAAATGTAATGTAGAAGTGATGTTATAATTTTAAAGCTCAGTAGCAGAATCAGATCTTCATTTTATTCTTATGTCTTATAATTTATATGCCTAAGACATACTTTTCAACTACTAAGTCCAATATAGACACAAAAGTCTACAGTCAGCATGTGTGAGTTCTTTCTATTAATCTGTGAGTGTCCACAGAGCAGAGGGTGTGTTACTGGCAGGATGTCATCTGTTAAAAGGTCATTACTACACTGCCCATCACTACTACAGGGTGGCAGCGTGACAGGGCAGAAAGAAGAACGGCTTCGGGATCGGAGCTCTAATTTTCACTCAGCCTCTGATAGCTCTGTGAACTTGAGCAACCTCATAGAAATGATGTTCATACTTTAAGTTTTTCACAAGGAATAAATATTACTTGTAGGCTACATATAAAATAGGTAGAGGTTAAATGCTAAAACAAGAAAAGTACCACTACCACCACCACCACCACAACAACACCACCACCCACTTTCCCCTTCTTTCTACCATAATGACTGTGAGGACAGAGACTTTACAGATGAGGACTAGAGCCAGGACAGAGGGAAGGCCTCACTCTGAATTTAGCCACTGTAGTAAGATGTCCCTGATTCATGTACAAGAGAAAGCTGATAGTGTAATAGGGTTGTAAAACGTTAAAAAGACAACTCCTGCCATGTGTCTAGAATACCACTTAGCATACCGAGCCCTGCAGCCATTAACTCCATCACTCTTCCAGCCACCTCAGGCTGCAATAACCGACGTGCACACTTCAATGCTGCTTCCTGGAAGTCCCAGTGTGAGCTGGCTCTTGGACTTGTCAGTAACACACCAGCAGCTTTCCCTGTGGCTGCACACCCAAAATACCAAAAAGAGGAAACCTGTCTTTTCTACATAAAGACAACCTAAGATAATCAAACTGGCGAAAATACTCAATTAATAATAATGGTAAGAAAATAATGTTGGTATATAATGACTTTAATGCTGATGATGAATTGAACTAAGCCTAAGTTTTTATCAAATGCTTTCAAGGAAATTACAATTTACTGACAGACACCAAGAGGTAAGAATTGGCACATGTGTTTAATAAAGACATGACTATCTCTAAGCAAATGACTGGAGATTCAAGTTGAAGATGTCAGCATAAATTTTTAGAACAGCCTTAAAGCTAGAAAGAAAACAAACAAACAAACGCCCCAAAACACCAAAACAAAACCAAACCCCAGAAAGCTAAGTACAGTTGAATAACAGGATTCTCATGGACGCGAAGTTGCAAAGGGTTAACTTCACTCTATACATTTCACCTGAGGCATCTTCTAGGTATTATTACTAATGACTTTTAAAAGTGCTTACTTACTTTGTGTGTGTGGGGGGGTATGTATGTGCTATGGTGCATGTGGAGAGGTCAGAGGACTACTTTCAGTAGGTAGTCCTCCTTCCACTACATGGGTCCTGGAGATTGAACTCAGGTCATCAGATTTGGTAGCAAGCATCTTTACTTATTGAGCCCTGTTGCTACCCACGTTGATTTCTTGGAGTTAAAATGATCTCATTCATAAAATGAAAATATCTCGTATTAACATATGTGGTAACTGTAAAATCAAATTTGATAGCACATACATCAGCATTTCGAACACTATCAGTACTAAGAGAAATATATGACCACATTCTCACCAGCTCTGTAAGACAGTCTCAAGTCTGTAACTATGGATATGTAAAAGATGGGAAGCATGCTGAAAACCATGGCACACAGAGAGCAAACACCAGCTTTCCTGTGTTCTGAAAGACTGCTTATTCTCTCACAGGAAACACGCTTTGCTTTCAGTTTCAACACTGAAGAGCCCTGAAAGGACTCTAGGCCATCCATCCTTTACAAACCCAGTTTGCTCCAGCCCTTCCCTGTCCTGCACTCCCAGGACCTGTCTCAAGTAGGAAAACTGGGAACTAAGCTTGATTCACATGCGAGGCACTAGCTAGAAAGAAAGCCTTTAGGAGACTTTAGGGTGACTCGAAACCTTGCTGGCTTCAAGCTGAATCTCTGTCATCAAATTTCACTTAGTCCATGCCTGCCTCCTTATCTCCCGGCAGCAATCCAAAGTTACAAAGAAAATGAAATATTGTATGCTTGTCTATACCACATACATGGGTAAAGTTAATGACCAGTAAGAAACATAAGTGTTTAGGGGGGGAAATTATGGGAGAAACATGACAGAAGAGCCTCTTAGAGTGACAGGACTTAGCGAGGGACAAGGTGTGCCATGTGCAGCACTATACTGACCTATGAAGCTTAAACATCAGGGATCTGCCTAAGGTTGCAATTAAAATATCTTAAAAATCAGTAATTATTTAAATTGTAAATAAAGAATACAAATACTTTTATTGCTCTTGGTTAAAAACTGAAAAGGCTGAGCTAAGTAGTTAATTTGATAAAACTGATCACAAATTTAAAAATTATTATTTTCAGGTGCATAGAACCTGTCAGCGCTGATGTGACAGAAAATTAAAAACCCAAAATTATAGCTAAATAACATCAAGTAGAGGAACTTTGTTATTTCTGACATGCTCAACATTTAAGGGAGTACAGTGACTTTGAGACATTTTCTCATGTGACTCCAGATGAGAGAGAATATCTTTACTTAACTCATCCTTAACTATCACAAAACAAATAGCATTCATAAGGAAGAACAGTCCTAAATTATCACAGGAAGAGCATCTGACAATGCATTCTACAGACAGTGTGTAAACTATATTGAACACCCACTAGGTTGCTTAAAATACAATTTAGTTTCTTCTGTTTAACTACACTTAAAGGTCTGTGTTAAGTAGCACACTGATCAGAAACTTTCTGAATAGCTTCAAAACCCATCGTGGACTACACAATAACAGCATTACCTAGAGAAATGAATAACAGAATCTAGTATGTGATCTATTACATAAAATTTACTTTTCACTCTCTTCTCTTCTTCTAAACAAGGAAAAAAAATTCTGAATCCTTTTCTGCAAGATTATATTTAAATGAGAACATTAAGGAGGTAATACAGATATGCTATTTTTCTTTTGGAGTGAATAAAAAAAACACCATGTTTTCACAAAGCAAAATTCTAGTGACATACTCATCCCCTTTTGAAATATACTTAGAATCCTTAAATATATGCTAAACTTTTCTGCAATCATGTAAGTTTTTACTCTATAAATATCCTGTTTATACATTCAAATATGATAGTTTTGCATAATGGCACTAATACAAAACTGGCAGATACAGAAACTGCAGTAATCGATCAAGATTTACCAGAGTGTATTTATGATTAACTGGTTGATGTCTTCTCCCTTTTTTCCCATACCAGAGACGGGACATTTCCTTCCCAGGTCACATTAAGCTTCAGCAAATCACGGAAGAACTGTTTTCAAAAGCATTCTTCCTCTGTCAGAGATAAATCTGCAGCACCAGAGCCCTGCTACAGTGACAAAACAGTTTGCTAGCGACAAAGATTTGATTGACATGACAGAGAGCTAATCACTAAGTAGTATCCATTGAACAGATAGTCCTGAGTGGAGACTGTAAAGCTGGGGAGGGAAGACTGTGTTTCCCATGCTCAAGTTAGGTTGCACTGCACCCCAATGTACAAAGAAAGAGCTCAAAAGTTTAAAGACGCAGAGCACATATTTCCACGGCATTAACAGACACACTAAAAGTGTCACGGTTTACAAGGCATGCACTGTGTACACTTTCCAGAATTTCTCCCAGATCCGACGTGACTGCAGAGAACACTTTCCTGTTTGCTCATACAGTCCCACAGTTCTGCTCTATTTCCTTTTTGTTAGACATTTATTCTTTATAGCTAATAACCCTATAAAATCCAATCTTTTATAAGAATACTCACAGAGTACCGAAAACTCATTTAAAAATGTTTTCTAGTATATTATTTACTGAATGATACTTATATTTACTGTGTCTACGTACACTGTACTTTATTAATTAGCAGTATAAGGAATACAACTGAAGCTTATTTTTTAAAAATTAAGCACAAACTATAATTAATTTAGATGTAAGCTAAAATTATCTGGAGCTCAGTTTATCCATGCTATCATGGTAATGTCCAACTATTTCTTTCCTTAAAAGGCAAACAGATTCTATCATTAACCGCTATGTACAGTGCACACGGCCACTTCTTCAGACACGACTTTCCAAGCACAGACAGCACAGTGCACCCACAGAACTCGGCACTCTGCAGTTACCACTCTCCTGCCGCGCAGTGCCCATCTGCCGCGCCACGCCCATCCCTCCCAACCACATCCTTTAAACAGAAAGCACTCCGCGGTCAGAGGCCGTTGTCTCACCACAAGTTCCCACGGCACAACCATTAATGATGCTAAAAAATAAATAATAAAAAAATTTTTAAAAAATGGAAGAGCATTTTAAAAACCTTTCTGAAACACAAGAAAAGGTACTTCAACATGAAGTGTGATATGAAAAACTACAAACAACAACAGGCGCAGCCCAGCCTCCTGTTTGTTGCCTGCTCACTCATATACTATGGCTATACCTGAGAAATGTGAGCTACCTGTGTTGACTTTAGAAGGAAATACTCCCTTCACTTTTGGATACTTCTAACTGAATGAGCGTTTGATGACCAGGCTGAGAAGAGACCAGGAACATTTTTGCTCGTGCTTTAATATACCGACCCGATTTTAATTTGGGATTAGGTAGTTCTTTAATAACAAAGAAGAGATGTATTTGGGGAAATAAACTTGTTACCCCGCTGTTGAGCACACAGCACATTAACTAAGCCAGTACAGGCCTTTGGCACCGTGTTCACTCCAGGTTTCAGCAGGGTTACACTAGCTTTCTTCTTTGGAAACATGCAGTGAATGACCATGGCAATAACTCTCATGACAGCTGGGCAAACACAATGGCATCCACACAGTAAGATATAATTGAGCTTAATGGTGTAGAAGACGGAGATTAAATATTTAGATGGGTATAATCAAATCAGAGAACACTGGAAGTTATAAACAAAATCATCGTGTAAGTAATTTGAAAAATTAAGCCATAAGTAGACACTAAAATGTTAATATTCCTTTGGGGGTTTATTTCATAAGCTGGCAACATATTACACTTCTACTTAAATGGACAACCTTAGCTTAGAGTGACTGAGAAATTCTGAGTGATACCTAATCGTGAAAAAAGCTTCAGGTCTAAGAAACTAGTCATTAAAGGGAGCCACCAATTTATCAATACTTTGGCAAGGGATAGAGGTAGAGAATATGTCAGAGCCTTTTCTTTTAATAGCAATCATTTCAAAAATAGAACTCTAGCTGGGAAGATGGCACTGGTGTTAAGGGGCCTTGCAGCCCAGGACCCGATTCCTGGGACCTATGTGGTAGGAAGAGAAAACGAAGCCCTCCAGTTTTCCCTATGACTCCACCTACAGAGTGCACAATGCTTCTCAGGTCCTTTCATAACAGTGAGAATTCTGACGTATCATCAGGGGATGCCACTGTTGAAATGTGGACGCATTTTCCCATCTTTTGTAGGAGAGGGGATCTCCTAGTGTATAGAGCTCACCTATAACTCTCTGACACTGGCCTTCCGACTGTCCTCAAATTTCTAACCATGAAATCTCTACCTTTTCTATTTACGGTCAAAGATTTAATTTCTGTGTTTTGTAGATGAAGCTCCTTTGAGTGCATCTTTAAACTTTTCCTATTCAAACTACACGTCTTAGAGAAATTTTGAGTGCCATGATAGATAATGTTTTAATAAATCTTAGAATAGCGATGAAGGTTAACACAGGGTCTGGAAAGAATCTATAATGGTAAACAATGGAGTTAAGAGAAATTGTCCTGGGAGAGGATTAAAGGAAAGATCAGTCTGTCCACATTACTGTGGAACAGCCAAAACTTGCTATCTGTTTGGATGATATATTGATATTTCCTGGAAGAAGGAATAAAGACAAATAGATGAAACTCAGTAACAAAAGGACTTTCTGACAGAACTGTCCTAAGAGGGAAAGCATTGCTCTTTCAGGTCATAAAGTCTCTTTCTGATGTTAAAACAAAAGACCAGTGTAAGAAAGACACAAACTGAGAGAACCAGATGGCAGTGAACTGTACATTCTAGCTTCTAACTTCATATTCAGATTTCATAAAACTTATACTTGAAAACGTTAACCATGTATGCTGATTGTCCAAACAGTCTGAAACGTAACCTAACTTAACTGGCTGAGGAATCGGCTTTTAGTCCTAAAACTCCCATTGCTTCCTCACATGACCCATACTTAAGAGCTCTACAGCCACAGACGAGAGCGTCAGACCTAGAGGTGCCATTTCCAGAAGGCAAGGCGAACGGCCTTGGTACAAACCAAACTTTTCCACCCGTTTTTGTTTTGTGTAAATTTTCCTAGGACAAATGAGGAGGTACAAAGATTTTTAATGTATAAACTATAATCTGCAATGTTTTCCCCAGAACTGAAGCCATTCCTTTAAGTCAAAAATAGTCAGCGTTAAGGATAGGGAGATGTCGCACCCTAAATTGGGGAGCTTGGAGCCCCAGAAGCCATGTAAGGCTCAGGTCGAAGTGGAGGCTGCTTATCATTTCAGCCTCGAACACTGATATGGAGATGTGCAGAGTAAGCTGGCTGTGGAGAGCAGTGTCTGGGAGCACTGGGCTGCATGGACAAGAGCCTTCAGAGAAGACGCCTAGCAACCTTGGTCTCTGAGCGGACACGGCACACAAACTACAGTCCACACATTTGCAAACATGCACACACCCGTGTACACATATGAAAAGAAGAAAGGATGCAAAGTCAGTAGTTTCATATTTCCAAACTTAACTGATCCAACCATATTTGGAAAAAGTTCTCAATTCTCTTTCTTGATGGAAATTCTGCCACCCAGCGCATCACTGCCCTACTTAGAAACTTCATCCTAACCCAGCTGTCATTAAAGCCTCCCATTCACACGCTGCCCTTTCCTACCTTTCTTCCTCTTGTAATCTACTTTCAACTGGTGCTATCTTAAAACTTGCAGATATATTTGGAAATCTGGACAAATATACCTTCTAGAACTAAGAAAGTATCATGAGCACGTGGTTACCATGTGATCACCACCCACAGTGACAGGTGGCACAAGCCCGGCACCCCCAATGCTGTCCACAGTGAGGTCCAGCACCTCCATAAATCTCCTTCCTGCCACTTTGCTACTCCTCAATTTCCAGGAAGCCGAGAGCCCTGAACCCACACACTTCCGCTCCTTTCACTAAGGCCTTTCCATGGTATCCCACACATCTGTGAGAGGCATCCACATGGTTGCTTATATCATTAGAAATTTCTTTCTATTGTTGTATTACTTAAAATTTTATAAACATCTGCAAATTTACCTATCTATTCTCCTGATAGTGACTCAGGTCATTTCTAATTTAGATCTATTATAAATCAAGCTGGAATTAAGATTAATAATTTTTATTTAAATATTAAAATAAATGTACAATATAGATTATTTCTTTTCCTTCATTATATTGATGATGATGTTGCATGTAACAAACACAATGATGTTAAACATCCAAAATCAGGAACACAACTTAAACAGAAGACATATCACATATATTTTAATCATTGTACATGCTAAGTACATGCACAGTAAATTCATACACACAAATAACCACAAACTTTAACCAAACGGATAATAAAATTTGAGTCCATTTATTATCACATTTTAGCATCTGCTCTATGTTTTCTAATAACATCAAGAAGAGATTAAGACAAAAATACCAAAATAAGAAAAATGTTATTATGCCATCAACCTCCCAAGACAAAGCATATAAAATGGTATAACCCTAAAAATTTGTTATCTACAGGGGCTTTGAAAAGTGCTTATGAGTATTAGCTTGGACATTGTTTACAAACTCATTAAATTTAAGCACATAAAAAATGTATTATTCTTATAAAATTAGTACCATGTTAATATCACCAAATTCAAATCAAGATAACGCTTATTAGGTGTGAAACTTAGAAATAACAGCTAGTTGTGCTAAATGTGCTAAGAGAGTGTTTTATTTCTATCTTTGCCATGTTATCTTCCTTTATACTAGAATATACAAAGTTTACTTTATTATTAACGATTCAGTATTTTAATGTAAAAATGTAAAAACAGAGTGACAAAGAGCACTAAAGTTACTACTCTACTCGCTCATTCAATAAACACATTTGGGCCTGGACTACAAACTAGGTCTTCGAAAATCTGCTTTTGTGCAATGAATTCTTAAGTCTGTGGCGTACCGTAGCGACACTCACACAAAGTAAAAAGAAGCCAACAGAGTGATGGAAGTCTTGCCTCCTTACCTCCCACTCCCGGGCTGCTGCCTCACCAGCAGGGGCTTCATTTGCTTCAGACTCCTCCATCTTTTTGACTACTATAAAGCCAGGCTCTCTGGTATATTCACCAGTATCTTCGGCATAGATTTCTGGACTCCACTGAATGAAGAAGGCATACAAGTGGTCTGTCCTGTGAGAGCAAAGGACTATTAGCAGGCCTAGTATTATCTGCTTTAGCTCAAGTTAAAAAACTCTATTTGTGAAATGTCTTGATAGAAGCTGAAGACTTTCAAAATGCACTGCACTATATAAAACATTAAAGTTCATTAAAGGAAAATATTATCTTTAAAATCTAATTTGGCTATGATATGTCAAGTCCTAAAAAAGCTATGCCTTGGAAGGCCTTTCATTATAGTGACTGCAGTGTAATACTTCCTCCATAAAGATACTAGCAGTGGGATAGAAACCAACATGCAACATTCGGATTGGTATCAGCAATCCACAGTGATTTCTGCCTTCAGAAGTTGGTGATCTAATCTTTTTCCATATCTGCTTCCCCCTTTCTGCTATTTTGCTAACTGTAGTAAACCATAAGGATTGGCACATTCTGTAATAAACATACTTAAAGGTTAAACATACATTTAAAGCACCTGTGTGTATACTGGCTTTAACTGAATCACATGGATAATTGAATCACAAAATTCCCAGCTAGCAGGTAAGAACCCATAGCAACGGTTCTAGCAGTTCTGCATCATCTCATGATCTATAAGGCCATGTAACCCCTGACATATTAAAAAGGGAGTTACTTTCACCTTCTGGTAATTAATCACTATCCTATCAACAATTCTGTTAAGTTTTCTATCTGTGATAAAGTTCAAAACTCCAGTAATATTAACATGAATAAAAGCCAAGGTATATTTTATTTATATTTGCAATGAAATATCTAACTTGGGTTGTAAGGTGGTGGGATGGTATTAGTTTTTATTAAGGAGAACTAATAGAATTTTCTGGATAAGTTCGGAACACTTTATGTTTAGAACTAAGAACAAAATTAAAAACAAAATTCCATATAAATATTAAGAAATAACCAAGAATAATGGGAAAAACTAAGTTTTTATGTTGGATTTAACTAAAAGAGTTAAATTATAACCATTTTAACATCACTGGCTTATTCAACTGGCTTTGGTTCTTTCAAGTAGTGAATTATGCAAATCAAACTATTTTAATTACTAAAATCCTATTCGATACAAGAAATGTACATTGTTTGGTATATCTCGTAGTGTAAAGGGGAGGGGAAGTTTACCATTAGATCCTTGAAGGTAACACTACTGGGAGCAGAGAGCAGACTAGCCAGGATTTCCAAGACACACTCTTCCTTCAGCAGGGCACTGACCAGCCCTCTCTGGGACTGTGCGGCCAGGGTGCAGCACACATACCCTGTCTTCTGCTTCCACCATTGCTTCTGAGAGAACGCTAACACATTCAGGTCTGTAGGAGGGTATTTTTAAGTATAAACACTCTCACACTGCTCAAGACTGGTGATGACACTAGGACTAATTCTACACAAGAGGCCTCTGTACATCCAGTTGCTTCTAACTCACTGCGGAACACAGGACTGAGATTTCACCCACTAGCTCATCAACAGTTACTAAAAATTGTGATTAAAAACGACTGAGTAATTTTTAGAAGATACATGGAAACATTTAAAGAACTGCATTGTTATAATGAGACATTACTGATGTTTAGCAATTGAAGAAAAATAAAAATGGGCACGGGAGAGCCAAGCCGGAAATCTACCCCACACTTCCACAGAAAGTGCTTTTCAGTGCTATCTGGGCTGCCAAACTGCTAGGACGTTCAAACCGAAGCATGCTAGGTTGTTAGTGTCCCACCACAAAAACCCCTTACTCTAGTCCTAGCAAGTTAAAAACATGCCATTTCAGAATATCCAGAAAATATATAAGTAAGTATGTACAATTTGTTGGAAAACTATTAATAAACGACAAAAATTCCTTAAAAGATTCTGTAAGAAAACATACTAGAAAACAGGGACTTAAACATAAAATGTTAAATAAAGAACTACACATCACTTTCCTTCACAAGGCAGCATTGGTTCATACACTCAGGAATCTTTATGGTCTAGGACGTAAGTCCTTAACTACTAAAACACTATTCATGTTTCAATGTTTTTGCACTAAACTGCAAATATGAAATTTTAAACCTATAAATTAAAAGTATCAGAGATCAGGTGGTTTCATAGACTAGCCTTTGTTTACTTACTACAGACAGCCCTGCGATACATAGCACAGGCTGGCCTTGAACTCACTGCATATGTCAAACTGCTCTTGAACTTGTGATGCTCCACTCTCAAGCTGTTTTAGTGCTGGAATTAAAGGTGTATGCCACCATGTCTACCTAATATTGAGTATTAATTAGGAAATGTGGGCTTTAAGGTATTTTGTTTCTGGTGTTATGATAGATAAAAAAAAAATCTTGTAAGGAAAATAGGTGTTTTGAAGCTTTTATTTTACCTTTCTTGTGGCACTGCAAACCAATATTCATGTTTTTTATCTCTTTGTGCATACTGTTGCATGGTAGCACTTGCTTGAGATACAAATGTCTTCCTCATTGGTTTCCCGACTCTGAGACATAGGAACTTATGTAACCGATGCCTTCTCTTTTCCTTTAACAGTGAGGTGCCTAGAAGTGATGTGAACAGGATCTATTCAGTTCTCTTACAGTATACTCAAGTAGCTTAGATGAATCAATTTTACATTTTAGTTCCTAATTGTAAAATAATGCATTTTATTGGTACTTGGGCATATTCATTTAACTACCTTGTACTTTTTTTTTTTTTTTTTAACATGAAATATAGAGCTACTGAAACAGCAAGACACAATGAAAGAGCCAGTTAGTAAATTCAGTTTTATCGAGGGCTATTAGGAAAAAAAATGCAAAGCTCAGCTAAGACTTTTCAATAAATTGCGAATAACAGCTATGCTGAACTGTATATACATGTAAAATGTTCTGCATGGTCTCTATTACTCTACAAAAATTAGCATCTCAGTAAGTATACATAATTTCTAAATGTTTATTTTAATATAAGGTAAAGAATATAATGAAATCTATAGCCTTTACATACATACAAACAAAAAAAAGGTGTAAGAAATCAACAATATACTTCAAGTCTTTATTTTACTAAAACAATATATAGGATAAAATTTACCATTTTGTTTTTCTGTGGTAAAATAGACGTATCATAAAATTTACCATTTTGACCATTTTGAAATCTACAATTTGTAGGCATCAGTATATTCATACTGCTGCACAGTCACCACTAACATCCATCCTGGGAACTTTCACATTCTTCTCAGAGCAAAGCAGCACTGACTGAGCAACAGGCCGCTCTCTCCCCGTCCCCTGGACACCGCCAGGGCGTGCTCTGCGTCGCCCTCTACTCCAGCACCGTGTGGGAGTGGGAGCACACACATTTCTGGGGTGGACACTTCACTCAGCGACATGCCTTCACCACTTACCTGTCTTAGACTTTCCTCTTTTTAAAAACTTACTGAGATTATAATACAATGACATCACTTCCCTACTCACCTCCTCCCTCTAAGCCTTCCTACACAGTGCTTCCTCTCTTCCAAACTCATGATTCTCTTTGCACTGTCATTATCATACACATGCATATACGTAACAGAGACTTCCTATCTCCTTAAACCGGAAGAATTAACACTTCCATGTATATGATGTATC
Source organism: Mastomys natalensis (assembly GCA_021653895.1). Taxonomy (NCBI): domain Eukaryota; kingdom Metazoa; phylum Chordata; class Mammalia; order Rodentia; family Muridae; genus Mastomys; species Mastomys natalensis. The sequence goes on from JAJTUV010001701.1 coordinate 88,947, forward strand.
ATATTTTATCTGCCAGCAGGATGATGCAAAGAAAATTCAGTCACATGCATAGTTCTAGAAATCATCCTGCTGTAATCTGTACAAGTCCCTCTTTTCAGTTTTTTTTTTTTGGGGGGGGCGGGGAGGGGGTGGTTCATACACCAAGAGAGGAATGGCCATTTTTGAGGATCTGCTCATTTCCAGAGCTGCTGTGGATCATCTTCATCCCTCCAGGGGTCCACAGAGGTCTGGCTCCATCTGGCATGACACAAACACTTGGAATTGCAGCAGTTCCTGTACCTTGTTACTGGAGGCCAGAAGATACCTCATATACATAACAAAACTTATTTCAAAAAGCCAAGAAGTACTATTGTTGCTTTGAGACAAGGTCTCGTGTCCCAGGCAGATGGGTCTTGGTCCTTCTGCCTTCCAAACACTGGGTTTTAAGCATGTGCTGTCTGTCACATTCAGCGTTCAGTTTTTAAAATACTGAATTTTCTTTGTATTACCCAACTAAGATAGCTTGAAAACCTAAGATTATATTCATTAGTAACTAAAGAATGTGCTGACTGACAGCAATTTCTCTTAAAGGTAAACTGTCTGTTTTATGGTATGCTTACTTTATTCAGAACACAATGGACATTTATTAGGAAAGACTGCCAAATACACAGTTTATAGAATTACCTGGAGTTGATAACCAAGGATGATCAACTAGTATTAAGGTTCCTACAGATCTTTGGAAGGCATGCTGGTCTTGACTTATATTGTATTTATCTGTACATATGCATTTTAACGTAGACTCTGGATTATATAATATGTAGTGCTATTTCCTGTTTCTTTTCACTTAACATCTGTGCAGTGTATGTTCATTACAGTTTTTTGAAAATGTGGTCTTATTAGTCTTTAATTTATCCAATCATTTCTTTGTTGTTTTTAACAATTCACATTGTTAAGGCATTTACTCTCTTTGATATAAGTAACATTGGCATCAAGATCTTTGTACATGTTCTTTAGCTTCTTTTTGAAACCTTTGAAAAAGGTTAAAAGTAGGTTATAGTTTTAGTAAAATAAAAACTTGAAATTTAAAAACAGCTCATACATAAATTGAGTTAATATGAGCAATATGTCAATAAAATTGAGAGAATGCTTACTAAATTATTTGAGCCATAGCTACTTAATTCATAATGTATTAAGCAAAAGCACATTATATTAGAAAGTACTATAATGCTCGTATCAACAAAAACTGAACTAAGACAGGAAGTGAGAACTTTTATCCTGAGCATGATTTTAAAAGAAGCCATCTAATTAGATGAGCATGGGAGTTTTGCGTATGTAAAAGAATTGGACAAGTAGATTTTTATGTTCGACAGTTCTTTCTACAAAAATTATGGATTTAAAACTTTGGCAATTATAAGTTAAATTTGTACGTTATATATGCAATGCATAATGAAAAAGAAAATGGAGCAGTCACTGTATTACCCAGTGTGGGTACACGTTCATAAGACAGACTTTATAGAAAGCGCCATGTCAGAAAGTCAGGAGTGCTTAAACATGACGGAAGAAGTTCAGAGACCAGGCCCTGCAGACATGTTCCCGGAGTCACGTCAGTCAGGAAGTCCTTTGATTCTCACTCACACCGACCTAGCTCAGCAGTCTCTGGTCAGCGGGAAAGCAGAAAGCAACATGCAATAAACAGACTAGTTCCATCCTTCCTAACACTTACCCTCTCCGTGTGCATCGGAGGGTGCACTTCTATGTTTACTTTCTCTCTGCGACACCTGCTGAATCGTGTCCCTTTGCTGCTTGGCTTGCTGCATAGAGTGAGTTTTCCAGAGTTTGCGTAGCTCCTCCACTTCTGTCTCTGAGTCCCGTTTTAGCTCCTTCCCTTGTTGATCCTTAAGGACAGTTGGCTTTTCTTTTAGCTCTACTGTTTCTCCAGAAGATACATTGTCTTCACCAGCCTCTTGCTGCAGTGAGTTTTCATGCTGGAAAGAACCCTGGTTATCCTGACCTTTTATATCTGTGCTCTGTTCTTTAGGGCCTGAGACTTCTCCAAGGTTTTCTGTAGCTTTATCTCCTTCTTTAGTGGCTATTTGGAGACTACTTAAACCAGTTTCATGAGATACAGCCCCAACTTCATTTGAAGAATGTCCAGTATCCAAGTTAATGTGATCAGGAACACTGGCGGACTCTGACGGAACTGTCAAGGACTGTACTTCGATCTGACTGACAGTCTGCACAGATTCTGAAGAGGCGTCAGAAGACTTCTCTTGTCTCAGCTCTGAGGAGGGCAGCTCCTCACGGATAGGGGAGAGTTCTGACTCTGTGAAAACATCTTCAGAGAGAGACTCCTCAGTGCTCCTGGGAGCAGTGCTGCCACTGTCGTTACCCTGGTCTCGGGTTCTCGACTCTGTTTCCTCAGTAGTGACTCCTGTCATTTTCTTTGAATGGCAGAACCCCCTTCCTGACAATTGATCTATTTCGCTGTTATTAAATAAAATGAAAAAGTATTAGACATTAAAAACTTTAACAATTTAACTGCTTCAAACAAATAATAAAATAGTATCACAGAAGAGGCTTTTCAAAAACAGCTAAGTACAGCTATCAACAGAATATACAAGTAACTGTATTTCATATATATTATGTAATTACATCAAGATTTTTCATCAACTGTTTACCATCTGGGAAACATCAATGTAAGAGTTCTTTGTAAGAAAACTACAGCAAAGTTTAATATCATAAATTCCTGATTAAATTATAATACTGAAATAAAATATTCATTGGTAGGATAGGGGCAACAGAAAATTTCAATTTATCATATACATATGCAGTATTTATTTATATGCAAAAAGATTTAAAAAACTTGGATAATGTGAACCAATCTGAGGCAAAACATTTAAAGGAAATCTATAAACTCAGAACAGTTCTATGAGAATCTGTCCAGTTAAAGAACTAAGATGTTAGATTAGGAATGTTTTACGACTGGCTCTCATTTCCATCTTTACTGGCATTTGTTTAGGTAAACACTAATGTTCCCAAGATATAAGTTCTGGAAATAAGCATCATTTTGAAAGTCAGCAATGTAGAATGACGTTAAAGCTGCTTCGTGATAAACAGTGGCAAAGCGTCAACGCTGTGCACACGTGGCTAGAGAAGCATGCCAGTCAGAACGGCTGGAGGAAGTCAGCAGTAAGCAAATAACCCTCTGCGGATAGTAAGGCTAAGTCTCTTATTAACTTTCTTGTGGTTTTCAAGTTTTTGTAACAAAATATATATTTTTCCTAAGGTATATCTATATTTTAAAGATTTGGTCTAAATGTCTTCTGCCTTTGTACTGGAGTCATCTTTTAAAAGAGGCAATCTAACTCGAGATACGACAAATGCAATGGTGCCATCTACTGGTAATTTACTTAAACTGCACCCACAATGTCAAGGAACTGAGCCTGAGATTTGGGAGATTTCATCTATGCACTTGGAACAGATTCAAGAGACTAGCTGTTAGCAGGTTTTAAAAACACAGAAACAAACAATAAAAATAAAAATTAACAGGCTATGATTTAAGTGAGTTTTTTTAGCCTGAAATTTACTATTTTGAAAGGCTAAACATTATTGGTGCATCGTTCGACACAGATCAGACAGTACCTTAGAAATCAATTCTCCAAGCATTAAAAAGAGGGAAGACCATGAACATCTTTTACCTCACCTTTGCAAACAAACTATTACTTTGCAAAGCCACTCTGTGTATGTATCTTGTTTGAAGCCAAATTCTGATTTCAATTAACATACAAGCCATGACTTAAGAATATTTTCTGCTGGTGATATTGTTTAAAGTGCTTGAACCCAGGTCCCTGTCCTCCCAAGTAATATGTAGAATGATAAAATGGTCATCTGAAAGGCAAGGGACACGCCATCTTCCTTGCAGAGCAGCACAGCCCATACAGAATAGTATTTAACCCTGAGACGCTGAGACGCAATGTCAGGACAAGATCTCCCCGGGGCAAGCATCCCTCCTTCCCAGTGGAGCTGGTTTTTCACCTTGTGTCTCATCTGTACATCTAAACTCAGTTGAGATTTGGTGTTTTCTTTTTTGCTCATTTTCCTGAAATTGGCTTTTGTTGACAACTTAAAAATATATCCAGTAGTTTAGAATACTTATTTTCTCAGAATTTTTAGTGTTTCTAAAGATCATTTTACCAGGCCAAACAAGTACCTGTCATTACAGGCTAAAATGGACCCTTCTCCAGGAAGGGCTTTCACACTATCACAGGCATCCTAACAGCTTACATGCCATACCTGAAAAAATACCCGCCTCCTCCTCCTTTGTAATTTGTCTATTTTTTAAACTGGCATAAGACTGTAAATTATCTGTTATTGGTGAAGGTGAAGCCACTTTTTAAATAGTTGCCAGTTACATAGGGAGTGGAAGGAGTCTCTATTATATGCCAGCCTCTTCCCTTCCTCTGTGTTCTTGCTCCGTATATTTCTCAGTCTTTTCTATTTCTGCTCCCTAGTCTGGTCATGGTATTGCTATAAAGGGCTCTGACTAAGATTGTAGTCTCACATGTATGCCGTTCTGCCACACAGGTCCACATTACCACACTCTAACATTAACCCTTCATTAGTGCCACCTGGAGGGTTTTTTTCTCCCCTAGTGACGCTTTCTGTATCCAGAAGTACAACGGTAAATGTAAACATAAAGCTGTTCTGACTATTGTTCTGACTCAAAACGCCACATGCCATCGTTAGGTACTTTCATGGTACTTGACAGTTACTGTATTCGTTAATAATATGGAGTAAGTTAAATTTTTTGATTTTTGTGTCTAAATAACAAAGGGTTGATAAACATTGAATTACATAAGTACTATAAAGTACTTGTTAAATATCTGATTCTTTGACCAAATAAATGTTAAGTGTAATGAAATCACTAACTCTATACCAAGCACACTAAAAATCAACTATTCAATAGTGCTTAAATTTTTGTTTTACTACTGACAAAATAAAAAGCAGCTATAATAAAGCTAAGAAAATGAGAGGATTAGAGAAGGGTCAATTACATAAATGAAAAAAACCCCACCAACCAACCAACCAACCAACCAAAACAAGACAAAAGGAGAAGCCGCAACAACCAGCACACTAACACACTCACATGGGCAGTGATTCCTTTATTTTGCTATCCAAAATCTCTTTGTACATGGCAGCGGACATCACCTCTTCCATCGGACACATGATGCCGTAGTCCTCACAACCGTTCTCTTGAACCAAGGGGTCTGTCTTGTGTGGGTCAAACATTATGTTATTTGGTGTGACTAGCAGGACGCCACTGACTGTGCCCTAGGAGGAAAGAGAAAGTACCATTCAACCTTTAAGGTTTATAATTTCATAAAAGATTCCAGATACTTCTACTAAGTTCTTTTTCTGACTTCTGGCCATCTACTTTCTACATAATAGAGTCAGGCACTTGTGGCACTTTCATGAAAACATCTTTTCTACTAAACTCTATTTTTTCCCTCAGTAGAGACAGAATGCAAAGAATATCATGTTCTGCCTAAAACAATCATGTGAGGAATGAAGTTTGACAATGTAAAATAATGATCAGATTATGAAGAAACACACTGCACAAGACCAAGTTTACAGGAAACTGCCCAACGACCGCCCCCTCCCCGTGTTCTTCTCCCAATACAAGTACCAAATGCAGCTTCATGTGCACTAATATCTCAGTATTGGAGATAAAGGACTAATTTCATAGAAATATTGTTTGAAAAAAGTAACTAGTTTTGCTTGAATCTGTTATTCTTCAGCTATGGGACTTTCAGAGTGCACAGTTTTAGGGCATATTTCTTCACCTGTAAAGTTGGTAGATTAGATAAAATTCATCGCAAGCCATAACTGTTTTTTCATTTACCATTGAAGACTATGAATTGGAAATGAGTTTATGAAAACAGAGATATAAATCTAAAGAGACTACTCTTTTTATCAATGAAGGTTTATAGACACTTGACAGCATTGGTAGGAATTAATATTTACTCTTTCATGTATATCAAACTCTGTATGTACACTGTTAACTTGAGTCTCACAGTCCTAGCTCTGAAACAGGCACTATTTCTGAACTGTTCTGAAATAGCCTAGTCTACAGATGTGACAACAAAGACTGAGATAAGTGGGTAATTTGTTCAAAAGAAAACAATCAGTCTGGGTAGTCTGTTCCTTCACCACTTTATGGTCACAAAGTACCCACACTCCAAGGCAAGGGGGAAGCATCCCTCACTCTGTTTTAAACTTTTGTTCCAAGATATGTTGTATGCATAAAAGTAAAAAGCCTGACAAATTTCTGAAAATCCAATGATGACTAAAGTCATCTTGCTTTTTCCTGAAGGATCAGTGAGAAAGAAAATCAGACAGTCTGCTTGATTTGCTATCACGTTCACATTCAAACACAGACACAGTCAACTGGAACAAAATGTGGTATAAGTTATGGCAGGCACCGCCTTTTACAAGACTAAGTAAAGAAAGCTTCAAAGAATCTCCTGATGAAATCTCCGGAATAAGTGGGAAGACACACCTGTAGCAGATATCACGGGTACAAAAGACAGTAAACCTATGTCATATTCAATAAGACATATATATGGGTGCATTTTGGTGGGTAAGTGATCTAAGAGCTCCACTAGCACGTCCTTAAAAGATACTATGTACTGTGTGTGGGGTGACTGCTTATGTGCCTATGTTACGTGTCAGAACAAGTGCAAGGTGGTCGGAGGGCAGCTTGCAGAAGTTAGTTTTCTGCTTCCAAGGGTCTTTACCCACAAGGACTTCTCAAAGGCCCCTAGCTGCCACTCCTTTTAGTTCAGACAATTACTCCTTAAGAAGGAGTAACTTTATATAGACTTTAGCTTATTTGGCCTTTGAGCAGTGTTTTCATAAGACTCATAGCAAATTATACTGCTGAAACATATGCCAACATAAGCCAAGGAGAGCCAGTAGAGTGTACCCACAGGGCATTTACACTGTTGCGAATAGCCTAATCCTACACCAACAAGGCCATAGTGCATGCACTGTAACAAAATCTTAAAAGGTTTCTAACCTTTTGTTTCTTTTGCTGTTTCAATTTCTAGAAACTAATGACTGAAAAATGTGGCCAAAATTAAGCAATATATTCTAGGTACTCTTAAAAGAAATTTTTAAGTTTTACTAGTATATGATTTTAACTGATTATTTTCTTTCCTGGGTTTTGTGTTCATTTTTGGAAATACTGAGGAACGATCCTAGGGCCTCATGTACTCAGAGCAAGTATTCTATCACTGAGCTACAATCCCAGCCTCGAGCAGATTTGGCTCACAACATCAACATGTTGCATGTTACATTTTAGAGTACTTTCAGGAGATAATTCTAACAAGCTACAAAAGAGCAAAAGGTCCAGTGTAGTACACATGCTTCCAGTTCTGCATACACATTAACGCTACAAAAGGCCTCAAAGCTGCTTTTATTCTCTGAGACGTCTTACCCACTAGATTAATCAATTTGCTTTAACTTCCTATGAATCTGCCCTTGTGGCTAAAAGGATGCATACAGGAATCCTTCAAACTTCTTTCCTCAAGGTCAAAGTTATGAAATCTCAAGAATTTACCAATTCAAACTCATTTGACTAAAAGTCTAAAATCATACACTACCCATAAAAAATACACTTTATAAGGACAGAAAGGGATAGGCATGTTAGCACTTCTCAGCAGTATAAAGGACTACAGTGGTATGTACCACTATCCACCAGGGGGAATTCAGGACAAGGATCCCTGAGATTAATGTGAGTTTCTCATGATCAGTCAGTTCTTCCAGATAATATAAGAATGCTAAACATCTCCACATATAATAGTACTCTGAAAATTCATGAATTATAATTATAAACTTATAAAACTGAAAACACAAAACTACTCTTTGCAACGAGATAGTTCCACTCCTATCAACTATTTACAAAAAAAAAAAAAAAAAAAAAAAAAAGAAAGAAAGAAAGAAATCAATAGACACACAGGAAAAGACCATCACCATCCAACTTGATTTCACTGATACTGCAAAGTACTCTACTCAGCAGAAGCAAAATATCTGTTTTTAAAGCATGCATGCAAGGTTTATCGAGAAATTCTAGGTCAGGAAATAAGTCACACGATATTAAGTCTTCAAATGAAAGTAAGGATATTCTCTGACCACGTGGGATCTCATCAGAAATTAGTTAACAGAAAGATACCTATAGCCGGGCGGTGGTGGTGCATGCCTTTAATCCAGCACTTGGGAGGCAGAGGCAGGCGGATTTCTGAGTCCAGCCTGGTCTACAGAGTGAGTTCCAGGACAGCCAGGGCTATACAGAGAAACCCTGTCTCAAACGAAAAACAAAACAAAATACATATAACATCCTTATGTGTTTAGCACTTCAAAAGGTAATATACTTGTCCCAAAGTAGAAATGTTTACTCTGTTTTAGTAGCTTGAATTAACACAACTCAAATACTTTCTACCATATAGTAACTAAAGATGAGTTATCTTTCAATTTGTATGTTATGCCAAGTTTTACAAAGCTAGCACTCTTGCTATAGTCAATACTGCTGTTTTAAAGATGTGTTTAATATCCTAGCAAAAACCATTATATGTGTTTTATGGTAGCAAATTTATTTATATCTCATTATCTTTAATAACTGCCACAGATCACCAGACGCTAAGTCATGGGCAAGGTCCATTCTAACACAAATATCCAGTTACCAGAACCTTGTTAAAACAGTCAGGAGTGGTTGACACTATTGACTTAAAATGCAAAAGTCAAGTTTTCATAGGTCAGTAAAAACCGAAGCATGATAAAGGTCCACTCTACGATGTCCTTCATTACCTTGCCATTGGTGATGTATTTGCAATTAATTTTAAGAAATTTCTCAGTAAATGCTTCTTCTTCTTCAGAAGTTGAAGATACAACTCTTGCAGGCCGAATACCGCTCAGAGTAGATGAAGGAGGTACTTCCTTTGGATGGACTACATCAGGAGTCTTAAGTAAAGCAAAATAAAACACAAAAAAACGTGCCTTAGGAAACTAGGTACATACACTGTTAATAACAAACAAATAACCTTCCCCAATAAATCCTACTTTCTTTCCCTCTTACCCATTAAGATAAATGCCCCAAAGTCTCACAAATTATAACAATAATAAGTTCAATTCTGAATGCTTATAATAAAAGGATGCATATGAATTATATCTATCTAAACATCTACATGCCAGTATGTGTACACAACATCTACATGCTGGTCTGTGTACACACACGTGCACACACACACACACACACACACACACACACACAGAGACACACACACACAGAGACACACACCTAGAAAGCATTAAAATCTAAATAGTTTGTATCCCTCCCAAGCTCAACACACATTCTGTGCTGCTTGTGAATGAAGCCACTGGTTTTGATAACACGAAGGCGGCATCCAAGAGAGGCCAGAGCAGAGTAAGGGAAGAGCTGGCCCGTGATATCTAGTATATAACAAGCAAGCAGATAAAGTCATCACAAGAATTTTCAACTTATTTACCTCTTCTTTCTGTATTTTTCAACTGTGTGTGTGTATGTGTGTGTGTGTGTATGAGATACACATCCAAGTTTTAGGTAAATGGGCACACATGTGTGTACATGTGCTACTTGTATCTGTGGAGACCTGAGGCTGATGTTCTACAATGAACCATTATTGCTTTTCCACCTTATTCTCTGAGGAAGCACTCTGCAATCAAACTCAGAGTTCACTCATGTTTAGCCAAATTCCATACCTAGCCACACACTTAAGATGAAGTTACGATGTAAGTCTGGGCTGCTGACACAGAGCTAGTGAATGCAACTGCAATAATACGTACTTTCCCTTCAGCCCTTCCACCAGATGATGGATGAAATGCTCCACCCCAAGAAAGTAGATGATCCAGGACCATCAGGAAGCCCAAGACGGCAAAAAGCTAGCAACAAATTCTATTTATAGCAGTTCAATTACTCTTGAATTACGGATTTATTGTCTAATAAGAGTATCACTGGCTGCTATGAAACCACCTTATTCGCAGAACAACTATATCAAAGGATATTGTCATATGTTCTCCTTAAATGAAGGTGTATCTCAGTGAGCACCATGATCAGAGGCTCCCTCATAGTCTCAAATTGTGTACCTCAGTATCTATAGCAACCCCAATATCTCAATGTAATCATATTACAAAGTTACAAAAGCTAGTTTAGCAAATGCTCAGAGTATAGCACAAAGAGATGTTTTCTTTCTAAAAGAATCAACGTTATTCAAGGAATGGTGATCAGACCTCAATACAAATTCCATAAATGGGAATCATTCAAACTGCCATTATGTCTAAGGAGAGCTTGTTTGAACTCAGAGTCTGTCACTTGATGCAAAGGTTTTGAAGCTCATTAGAGGGCTTCCTGATATTTCTCTGTAATTCTGTGTTAGCTACCAGGAACAGAAAGGTCCTTGACTAGAAGTACAGCTGGCTAGCGAACATCAGTATTGCCCCAAACACTCAACTGTGAACAGCCAAAGGCTTGGATTAAATGCAACCTCTCCACTTGGTTTCCTTTTGCCTAGGCTGTACTGTGTCTGCACAAGATGTATTTCTCACCCAATATATGCATGCTATATAAAATTTAAAATATTCAATAAAATTATTTACCTCTTTCTGTGAGTTATATTTACTTACACATTATTTTATTTTTATTCTACTTCCTAGAACCAAGAAGTTGAGAAAGCTTAGAAACAAGATGCAGAATAAAAGAACAAGATGCAGAATGAAATTTTTTTAGGTGAAGAAAAGTAGGGTGCAATTGTAAGGGATTCATGTTGGCATTAGCTCTGCCTGAGCTTTTATCATCAGTTTAAAAACAAAACAGAATTTTTTAATAATTTTCCTGAGATTGTAATTACATGACTTTTCCTTCCCTTTCTTTTCTCCAGCTTCTCCTATGTTCTCTTCCCTTTCAAATTCATAGCCTCTTTTTCATGGCTGTTACATATACTTGTCTATGTGTGTATACATACATATCCCTAAATACATGAGTATGACCTTCTCAGCCTGTACAATGTTACTTGTCTACTTTCGGGGCTGACCACTCGATATCGGATAACCAGGTGGTGTGCCCTTGCCTGGGAGGACGACGACTTCTCCCACTTTCAGCATTCCTTTTTTTTTTTTATTGGAAAATTTTTATTGGAAAATTTTTTTACATTTCAGATGTTCTCTCCTTACCCCATTTCCCCTCCTCCCTCCCAGGAACTCACTATCCCTTCCCCCCTCCTCCTGTCTCCACGTTGGTGTACCCCCACCCACCCTCCCCTGTACCTCACCTCCCCACCCTCGAGTATCCCCCCCCACGACGTCCAGTCTTCATGGGACCAAGGATCTCTTCTCCCACTTATATATAGCTCCCTTGCATATATAACTGGAGCCATGGGTCCCTCCCTAAGCGCTCCCAGGCTGGTGGTTTAGACCCTGGGGGCTCTGGTTGGTTGGGATTGTTGCTTTCCTCATGGTGTCTCGAATCCTCTCAACTCCTTCAGCCTTCACTCTATCTTCTCCATTGGGAACCCTGTGATCAGTTTAATGGTTAGCTGTGGGCTTCTGCCTCTGAGTATGTCGGACTCTTGCAGACTTCTAAGGAGACAGCTATTCCTTACTTGGCTATAGTGATAGTTCTTTGTCTTAGGAAGAGGTCTTGCTTTTCAAATTCTAATTACAGAACGAGGCTCCCAACCAAAATTCAGAAGAAAAACTATCACTCAATAACTTATCCACTTCTGTGGTTGTGTAAATATGAAGATTTAAAGTTCTATTTCACTGGATATTAACCATGAGATTTTAGATAGAGACTATAATGCCAAGGTCTGATTGGAACATAATCTGTTAAGAAATATACACTAGAGGTTAGTGAGATGGATCAACAGTTCATTAGGAGTACAACAGAGGAGCCCATGTTTGATTTCCCACACCTATACTGCAGCTTACAAGTGTCTTTAACTATAGTTTCAGGAGATCTAATACCCTCTTCTAACCTCTGCACACACAGGCATACGCATAGCACACATACATACATAAATACATATAATTACTAAGACATTCAAAAAAAAGTGTATAAATCTAAAATAAAATAAAATAAAATAAAATAAATAAAATATATTTTAAAAGTATGACTACCTAAAAATAGTTGATTATAAAGTTGAAAATATCACATCTAACTTATTTATGCATTTTTGTCATATAAGCATTTATTAAAATAATTGGCTTAGATTTAGCATAAAGTATGTATGAGAGTCAGATTTATGCTTAAAAGCCTTGAAGTTGAAATTCTAATTTATATTAGTTAATACTCCCTCATCTATGGCCATATCACTCAGAATGCACCCAATCTCATCAGGCAATACAGATTAATATACTTTCTGTATAATATATGTTTTTAAAATAGGGATTACTCTTCAAGCATAGGCAATATTCAGCGTTTAAACTGCTCTGGTGGATCCAATGTTTTAACTCTGTGACTGTCTGCCATTATAGCAACCAATATACAAGCAAGTACACAACTTCAAGGTGCCAAATGACGACAGCAAGAGAGGGCTATGCTCTGCTTTATTTAGAACATTACCAAGCACGTCTACATGCTTGTATGAGAAGATAGTCTTACTTCTGCATAACTGCATGTCTTCTATGTATAAGAATATTTCCTAGATGTTTTTAAAAACTGCTAGTACTACCCCAAACAAGACCTATGCTAATACTCTTGTTTTCTTAAAAGTAAAGTTGATTAAAATATATGATAAATATTAAAGATAATAAACTATAATTCTTTTGAAATTTTATAATGTTAGCTATTGGTTGTGTCTCGCAAATGATACATGGAATTTCAAGTCCCAGGACCCCAAATGGGGACTTGATATGGAAATTGGTCTTCTTTGGTTTAGTTTTTCAACAGGCATATGGAAGCAGTGGATCCCTTACACTAGACAACAGGGAGAAGCAAGTCATGTGACAGCAAAGGCAGAAACTGGAGCAAGCGATACATTGTCAAGCCAAGGAGCTCTAAGCACTAGCAAACACTAGTGCTCACTGCTTGCTAGATACATAAGCAGAAGATAGGCCATGTCAGTGAGAGAGCACAGTCATGGCTAGTGGCATTATCCCAAGACAGGTGGGTCTAAGCTGTATAAGAGAGCTAGCCCAGCACAGGGCAAAGAGCGAGCCAGTGAGTTGTATCCCTCCATAGTTCTTCCTTCAGTTTTCCACCTGGGTCTCCTGCCCTGACTGCCCTCGGTAGTAGATTTCCACCCGGGGTGTAAGCCATTAACCTCCTCTGATGTAAGTGTCTTATCATAGCAATAGACCAGCTCCAAGGCAGAAATGGAACTACTATTGAACTGAGTGACCAATTTCCAGTATAAAGCAATAATTAACATAGATTATAAGTTCTGGACTCAAGTAGTAACCTCAGATGCAAATCAGGTAATATCTACTTTCACCGCTTTTACTCTATGGTCCCTCATGTTTCTTCATCCACATATGAATAGAAATGAGTAGTTTAGAAAGTTAAATGTTCAAAGATAATATTTCTATGTGAGATACATAATTTAAAAATATAAATGAAAACTTGAATAGTAATGAAGTTGTGAATATCATATTTTAGTCTCATACATACTGTACTACACAAAAGTGAATATTCAGGAAGGCAATCAATGTTTATTGGAAATACTGGCAATTTCTCCAGTAAACACAGAAGAAACTCTAACAGTTAATGTGATGCTAGTATGCAACATGCCTAATCAAAGGTAACATTCAAATCTAATATCTTTTCTTCTAAGAATATATACTATTAGAGATATAACAGCACAGGCGACAAATAGTAGTTATAACATAGAACTACAATCACCTTAGATATAAAAAGTTGCACAGAAAAATTACCTTAATTCCCTAATAAATTTAATTTTAGGCAGAAAAATCAACCATAATTTATAGAATGACCTTCAAAACCGTGTTCTAACTACAGCATGCAGTGCCCTGGCAAATGCTTCATGAGCGCTTCCATCTCTTAACTGCTCAGGATCCTTCCTGGACCATATCTGACAGCAGCTGAGTGACTCTGGTTAAGGGGTCACTCACAAAGCTTTGTTATTCTCATCTCTCACCTGCACAGCAAAGTACAGATGAGCATCCCAAAGTACAGATGAGCTGGGAGGAAATCTGCTTATCTGCTCACCTGCCCTCTCTCCCTTCTCCCTTTCCCCTTCCCTCCCCTTCTCCTCCCCTCCCCCTTCCCCTCTCTTGCTTGATCTCCTTGTTTATTTTAAACTTCCAAATAAAGTCAGGAGGTAGAGATGGGGTCTGAAGGTAATCCCACAGGTTTCTAGTTAGAAAACATGCTACAATTTACTCTATGTAATTCTACTTTTACAGCTAGAAGCTCAATCTATATCTCTGACTACATTTTTCCTGTTATCGCTCCTTCTGTATCAAACTTGGCACATCCCCAACTGAATGGTAGAAACAGCTTCCAATTGTTATAATGTTGTTAGTCAGCAATATCCATCATAAAGCTCTGACCTCCACTGTTATCGATGACAATAAATATACTGCAGATTGACTCTCAATCTCAATATCTCAAGTGATCCAAAGTCCAAAACGTTCTCATCAGTGGAAGCACAAGTAGCACAGCCCACAGCTGACCTTGGGCTGCAGGCTGCTCTCCGGACCAGGCGGACCAGCGTATACTTCCAAAGACGGGGAAGTCTAATTTTGTATTTAGGATTGCTTCTAGTCCTGAGGTTTCCATCCCTCTCCCTTTACCCATTCTTGTCTCCCTTCCACCACACTTAATATAAATGCACACACACACACACACACACCACACACACAACACAAATACAAATTCCAGAAAATAAATATTCAAACTGGATATGATTTTATCTCATGTTTATTGTTTATTAAGTATAATTCCATGAAAAATTAAATTTCATATGATACTTCTAAAATAGAAATGTTTCATCTCTTGGACCGTTACCACCAAAGGCATAGCAATCAGAGCTAATAAGCACTTTAACAAAAATAAGAGGCTCTACTCTCGCTTTAAGCACAGTAAAGGAGAAAGCGTGCGCACAGTGAGTAACATGTACACTGCATTGTCTACTTAGTGATGACCGAAAAGTAGAGTACTCACAGTGGTTTTGTCAAACTCAGCCTCAGAGGACGTTGGCGACAGAGGACTTACAGGGCTCAGGGACGGGGAACTCTCAACACTAGAGACGTACTCAGGATCAGGCACATATAAAACCTGGAAGGAAATGTTCACATACAACTTCATAAAAACAAATACTAATGACCAAATAATGTTCTATAAGCAAACATTTAATAGTGACCGTCAGCAATAAAAAGAAAAAATTAAGATTTTAAGAGTAGAGCAGTATATTATATATCATAACAATCATGAAAAACAAAAGCACTTTAAATTGATTATCAAATTAATTTAGAAATGGTTATTAAAACAAGCTGTTGACATAGTATAGAGAAAAACCTCTCAATTATTGTATTACTGTATTACAGTTCTTAATTACTGCTCACCTCAAAGGCAACTTGGCAATAACTAGAAAAATTAATTGAACGTATTTCCTTGACCCAACAGTTTTATATATAGAATTTATGCTGTGGGATATATATAAAATAGATACACACAAGTGTTCACTGTAGCAGTGGTAACATTAGCAGGAGAGTAGCAACACACTAAGCCCTACTGTGCAGCTGGTTAAACCATATCAACACTGTGCATGATTACAGACAAGGAAGGTAGTGAGAGTTCTCTGCTTAAAGACACCGTTTTCTAAGGGTCACAGACAGGCTTAAAGATCCAGACAAAATCTCCTGATAAGGGCTGGACTATTTCTGTAAGATTCAATTTGTTAACTACTTTTATGAACTGCTTTAAGTGTTTTTAAAAATTCATTAAGACTGTATCTGAAGCATAACTCACAATTATTTTCAGTTGTTTTACAAAGGAATTAATAGATGTAACTGATACTTTTATCTCTACAATAGGATTTATTCCCAGAACACAAAAAAACTATTCTCATATTTCCTACATTGTTAACTATATAAAAATGAATATTTTACCTAATAATTTTAAATATAAACACATTTAAATAACAATACCTGTCCAGTCACGACTGCTCGGGAGAATAACTTATTTAACTGAACAAGTTCATTGGGTGTGGTATCAAACTTCAGGGCTATGCTATTCAAAGAATCCCTTGATTCAACCTGTTTAAAATGAAAAGCAGATTACTTTCACCAGTTAAAACAGAAAAATTAAATTATAAGATTGAGTGATTATGCCATAATAGTACATCTTGAAAAAAAATCTTGTATTTGATTCATAAACTGTAATTTCTGATAAAACTGTCAAGAAATATCACATTTTACAATGATCTCAACCTGCTAAGACAGAGGGCATGGATGTTAAAACGTGTCGTTTACCCCAGTCCACACCTGCCAACAACTCAGTTTCCAAATACAAAGTACGTATGTTAAAGCATGTTCACTTTCCAGAAGCATTCAAAGGACTGAGGTGGAGAGACTGCTCACGGGGGAAGAGCCTGCACTGCTCCTGTAAGGTCTAGCCTCTGATCCCAGTCCCCAGGCAGACTGCTCACCACAGTCTAACGGCAGCTTCACGGAGCTGGGTTACCTTGCCTCATGTGCACACACCCTCACCACAGCCGTGTTAGAAACAGAAAGCTCAGTACAGCAGCTGGATGGAAGAGAAGAACTGAAATTTCAGAACGGAAGTGACGCGGAAAATGCAAGCACCTGGGAAGGGAGGGACAGGGGAAACAAAACCTGCAACACAGGTAGAGAAATTCACAAGGACATGTGAGAGAGGAGACAGGGATCTTAGGAAAGGGGCAAAAAGGGGGTGAATAGAAGGCGTGTGACATGAAGATATAGGGAGACTGTTTAGAGGAAGGAAGGGAACCAGCCAGAGGAGATAAGGGGTGCTCGGGGAAGAGGAACCAATTAGAACAAGTATATAATGCTACATAGGTATGAAAATTCCATAATGAAGCTAATAAGTTTGCAGGTCACTTGAAATTTAACTGAAAAAGCAAAGGACAGAAAACGTACGCATAGGAAGGATGGGTGATAAACGGCAGCAGAAGGAGAATGTCGATGGATTTGGTCACTGGAAAATACTTTAGTAGGAAGGTATACAGAATTATCAAAAATGATAATGTACGTGTATAAATGTGTATGGAGAGTTTGTGAACACATGTGTATGCATGAGTCTATACATGCATACATGAATGTGTAGAGGACAGAGGTCAATGCCCAGTGCCTTCTCCGATGGCTCTTTATGTCATATTTTATGACAGTCTTTTGCTGATGCTCAGGCTTAGTAATGAAGCTATTTTGGCTGGACACCAAGCTCAGGGACCTGTCTGTCTCGACTGGACACCAAGCTCAGGGACCTGCCTGTCTCGTCTCCCCTCTGCTGGGACAGCAGGCACACACAGGGTCCCAGGGATCTGAACTAAAATCCCCATGTTCCCAACGCCAGTACTTCACCAGCCGAGCCATCTCTCATCAGTATGCATATATAGCACTGCCATGACCCACTCTAAGTCTCACTTCAAGTGGTTTTATGATGAAAGCTCCATGCGTGTGTCCCCTGATTTTAGCTTTTAGGTTACCTAAAAATATAATGATTAACTTTATGCCATACAAAGTAGTAATAGATTTATATTTAACCTACACATATTTTTCAATTGCTTGGTCAAGTTCCTGGAACTTGGGTTAAACTCTCGAGTTAAAACAATCCTGCTTTGCTTCAGCCTCCAGAGCTGGGACTACAATTGCATACAACTACACCAAACATGAAGCGTAAGTATGTGATACAGAAAGTTTTATCTTAAAAGAAATACATGGAAATACATACTGTACTCAATACAAAGTCATATTATATGAAGATTTGATAGGCTTCATTACATGTTTTATAGATTATAGTAAAACAGAGTATAAAATAACAGTATCTTACCTAGATTTCAAATTTATGTTTCTTTACTTTAATAATTTGACATGTTGAATAAAAGAAAAAAAAAAACTAAAAAAAGACCTGTTAGATGTTTAATACGATCACTTGTCAATATGTAAGTATTTAAAGAGTCAATCATAAGGTAAAGAAAAGAATTTCAGGTTTTTAGTGGTCTCTCCTCACTCTACAATAAATGGTTCTTATTTTAATTTTGCTCCTTATTTATTACATGCCAAGAATGGCAAATTCCTAAGTTCAAAACGAATAAAATTATATAGTTCATGATCATTATATCAAAAACTATATCATATATACCTTTATAGCATAAAATATATCTCATGTCTCAAATCTTATGCTTTTATAAACATTCAAGAATATATTTAATTATATTGCTTAGCCTTTTACTATTTGAATGCATTTGTTCATTCCAACCATGTAAGCACAAACATGCATAATTTAGGGTTGTAATGGCTTTTAAAAATCCAATTCTTTTTATAGCAGTTAATTGAATTCTATCTAAAGATGTAGTTTCTAGTCCTTTGAAAATGTTTAATATGGCAAATATATAGCAAAGTATATGTGTGTGTATAGAGTATAATATTGAGTAATAAATATAGTTATAATGTTAGAAAAAAAAACAAAGTAACAAAATTAATCTGAATTAATATATTTGTTTTACAAAATGTTTAGCACCATCTAAATCCTGTTTACATTCAATCAAGTAAAATGCCATAGTCCAAAATTAATTTGTCATCTCAGCTGTCACCGTAACCAGAAATGAGAAACATCAGCACTGTCTAAGGCTTGTTTCAAGAACAGCAGAAACCCTGCTTTCACAGCTGAGGACACTCAGAACTCAACCTAGTTTGTAAGGGTCCCATCTGTCATTAGCAGTAACATTAGCACTGCTGGGAACTCAATTAAGAACACATTCTTAAAAAGGTAAATATTTTCCTAAAAGCCTAATCTAATAAAATTATTGCAGCGCAGGAACTCTGACTCTAAGCTATCATCAATATTAAATTTAACTTGCCAGAATACTGTCTTTGTAGAACATAGTAAGAAAAACAAATCATAAAATGCAATTAAGAATCAAGGATTATTATTAAGGAAAGTAACAGAAAAAAAGGCAAAAATGTTAAAGCGAGGCAATGAACAATACTTGACTCATCTGCAGTAAAACTGTGAGAGAGAGAAATTGCTTCTGCTCTGCCAAAGAAACTTACAGTATATTCAATGGTTCCTTTAGGCTTCTGAAAAGACATCCTTCGCCCATCTTTCTTGTCTAGGGTCTTCTTTTGGCCAGTGTCTAAGAAAAAGGAAGCAAAACACCAGTTAAATCTCATTTTTCTTTCAGAGTAATGACAACAGCTGCAGGAGGGAGCTCACAGCCAGATATAAAACTCACCAATTTAGAGGGGCATTATTATTATTGTTATTACTATAATGTCTAGAAAAGATACCATTAACATGTACAGGAAAAATTCTCTATAGGCAATAAAGACAGAGTTGTAGTATATAGTTCTGTACAAAAATACATCATTTGAGATCAAGTCGTAATTATTTTTCAGTTGTTAAGGTATTTCATGTGGCTCTTTTATTATCAGCAATAGGGGCTGGACAGAGGCCTCAGTGGTTAAGAGCAGCTGCTGCTTTGTTCTTCTAGAATGTCTGAATTTAATTCCCAGCAACCACATGTTGGCTCACAACCACCTGTGATGGGATCCAATGCCCTCTTCTGGTGTGCAGACATACATGTAAAACACTCCTTTACATAAAATATATAAACAAATAAACCTTTATTGTTAGTAACAGTCAGCTACTGGCTTCGGTCTGAAATCTGTGTTTGTGAATTTTCTCAGCATTCTTCCTGTAACAATAACTACATGTACGACTGTGATAAAGTACCACCCTATCTAAACATCTTAAATGATTAACATGAACCCTCCCCCTGAAGTACTAGTTCAAAGCTTCAGAATTAAATAAGATAGTAAACATAGCAAAGTATTTACCCAAAATTAAAACTGCAATTCTCCAAGAAAGATTAGTTCTGAAACTAAAATAATCTAGAAAAATGCCGGTCTCCTGGTTCTCCCACTATCTAAACTTAACTGACCCTGACTACACTAGAATTTATTTGCTTGTAACCAACAGATTAGTTATTTTAGATTAAATAATAGAAAATAGTGTTTGAATCCCCTAAAAGCCAATTTAGAAACAGTTAAAGCTGCCCTAATGTTTCCTGATAGGCAAGAGCAGCTGCTATGAATTACAAAACTTTTTATCTTCACTTCATCTGCTATAGTTTCAAAACCGCCATCTGTGTTTGTAATCGCTACCACTAAACTGTAACCTCCACAAAGTGAATCCTTCATTTAACAAGTTCCCTTCAGTACCTGACAAAGGCCATGGAGTATGGCAAACCACTAATTCGAATGGATACATTCTGATACAACTTAAATAAGTACTACCGTAATTCTTATAACTTTACATAAGGAAAAATTGAGATGTGGGCCAATGAGATATTTAGCAGGTACTGGCACATCTCCACCCTGGTGACTCCATCTCTGGAACACTCACACAGATGACACACCCACACACACCACTGATTGATTGATTGATTGATTGATTGATTGATAGATAGATAGATAGACCGACAGACAGACAGACAGAGGTTAGACAAGGAGTTCACGGCAGATGTGTGGCAGACACAAAAACAGATGCATCTTTACCTCTGTATCCCAAACATCTCATGAAGTCAAAGTGGACAGGCTGTTAAAAGTCAAGTGTAAACAATGGGCAAAAGACAGAGCAGTCACAAGACAATGCGAACAAGGTGGTTGAACATACTCAAAGATGTTTACCTTCACAGACAACTAGTGAAGTGCAAATTTAAATCATAATGAGATACCTTTTCCCAATTACCAGACTGAGAAAAAATTTAAATGCTTAACTACATACTGTCTGAAGGAAAATTGGCACTGTCCTGTATTTCTGGTAGAGTGCAAAATGCTAAAATTCTTTAAAGGAATGTTAATTTTGTCCATCAGAATATTCTCTTAACCCTCTTGTATATATCTGAAACATACAGTTAATTTTCCAGATGAGAAAATAGACTATCTTATAATAATTGTAAACTTTAAATAGAAATTTACTTCTGCTGCTTCGTAAGTCGACAACAGAGGGCGCCAAAAATATAATGCAAAATAAGCCCTCAGGTCATTGCATTGCTTCATAGCCTTCCCTGAGGTGAAATATAAAATAAATCTGAACATTCTCTTGATGTCAGATACAGCCACGACTTCTTTGATCCAAAGGAACAGGGGCAGAATATGTCTTTGCAGTGATTAAGTTAGAGTTGACATTTTTATAGCTTTTTCCTGTATCACCAATCAAGAGATGACTCTCAAACAGGTTTCCCTTCCACCAACACAAATCCTGGAAAAAGATACAAGTCCTAAAAGATTACTCCGCACAGTGGATGCACGCCCACGAACCAATTCCTATTTTTGTTCCAGGTTAAATCACTGTGCATGAAATATCAAAGAGGTATTCAATAATTCATGCATGTAAAGCAAATCGACTGGAGGGAAATGAGAAGAGTCTGGATTGTACGCATATGAAACTGTCATTCAGTGCCACAAGCCTTAAACCACAGCAGGCTCATCAAAATGAGAACTCTAAAGACAATACAGGAGAAGGTCTACTGAAATATATTACATATATATCAATATGTAATATATTACATAGATACGAATATACGAAATAGATTACATAAACCAACTGTGACTGTTATAAACATACAAATTGTAAAAATAACAATGAATAAATACCAGGTTATAAAAAGAAGGAATGGCAGACGAAACAGCTCACGTCATATTTAATACATTCCACTAAAAGTGAGTAAGATTCTCACAGTCCCAACGGGCTAACGCTCTGAAATCAGACACACCTTAGGAGTAATCTCTAATGAGACAAGTATGATCTTTCATTAAGATCTGCTCTCTTTTCTAACAAGCCATCTTTCTACATTTATTTCCACTAGAAGAGATTCCAGCAACAATGCTATTCCAATGATAGTCTCTGAATGTCCAGGTTAAATTGATTTACAAGTGCAGTCTGCAGAACGTATAGCTTCTTTATAGATAGATCAGTTCCACCAAAAAAAAAAAAAAAAAAAAAAAAGGAAAAAAAAAAGTCCTGTATGTGCTCTTCTTCTAAAATCCAGTTTCGAACTCTGCTGTGTCAGTTTAACAGCTGAGCCGGACATTCCGCCCCGCCCCTGCACCCTGTCCCACAACTAATACTCCCACAGCGCATCAGGTTCTCCGCATCCACAGTGGCCCTAAGTCTGATCCCCAGGATCCGATGAATCATGCTTAGTTTCTGTCAGTTTCCCACTGTCCTGTGTTCACTCACCCAGGTACATCTGGAAACGGCTAGACTCTTTCCTACTGCAAAACCCACTTCTATGGTCCCTAAAGCTATGCGATGACCCTAGATTAAGTTTCTGACTACTCTTGAACAAATATCCTTGAAGTTTTCCTTTAACATTAGCTTTCACCTTATTTATTGAATCCAGTATTTGTGACTGTTGTGGGTATATGTCAGGGATCACTCACTGCCAAATATAAACTGAAAATACTCAATAAAAAATTCTAGCTATAAATCCAGAACCCCAATTTCTCAATGTAATTAAAAAAAATCAGAATGACCACATTTAAAATACTTGTTAGCCATATTTGCATAATAGCTATCATACTGGACATCACAAATCCCACAAAAACATTTCCATTGCTACAAAGTCTAGAGGTTTCAGTATATAATCTAAAACCTGCAACCCCAACCTTGAGATAAGTGCATACCTAGATTGTTAAGTCCATACATAAAGCTGTTACACCGTCACTACTGACCCCATCAAAGTGTTTGCAAACAGACCTTTGGAAGGGCTGGGGGTGGGGTGGCTTAGCTAGAAAACACGCTTCTAGGCAAGTGTGAGAACCTGAGTTTTGATCCCCGGAAGCCATGTAAAGGCTTGGCAGGTATGACGGCCCACTTACAGTCCCATGCTGTGGGAAGAGTGGAGACAGGAGATCCTCAAGGCAAGGTGGTTAGCCAGAGTAGCAAGAAATTGTGATCTCTGGGAGACTGCCTCAGAGGAGGCAGAGGAAGATACCCAACATCAGCGTGGGTCTCCACACACAGTCACACAAACTTATGTCCATGAGGCTTACACATAAGCACACACATCACGTGTGTGTGTGGTGTGTGTGTGTGTATATATATACACATATATATATAAAACTAAACAAAAAATGGATTTGAAATTGGAGTCTTAAAGAATAATAAGGGTTCTTTTGTGGTGGTTATTTCAGTTATTCTTGTTATCTTACAGAGTTTTTCTCTTTATTTATAAAATCAGAAATAACTGTTTATCCTGGATGCCCAATCAGGTTGATCTTTGTCTTATAGATACTAATTAATATTTTTATATTGATATATAATTGACATATAATGATATTATATATTTATATTATACTGATTTACATTTTGCTCTTTTGATTAATTGCTAGTAAACAAAAACTAGCAATCTCTGACATTATCTAAAAACATGTCCCCTTTCTTAGAGGAGCACCGATCATGCAGTAAAAAGCGTGGGAGCCACTTCATTAGGTAGGCTGGTCAGTACACAAAAGGGTCTTGAATGAACAGCTTGCTCCTCTTAACTTCATGATCACTCTCCTGTCACAGTTACCTGCTGCTAACTACAGTCTGAACATATTCAATGAAGTAATGCAAAAATACATAATAGGTTACCTCACAGAATTTATTTCACTGACCCTGTTCAAATCCAAGGCAACAAAATGTAAGTTTTTATTTGTTCCTCAAATAAAGCACCCTGACAGTTACATGAACCCTTTCAACTAGGCTCTATATTTCCAAAGGACAAATATAAAATTCAATAAACATTTGAGGAAACTGGGGAGACAAGCTAAATTACCCAAGTTTTAAAAAACAAACAAACCAGAGCACTGAGTTAAACTCAATGTGTGAAGCGGAAGCATTAAGGTGAAGTCATTCCGAAGCTCTGGGTTATTACCCTACCTGCTCCGCCTTTACTCCATCATTTTTCCTCAGCTCTGTGCATGCACATAACATTAACGTGTAGTAAACGCCTTAATGTCCAGCTCGACAGTTTGCAGCTGGACAGTATTAAAGACACCAATGGCCCACTTTCAAGGCTTAAAAACACTCCTCACTATTGAGGTCTGAACTTACAGACAGGACAATTGCCATTTAGCAAAACTCGTTCCATTGCTACTCCCACTTCTGAAATCCCCTATGAGCTTCCCACCCAGGGGGACGGGGACGTAATGGACCAAGACGGACAAGGGAGCCCTGCTTTGGTGTTCTCTCACAGGCCAGTTAACAGAGGCATAATGAATTGGGATCCGACGTGTGAGAAGTAAACTCCACCCCTCTGCCACTGCAAATCCAATCCTATAGGAACTAGACTCAGTAAGCAGATAGAGAGGTGGAGCTTTAAAGTAAACATCCAGCTGAATGGTTTTGATTATTTGTTTATGTGTTTGATTAATCAATTGCTATACTCCCAGAGGTTGAGATTTTAAAATAAGGACAGTTAATAATAGTGTTTTAGGTTCTGAAAGATAAATGAGAAGAAACTTAACACGGTGTTATTTAAAGGATCCTGTCATCAAGTGGGAAAACGGAATTGACATAAAGTTTTGACAAAAGTTGATACTTACATTAAAACTTCAAACTTGTCACAGCCATTGATCTGTATTTTAGTAGAATATGATTTAGTAAAATATTTTTAAAGGCTCTATCATGAAAGCTAACACCGACAAGCATGTTTAAGGTGGGTACATGTTTACAATCAGATCATAGGTAGGATTATACTGGTTCTTTTGTAATTTTTATTGGGAACAATGGTGCTGATTAGCACCTTTACTGTGCCTCCACTGAGCCTCAATTACCATTTTCTTACAGAGATTTAACTCAAAAGCAAGCAAACCCTAAACACTGACAAATGAGGGCCCTGCCCTGAGAGGAGCCAGGCAGGAGTAACTTTGGCAGCCCAGTAACTGGGCTGTTTGCAGACAGTGTAAAATCAGAATGTGTGACCTAAGTTTTCTCTGGTCTTTCCATCATTATCAAAACATGACATTAAAGGGGCAAGTTCTGGACAACAAACCGGGCTCCAGACTGCAGACAACCTCTACAAATGGAAGTATCTCTAACAGGAAGCACTGTCAAATGATGCAGCTATTTTTTAAAGTAAAGACAGGTATGTAAAAATGTAAGCTGTAAAAGAACCAACCAACCAACCAACCAACCAACCAACCAACCAACCAAAAACCTATCTAGAAGGACAGCAGAAACTAAAGGCCTCAGATGCAAGAACAACTGTATCCAGCCCAAACTCAACTGCAAGGTCCAAAGAAGAAAATTCTCATTTTAAACAAGGACTGCTCAGAAATCTTAAAAGTGCGGTTTATTATACACAAATGCACACGTGCTGCCCCTTAAACTGTGGAAAATGTTGGGGAGCTACACTTACGCTATGCATGCCAGTCAGGGGCTCTGCCTCAGCTGTATTCTCAGCACTCACTCTGTACGGCAGGGAGCAATCAAACTCCTCATCAGAACTTTAGACAGGCCATGTTTTTAACGGCTGCGCGCTATTCCCAAACTGTACTGATTATCTTTTTCACCAGATTTGCTCCCAGTGATAAAAACTCCAGAGCCGAGAACCTGAGGTCATTTAATCCAACCACATTCACAAACAAGGAAATTCAGGCCCAGGGGAATTGGGTAACTTTTCTAAACTCTTTCACAAGTTAAAGTTAGGACGAACCCACCCACTTACTGTGGTCACACCACCAAAAGACATCTCAGGGCCTCTTTAAACTGTGACATCTGGGGCATCACAGACACCAGAATGTACAACCAACTCAGAAGCAGTTTCAACAAAAGAGACATTTGTATAGCTTCTGAAGCTGTACATCTGAAGAAAATGTCAGATCTAGTGATGTGCTCAATGTATGCTCAAAAATGAAAGCTCTGTATATGTCCATGCATATCTGTTAGTTATCAGTTATATCCCTTTCTAGTTGGGTAGTCAACATATTATGCAATCACCCATCCAGAGATTGACCAATAGTAACTGTCTTCAAGTAAGAAACTGAATTGCATTTAAAACTTTTTTACTCAAACATTCTCAAGTATAGTTCTTTATTCCTGCTCTCAACTTTAAAATTATTTAGCCCAGCCAATAACTTTACAAAATTACCCCCCCACACACACACACCCCTTTTGTTCTTTCTAATTTCAAGAATAGAAAACCAGGACTTCTAATGAAAGAAGACAAAATGGGCAAAGTAAAGACAGATATATTTAAAGGAACACGCTGAAACTAGATTTTAAAAGTCCAGTTTCTTCAAAGCCTAAGTTACATATCCACACAGAGTGATGAATACTCATTATGTCAGTGCTCCAAAATAAATAGTGGTGGGGGTTTATTGATAAATTTTATGTATTTTGTGATTGTCTCTACTTTTAAAACTGAGATCTTATACAGCCACCTTTAAAGCACCCAGAAACATATGAAGACAAGCTGCAAATAATAATAATAATAATAATAATAATAATAATAGAGTGATCCCACAGAAAGCCAATGACTCTGGAAAAGCTACCATATGCATTACGCCAGGATGCATACGCTGCACTTTAACTTCTCGGTAAGGGACTGGTATTGTGTCATTATAACTTTAAAAAAAAAAAAAAACAGTAGCCCAAGTTG
Organism: Mastomys natalensis; assembly: GCA_021653895.1. NCBI lineage: Eukaryota > Metazoa > Chordata > Mammalia > Rodentia > Muridae > Mastomys > Mastomys natalensis. The sequence goes on from JAJTUV010001701.1 coordinate 115,832, forward strand.
CCGTGGTGGAAGAGAAGACACAGCGGTTCAATACAAATTCGTGAGAAAAGTTTTCAGTTCGGCCTCAAGAAAACACTCGGTGCAAAACTCACGTACGTTCCCAGAGGAAGGAAGCGCTTCCGATTACAAAGTACCATTTGTTTTTGTTTTTAAAGTTAGGACACCAGCCCTAGCAGTTGGCTCGCACCAAAAAAACGACTGACCAAAGCAAAGGCTGCGCAGACACGGCGTTCTGGAAGTCTAACTCCATGGACGTCACAACTGGTTGGAGGAGGCAGAGAAGAAGGGAGGATCACACAGTGAATCGGGACGGGTCGGTGGCGCCTGCCCCCGGCAGGAAGGGCCACCACGCTGCTGCCTGGCTCCGGGTCCCCGCACACCTGCGCGACCGCACACCTGCCCGGGGCGCCGCCTCCCCGGTCCCGATCCCCGTCCGCGCGCCGGGAGGCGAAGCGCCGCGGGGACGAGGGGGACTCACCGGGTGCCTCGGGACTGGCCGGCGAGGGCGGTCGGAGCTCCGCGGGCCCGCAGCCGGGGTCGCCGGGAGCCGGCTCCCTCAGGTAGTCCTCGAAGCGCACCTGCCGCGCCTCGCCGCCGCCGCCGAGTCCCCACAGGCGGCTGGCCGTGCCCCGCAGCAGCCGGCCGCTCTTGCCGGTGAACGTGGTCAGGTAGTCCATGCCGCCGCCCGTCGCCACGGTTCTCTGGGCCACACGGCCGCCGCGCGACAGCGCCCGCCCAGCCTGCCGACCCGGGGGCGGCGGCTCCGCGCCTCGAGGCGACCGGCGCGGGCCAGGCCTCCTCCTTCGGCCCGGGACGGACCATCGGCCGCCGCGTCGGGGGAGGCCGGAAGCACAAAGTTCCCGAAAAGTTCTGCCTGTCGCTGCCGCACTCCGATCCGGGCAGAGCTTAACTTTCAAAAGTATAGCTTTCCTTCCTAGGTGGACCCAAAGTTAGAAAGGCCGGGACCTTTCCGTCTCCCGCCACGGTTCGAGCCGCCCTCCCCCACTGTCCCGCCGCGGTGGAGCAGGCCGGCTCCCCCTCCCGCCCCGCTCCGCCCCGTCCCGGACTCAGCCGGACTTTTTAGACCGCTGCGGAAGGGAGGACCCCTAGCCTTCTCCCCGGGGCGATGTGGGGTTAGCAGCCGGCCTAGACACTCAGCTAGGCGGACCTGAAGTTCAAGAGCCCAGCAAAGTTTTGGCTAATGATGTTGGAAACTGTGTGTGTGTGTGTGTGTGTGTGTTGTGTGTGTGTGTGTGTGTGTGTGTGTGTCTGTTGTCTGTTGTGTGTGTCTGTGTGTGTGTGTGTGTGTGTGTGTGTGTGTGTGTTTTCAGGGGGGAATAAGCCATATAAAAACTTGCACCTTTAAAGTAATCTTTAAGAGTGAAGAGGTGGGTACTTTAAACGCTGAGACTGCAGTCAGAGTTTCAATAATGCAGTGTCCATGTTTAAGGTTCGCTGTGAGTTTATGAGCTAACGCTAAAGTAACTTCGCAGGAATCCAATCCTGTGAGGATTCTAATGAACAGATCCACCATTTAGGTGGAAAACAAGAGATTTGAGAAAGATCAGTGACTTTTGACACACACACTATTTGGTTTTACTTCCTGGGAGATCTGCTTAGTCTTTTTATGTCTGTTTGTACTTTTCTTAGTTTTCCAGCAAATTAAATGAACCCTCTTTTTTTGGAATCTCCAGTATCTTTAAGGTATTTGAGGAAAAGTTATGAATTGCTTAGGATGTTAAAAGTCTAAGAACTCTGAATAATGAAGTCCAGAAAATGGAGAACTTATTTGCCCAGTTACTAAAGTACTAAAGATAATTCCTCCAGGGGCTGCTGCCCTCTGATCAACGTCTTAAATCATTTGACTCATCTTTTCCCCTATGCCTTCACCATTATCAGTTTAAATTCTCACTTGATTGAATAAACTTCAGGATCCTAACATCAGCATCAACTTTTTATCTGGTTAAAAATATAGAATGTGTGGGCAGCCTCCCCAGAGTGCCTAATTTACAGTGCTTAGGACAAAGAGGCCAAGGAAATTGCATTCTCAGCAAGCATCCGTATGTTCAGAAGTGTTGCTTGGTTTAAAATCTGCTTCAGCCTTCCTTCTGTATCTCTTAAGGACATGTTGGTTAGGCCCTGTAAAGAAAATGTTTGTGATCCCCCAAACTCAGATGTTCAAACCCTAACCACCACAGGAGGGTTTACTGAGGTTATTAACTCAGGAGGTCGAGGCCCTCTTGACCAGGACTAGTCCCTGGTAGATACAGCATGGAAGAGCTCTCTGACCTACCTGCCACATGAGGATCCAAAGCTAAGACAATCTGTAACTGGACGAGGGCATTGCCAACAAAATCTGGCCTTGTTTTCTTGGATTCCTAGACTCTAGACTATGTAAAATAAATTGTTGTTATCCGTAAACCAACCAGGAATGGAACTTCTTCCTTTTAACATCCTAAGAACAGTGGTTACTTTGTCTTGGTTATAGCTGAGAAATACAGTTCAGTAGAAGGCATGCCTCAGCTCAGTACCTCTCTTAAGTTGTCTGAGAGCATCACCATGTGAGCCAGGGTTGCTGGGCACAGGCCTACAGTCCTGGCTCCAATGGAACACAATGGAACATTCAAAGCCAACCTGCACACCCTACCAAGACTGTCTCAAAATAAAATTTAGAGGTGGGGAGGAGAGAGAAGAGAGGGAGGGGAGGACAGAAAGAGAGGGTGCTTCAAAAATGCATTTAAAGAAAAATCTCAATAAACCGAAATTACTTTTCTAGGATATGTTTTCTACTGTCTCACTAAATGTACTTGCTTTTGTGATTAGCATAAGCAAATAGTGTTTGAGTTCTTAATACCCAGTTTTGCAAGCAGTATGAATCTGCATTCTGCTGTTTCAAATACAATTTCACAAGAAGTTAGCCCCTTTCCTGCCTTTTTCTGCATCTACATCACAGAAATCGAGAGCTGCTGGACAAACTGTATACCTTACTGACTGTATACCTTACTGACTGTATGCCTTACTGACTGACTGTATACCTTACTGACTGTATACCTTACTGACTGTATACCTTACTGACTGTATACCTTACTGACTGTATACATTACTGACTGTATACCTTACTGACTGTATGCCTTACTGACTGAATACCTTACTGACTGTATGCCTTACTGACTGTATACTTTAGTGACTGTATACATTACTGACTGTATACATTACTGACTGAATGCTTTGCAAATTTGATTTAAATTCAGATGAACCCTAATACTTCTATACAGTCAACCTCTTGTCCTGTGCCCTACACTTGTTATCTGAACTGTCCTCATCCTGGTGAAGTACCAAGCTTATCACCCAAATGTTACTTTATCTTCTACAGGACCCAGAGAATCATACATAGGCCATCAAATATGAACGTTCATTTTTCTTCCGTTTTCCCCTCTTATCTTTCTATACGAGTTCCTTCCTATATTTGATTCAGAAAGAGGTCCTTACTTCTGGCCCTATCCCTCCTAAAATCTACTTTAGATCTTGGTCTGGTTGGCAGTTTGTCAGTCTGTGAGTCTTACTGTAAATTTCTGTTGTCCTTTAAAAACTTTCCTTATTTGTTTGTGGGCTACCTTTTACCTCATTTTTAATGTATCATTGCTGCTAATTTACATATCATAAAATCTACCTGTTTATAGTGTACAAATTGAGGAAATACCATTAAAACTGTCTTTAAATGTTTCTACCATGTGAAAATATACCTCCTGTTTATTAGACTTGCTGCTCTACTTGCTGTCATGAGCAACCACTAATGTACCATGTATGGACTTTCACAGACACTTCAGAGAGAAGACATGTAGTGCTGATCTTTAAGGCCTAGCTTCTGTCATTTCATGTATCACCCCTGGACCTGTCTCATGCTGCACATGTATCTGTATATCACATAATGCTCTCCTGGACAGAGGCCACATTTATCCATTCACCAGTTGGGTTTGGGGGTTTTCCTGATTTTATGCTTATTATTGATAATGTTGTGACTATCTCTGAATCTAAGTTTCTTTGCTAACATACTTCATTTGAGTATATATAAAAGACTGATAAAATTACAGGTTTTTAATCTATGTGTTGATATGTTTCCTATTAAATTTCCAACTATTTTCTTTGCAGTAATAGGAAGATTTATCCTCAAGTTCATATGACATTTCAAGATGATACAAAGGGCCACTTTTCCTGTAAAAAAATTTCTCTTGGGTTTTCTGTATAACACATATTGTAGGGACTTTTTGATTCATTGCACTTGAGATGCAATTCTTTTGACCAAATAAATTCTGTTACTTGACACTTAAAAAAAAACAAAAACCAAAACAAGAGGCCCCAGAATAAATACTTAAAGAACTATGCAAGCATGGCGCGCCTTCTGATTCTCCATGACTGACAGACACTGGGCAGCTCCACTCTTCGCTGAAGAGGAAGATGAAGAGGGAAGAACCGGGTAGGACATTCTCCACACATCCTTACAACTCAACAATCGTGCCTCTGGATTAGAAGCGTCCAAAAGCAAGTCCTCTGTTCTAATAGTTTATCTTGTACCTCCTGCTGCTGGTCCAGAGAATGAGTAACCGTGCTTAGCTGAAGCTTATTAAAGGAACCAAGAGGGCAGCCTCACTAAAAATAAAATGATAAAATAAAATAAAGTAAAATAAAATAAAATAAAATAAAGAAAGTAAAAAAAGAAAAGAAAAAGAGTTGGAGGTCTTATATCTCTCAATTTCAAAAGAAAATATAAAATTACAAATTGTGCCGGGCGGTGGTGGCGCACGCCTTTAATCCCAGCACTTGGGAGGCAGAGGCAGGTGGATTTCTGAGTTCGAGGCCAGCCTGGTCTACAAAGTGAGTTCCAGGACAGCCAGGGCTATACAGAGAAACCCTGTCTCGAAAAAAAAAAAAAAATTACAAATTGTATATTGGTGCAAAGATAGACATACATCAATGTTAACTAAGCATTAAGAAGTAAACTTTGTATGACATACTAGTTTTCAACAAGGATGCCAAAGCCATCTAATATGTGGGGGGGGGGGAAGGGGAAGAGGTTACTATCTACAACACACAGTTCTAGAATGACTGGTCGCCTCATGACTCTTCTTCTCATACCAAACACACATGTGAACTCAACATGGCTCAAAGAAACAACTGTAAGTGCCAAAACTTTCTAACTCTTAAAGTAAAACAAAAGGTGCAGGAAATCTTAAGATATTGAACTTGGCAAAGAACCCTTAGCATTGATACCCAAAGCTCAGATAACATAAGAAAAGCTTCTGCTTGTAGTCCGTGAAATGCAGTTAGCAGACGATAAATGCCAATTTCTTTGATTAGAATAGTGGAGTTAAAAGGCGCTTTAATAGCATTTTGGTGACAGTGAAACTACTGGTTTTTGTACATGACAGGTATGTGGGCATACAGCATGGTACTTTCTGCAAAGGGCATTCGCAGAATCTATACATATTTGTTAAAAGTTATATACTCTTCAATTCAGTAAGTGTAAACACACTTCTTATGATAGGTCCCATTTATGTCTGAAATGATGGTTTTTTGTTTACAATAGCAAAATATAGAAAACACTTTAAATGGTAATGAACAAAGAAATAAGATGGTTATGTATTCAGAAATTAAAATCCTTAGTTCACTTGTGCCTGTAACACCAGCTTAGGAAACTGAAGCAGGAGGATTGCTGAAGCCAGACTGGGCTGTGTAGTAAGACTGACTCAAAGCGGGAAAAGATTTCTTCTTATGGTTAGTAAAAAGAGTCTTAAATATGTATATATATATGTGTGTGTGTGTGTTAAGAACACCTCCTATCATGTACTTCCATTTTTGAAAATGGAACAAATATGTTTCTGTATTTAAAAATTGTTAGAATATATAAGAAACTAGTGGGCTTGGGGTTAAAGACTGTAGTATTAGCTACTTGGGAGACTGAGATGGGGAATTAAAAAGTTAAAATCTGTTTGTCTTACAAAATGAGTTCAAAGCTAGGTTGGACGACTAGTTGAGACTGTGTCTCCACACACACACACACAAACACAACACACACTCACACATTTCACACATAGTGTGTCTACAGGGATGAGGATATGACACAGTGGTATAGTCCCCAACTATGGGGCCCTCAATTCAATTCACTGTATCAAAAGGAAAAAAGGAGGGGGGAAAGTTAACTTGTTGCTTTCTGGAACAAGTAACTTAGGTTAAGTGGGAGAGACTGAATATTTATTGTTGTATAGTGTGTAAAAACAGCCTATTAAAATGTTTTCATAAGATTAAAAATACTTAAATAAGGCTATTCTGTCTTGTAGTAAGTTGTGAGATTGTGCAATGTTAAATTACTGTTACTCGGTTCTGGCCAAAAAATATCTAAGATAAAATGCTGTATTGCTTAATCACTAATTCATTCTCCAAAGAGTGCAATCCATTCTTTCTCCGCAAGCTTCATCTGTATATCAATTGAGGTCACTGGAACATAGTACACATGGCTCAGAATGCAGTACTGCCCTTAAGGACACAGGCCCGCCTTAGTTTCTGTCTTCCCCACTACTAGTAGTGCAACTGGAAGCAACTGACCTAACCTCTCAGTCCTTTGGACTCCTTACCTACGAAAATAGAAAAGTTGAGAAGACTTAATCAGAAACATGAGCCAGGGCTGGGGACATAGCTCAGTGGCAAAATGTGTGCAATATAAACACGAAGAACTCAGTTCAATCCTCGCCATCCATTTAAAGAGCTGGCCACAGTGACACACTTTTAATCCCAGTGCTTTCATTGGCAGATGGATGCCTGGGACTTGCTAGCCATCAAGTGTAGCTTAACTCAGGAGTCACAGGTCCCAGTGAAAGACATGTCTTTAACAAAAGAACGTGTATGTAGTTCCTAAAGAACAATTCCTACCCTATCACAAATATGTGAACACACACACACACACACACTCACACACACACACACACACACACACACGCACACACCTTCCATGTGTGGAGATGCCTGCCTGAATAAGGATATTAGTACCTTAATAAGGGTGTTATTTAATTATAACTTTTGTTATGACAATTATTATCTTGCTCAATGCACTAGGTAATTGTATGGGAAACAAACACAGGGTCTGGAGAGATGGCTCAGCAGGTAAGAAAGCTTTCTCCTCTTCCAGAGGACCCAGGTTTGACTCCCAGAACCCACATTGGTCATCTCATAAGGACATGAAACTCCTGTCCCAGTGGACCTGACACCCTTTTCTAGCCTCCAACGGTACCTACTCACATGCAGCATACAACATACATATGCATCCATAGAAATGAAATGAACAGAGAAGGTATCATTAATAATGCTGGTCTTTTGTGGGCTCAATTTAAAAATAATTATGACATATATGCAGAATTTCCAGTGAGGAAAATACTTGTGAAAATGTAATACAGTTTTTTTTATCAGTCAGAGAATAAATTTTATCCTCTTGCCTTAAATCTCAAACACAATAGCTGAATTTTATTCTTAGAAGAGAACTGCACTGCCTTTTCCTTAGTGATGTCTTGTCTCATTGAAATCATTTTTCACTAACATTTTTAAAGAAAGAGGAAATGCACATAATAAAACAAAAATTCAAGGACTATAAAAAGTTATAGAGTGGTAAGTTTTCACCTCTTTGCAAAATCAAGAGTCTGTGAAATCTTTTGTATCCCTCCAGGAATCCTGTGTGTTTATACATAGAACATCTACACATAAATGTGCACTGGTGTGAACATGTGTGTATGTAGACATGTGTAGCCTTTCATCTTAAAATCACAAATGGGAGTTTATTGTAGCCATCAATTTACTTAAATTCATTTATATTGAAGGATTTTTTTTATATGAAAACATGTTAGAGGAACTTCATTGGTGATATAGTTTTAGAATTGAATTTATTGTAAATCTGTTGAGCAGTGTAGTGAGTTCAAAGAATATCCAACTATATGACATTTACTTACCAAAAATTATAATGTGAAAAAAACTCATGGAAAGCATATTGCTCATTGGTTGGAACAGCGTGTGTGTGTGTGTGTGTGTGTGTGTGTGTGTGTTGTGTGTATTTGTGTGTGTGTGTGTGTGTGTGTGTATACTGAGAATATTGGTTGATTAAACAACAGCTCCCCCAGATACCCCAAAATTTAAAGTCCCCCAGACCTAGACACCATTACTTAGATGAAGCATTGTTCTCTTGATATTCGGAAACAACAATTGGAGTATCTACTGTTAAATATCAGCAACTTACCCTTAAATAGGAAATTTTCAAATAACCCCTTTTTATTTTCAGGTATCTGCAGACCAAGCTGTGTATCTCTAGTGCAAGTTAGCAAATTATTTACCACTGACCCTAGTCCATCAACTAAGACAATTTTGGCTAAAAGTAGGAACTTAGGGAGAAAAAGATGAGGAAACTAGAAAATCACTCCGAATTTATTGTACCAAAAGGTGTTTACCAAATAATCAATCATTTGAAAATAATTAGAACTGTATCTCCAAAATAACATTGGTCCATGTTTTTCAATTTTTCCTAATTTTTCATTATTTGTAGTTTAATGAAACTGTCACCTGTTTTGTAGGTTTGCCTTGACTAATGCGGTCCTGGTTACTGTTGTATTTGTGATTCTTCCTTGGCTCCCACCCTTATCCGTCGGTCACATTTTTCCAGGCTCTCTCAGTTCAAGCTCACTTATTTATTTATTTATTTATTTATTTATTTATTTATTTATTTTTTGGTAAAGCTGATATCACATGGCTTTTTTATTCATAACTCTCCTGGCATCCTTCCTGGCTCAGTGAGACTGTTAGGAATAGATCCTTTGCTTTGCTGATTACTTTTCAAAATACTTTCTAATGCCAACGAAATTATTGGATCTTGGAGGAGAAATGGGATTTCACCAGAAAGCATGACAGAACCATTTTGAGAAAAATCTGAACATTTTTTTCCCTTAAATTGAAGCACCCCCGAGTGCATCTTTAAATAAGATGGGTAAAATGCAATTCATGTTCTCATCAAAAGGCTAGCCACTTTAATAAGCACAGGAAAGAACTGGATCCTCAGACTCTGTCAGACCATGTACCTAGCAACTATCATGGCATAGAAATGCCAGCACTCAAATTTCTAATGGGAGAAGCAGAAACATTGATAGAACCAGCCAGCCAGACACTCGGCAGGGATGTTTCAAAAGCGTTAAGAACAGGAATGCATCTCTTTCACAGTCCTGTGTCAAGACCTGTCAGTTAAGCTACAGGCTAGCTTGGTACAGAGCCAAGCTCTGGTTACTCTTGGCTTTAACTGTTCTTTTCTTTTTAAACATTCCCTTCTCTATTTCCTTCCTTTTGTAATATTCAAAGCCTAGTGCTTCTCTGTCCACAAACAGTGCTACAAATACACTCCTGGTCAAACAGGAGACTTATAATGTGTCAATGTAGCAGAAGGGAAGATGATAACTTCTTTAGCTGTAAATATGATGACAACCTCAGAGCTTTGAGATGGTCTTTCAGTAGAATAGGAATGGACCTGATGATACTGCCTGCTCCTTCCTATGCACCAAATAACTCTTCTTCTCAATTCTGAACATTAAAAAGTATTAGTTCCCACCCTTGTCAGTAGACCCTTCCCATGTGAGTGAAGCAAAATGGGGACCTAGAAATACCATCATTAAAAATTATAATTAAAACCTAGGTCACAACAATTCACATCAGCTTAACATAGAATTATTTCTGTACTACTTTTACAACCCCCTGAAGGTTATAATTACAATTACATAATTACAGCTTTAAATACTCTATACCTAGAATGAGGCCGCTTCTGGGGCTTCTGGATCGATTTCACTCAGCTCATTGAGTGAGAGTCAAGAATATTACTATGTCTATTTACAGCTCTGAGACCCCAACAAAGGAGTTTAGGAACCTGGTGCTCAGAATCCCCAGGTAGGAATGTTCTATTGTGAAGACAAACATTCTACTTCCCCTTCTAGCGTGTTCTGCTGATTCCCTGTGGCGGTAGGAGTGTGTGTGTCCGCCAGTGCCCTCCACAGCGATGGTGTGCTCCCAACCTCTACGTATTTGAGACCCTTTTTATCTGCTCTCATTCCATTATTTCTCCCTTCAGATCTACAGTAGGTCTTTGCATATTGCTCTAGCTTACTGTATTTATTTAATAAAATATTTGTACTTATGCCTTAAGCTTAGGAAAACATTTGTGAGATATTAAATACCTTATTTGAATGTTAATTTTAGGCACTTTGATATTTTAGTTACATGACATTTAATTATACTTAGAGATTCTCTAGGTTAGGATTATTAAAAATTAATGTTCCTGTCTTCAGATATGTATTTTTTAATGAGGAAAATAGAACAAAATGAAACCATAAACAGTTATTATTTGGGGAGAACTTGACTCTGTTGCTCTTATGCCAAAATCCAAGTTTCCAGCTTCATTCCTTCTGATTGAAGTCTTTATTCCCCTTCCAGAGAAGGCCGTCATGGAGATGAGTGGGTTCTAAACCTGGTAGTATTTCAGCCATAGACACATCAGAGTGTAGCAATAAAACAAGATCCTCCTTCAAGCCCATCTATCTCTCCCTGGGTGAGTGCAGCGTAAGATCAATTTTTTTTTTAAATCAACATGCCACCCAGCAATGCTGTGCAAGCATCAAGCTGGCAGGACCCATCATTGAAAGAACTGCCTCCTTTCCAAAGCATATGGGCATGCCCTGCTCCCCACCACTCTGATTCAAACACCATTTGAGAATGATGCTAATGCCAGGTGAATGGATCAGAAATGCCAGCCTACAGGAAAAGAAACCCAAACCTGGACAGTGAATCCATAAATGATCTGTCCATGACCAGAGAGCTTTGATTTCACGGTGAATCAGGCACTGGCCACCTGCTACTATTCTTATTTTTACTTCCCAATCTCCCTAGAAATGAGCAGACGCAGCAACGCATCCACATTGGAAACTGCAGTCTGTGCCACTCTAGCAGACATACAGGTAAGTCTGACGATGTGGCTACCCACAAGAGCAGCAAGCACGGCATTTCCATCTGCCTCATCCTTTACCCAAGCACTGAGTGTCAGCACCATGGTGACAATTATTGACTAGACTCAACAGAGACTGATTGGCTTTCACTTTGTACTGGTTTCTAGTTTTTATGTTTTTCCAGTTTCCTAGCAATCGAGAAGGAACGGGTGGGGATCAGAATCTTAAAATATACACAGAAATCCAAGTATTGTTAGGACACTGGGTTGAGCTATCCCTGCTAACACACAGCATAATATGTGGGCACTTGCAAGCATGTTTCCTCATTAAAGACCATACAAAGTGAACCTCCAAGCTATTTGCTCCCTCCTCTTTAGTCCAGCCCAATACTGCAGACACTGTAATCTTGCTTCCTGTTGATAATGAGAATCGGCTGTAGGACTTTTTTAAAAAGCAAATTCCCCAGCTATACCCAGACACATCAATTCTCCGATTGCAGAGTGAGAACGCATCAATCTGCATTTTAAAAACTATTATGCAAGTTTAAGATCTGTGTTTAAGGCACAGTTCTTCCAAGTTGATTTTACATATTTGCTTCTTTGCAGTCATACACTAAATTATAAAATTAATTCTGGCAGTCATGGAGAAGAAATTACATATATGTTTTATACACATGTTTGAAAACAAGAAGCATTTTACTCTCCAGACAGAGTAAGGTTGCTCCTGCCTCAGCACCCAATAGAGGACATGTTCTAGATGATACAGAAGCAAAGTGTTCCCTCATAAGAATCCCTGAGTCATTTTGTAGAAATATAAGATATAATCAAGAAGTGTATTAAGAAATTAAGTCTAACTATATCACAAGTCACTGAAGTTTAGGAGTTCATTTAATACTGTAATTGAAACCTAGCTTACCCGGAAAGGTAAAGTTTACTTTGCATCATTAAATCCTATGCAAGAAGACAGCATAATTGCTATTGTCAGGGTAATACATTTGGTTTTTAGGCACCTTATGCCTGTTCTATACTCTGAAGAATATTCTGAGATTGCAAGACTAAAATTGGTCTCTTATGTGTGCCGAGAAGGAATTTCTTAATGCAATATAGCCAGAAACAAACCAACAAAGAACCAAAATAAAAAAAGGATAGACTGAATTGGCACTAAAGCTGAAATCAATTATATGTGATTTACATTGTAAGAATTTACTTTAGTTTCAAATAACCCCAGTTCTCTCAATAAATACCCTTTCAATCAGAAAATAAGAATTTGAAGTTATTAAACATGTTTGTTTGCAAAATTCCAGTTTTAGATTTCACCTATTTGTCTCATATAAAACTATATCAGAAGTCTTTCAGAACTGTAAAGAAAATCTCAGTTATTTGGTGGTGGTGGTGGTGGTGGTGGTGGAGGAGGAGGAGGAGGAGGAGGAGGAGGAGGACTTGGGAAAGAAAGAGGTGGAGGAGGAGGAGCCAAAGCTGAAACCCAAGGTCTTTCCTGTAAGATATTAGTATCAACCTTAGCGTCACGCTTGAGAAGGGTCTATACATTTATCTAGTCTTCATTAGCTTCATTAGCATCTCGGGTAGGTAGACAAGGGCCAGGGAAGTGCAGTGCTTCCCACTGGGTTAACACTAGAGCCAGAAGAATCCAGGGCTTCCCCATAGGAAGTGCTGACACACCAAATTTCCACCCATATTTCACACAGGCATTACTTGTTCCTCTCCCGTCCACCCAAACATTGGTGAAGTGCCAGGATGCCCATGGTGATTCAGCTGTGAAATGCAGCTACAGCTTTTCTGAAGGTTCTAGTCAATTGAAATTCAACTTTTCTGTAAAACGAGAGCACATAATGCCTATTTGGGAGTTAATCCATGAGTAAAGAGTACAGGATAGATTATATAGACCGTGTTAGGCACATTATTTTCTGGACTGAACAAATTTAGATGTATTGTCTAATGACTTTTGCTATTGTTCTATATTCCAAGAAGTGGAAAACCATCGTCTATGGATCTAGTCTGGCTTTCAATACTCACTGTAAATTACATGTTAATGTAACACATCCATGTCCAGTCATTTATTTTCTTTGCCTCCTGTGGGCTTCATAACAGAGATGACAAGTTATGAAAGAACTTGTGACCCCCGAAAGCCTACAGTCTTTACTCTGGTTTGCTTCAGAAATTTTTCATTGATTAGTTCTGGCCTGCTGAGATCGCTTTGAAACTACTTCATCCATGGTGCCATCTTAATATCCCTTTAGATAGAATCAGCCACAAATCTGTCTCCACTGTTCAGGAAGATTGAATCAAATGTGAGAAGAGTTTTAAGGAACAAGATAAAAACTACTTCTGAGGCTGACGATGACTGCCTTGCATTGCATACTTTAGAGAAGTTTGAATCCAGTAGATGATGGCTTTATTTATGAACCGAAGAGTTGTCTTTGACCATGTAAAAGAAATTAAAGTTTAGAATTCAAATGATCACTGTCTTCCGCCTCTCTAATTATTTCAAGCCTACAATGTTCTTATATCCTTCAATTCCAACTTAACACCATTTTCAGAAAGTTGGTATTTTGTGCACTGTTCCCCATAAGCTAGTGTGTTTCTGGTCTTCAACAGTTGGAGCTGTTTGGGCAGGTTCTAGAACTTTCAAGAAGTAAAGCCTCACTGGAGGTAGTGGGTCACTGGGGACTAGGGCCAACCTTGAAGTTTTATGGCCCCGCCCCACTTCCTGTTTCTCTCTACTTCCTGACTGCCCTGTGACTAACCAGCCTTCTCCTTCAGCCACCTTCCATACTTGTTGCCATGTCATCTTTCCAGACTGATGGACTGTATCTCTCCAGAACTGTTACTTTTGTCAGAGTATTTCATCCCAGCAACAGGAAAAGAAGCTAGTACACTCAGCTTGTTCGACCAGCTACAGTTGTCTGGCAGAGCTCCATCATCCAGATGGAGACTAGCAAGTTGTCACTGATGATATATCTTCCCAAGGACACACCAACACAATATTTCTCAGATTCCCTTTGGTCAGGAGTTTTCAAGAGACTGATTTCTTACCCCAAGATGAATTGCAAAAATGATGAGCATTGTTGCCAGTCCCGTCACAGAAGAGCTCGAGCTGATGGTCCTCTGCTCCTTTTCCTCAGCATCTTTACGGAAGATGAGTATGGTGGTATAAGATGCCAGCTACTAAACATGGCTGAACCTCATGCTACAAGTTCCATGGATCTAAACCAAGGGATGTGGTACATACCTGCTGTGGTAGGTAGATTGTGAGTTTGAGGTCAGCCTTGGCACAGCCAGCCTATATTCCATACTGAGCCCTTGCTTCAAACAGGAGAAGGAGGAAGGAACTGAAGTGGCCAAGGAACTAGTAAGTGAACCTAGGTGCCCAGACCTACGCTGAGAGAACCAGCCTTCACTTAGCTACTCTCAGAAACTGCAAGTTTAGCATATTGAGATCTGAATACTACACAAACTTCTAACATATTTCATTCCATAAATATATGTTTGTTACAAGGTAGAGTATATGTTTCTCAGATATATCATAATTCCTCCAAATATATTATCAAAGGCCACATATGAAAATTTTCAGTAACTCACTCGGCTGAAGCAGGGTGTTTGCATTCATGTACAGTAGCTGTGGGTATCCTGTGTACATATCCTCATTAATCTTAGCCTGTACATTTCTATAGCCTAGCACTTTTGTTCTTAATCCAGTTCATTGTTAGTGATTGCAAAAAAGAAAACACAATGGGAATTAAACTTTGCTCTTCTAATTATAATATAGACACTGTACAGCTTCCTCAGAAGAGATTCTCTCCAGTTCTGTCTGTCTGATATTAGTGTGTGATGTCCCCATAGTGAAGTTTTTTTTTTTTTTATGTACTTAAAACCTCACACCAGGATATGACTTTGCTGACACTCACTGACAAGTTTTCTACCCATGTTTATTTATTGATTTATACCTGACAATATGTCATTCCTGCTTACGTTACTTTTATGTGCCAACTGAGCAAATACCTTGTCAGATTACATAGTTTCTTTCCAATTTCCTTTCTCATTAGGGCTCTCTATACCTTCTCTCAAGAGCTTGATTATTGTTAGTCCTGTCTTTACTGTTTTAGACTTGCAAATTAGATTACAATGTCTCCTGTTCATTTCCTGTCTTTCTGTAGTACTCCAATGAAGACAGAGAGTTTTCTCTCTTAAGAACATGGCCTGGCACTCAGATCTGTATTTGTTGACTGAATGGTAGAAATACTTGGTTTTGTTCCCTGCATTTTACCCAAGATGCTTTCTACAGCCCAAACAAGAAGGAAGTGGGTCAGTTTCTTTCCTCTCTTCATTACTAGAGCACTAATTATTACGTGATACTTTTTCTCCAAGGTACTCAGCCATTGCTACATATTTTTGGACACCTGCCAAGTATTGAAAAGCTCCACATGCAGGCCACACCCAGCTCCATGAAATGTGGGCTTGTCTGTCATTGGATCCAGATATCCAGCAAAACACTTCTCAGATGACTCCAATGCACAACCAGTGGAGTCACTTCAGGCTTCCTGCTATGTCTGTTGTACTTCTCTGTCCTGTTAATGCAACTGTACTCCAGAGAAGAATAAATATGACAGTGTGTTGTGGAGTTGGTTTAATGCTTGTATTATGGGTTCCCAAATTGCATGAGAATTCCTCATGTAAGACACTGTGGGTCCCTGCCCCCAGTTAGTTCTAATTGGTAAATAACATTGCCACTGGCCAGTGGCTGGGCAGTGACACAGAGGCTGGATTTTAGATTTTCTGGGCAAGAGAACTGAGGGAAGTAGAAAGACAGAGCTGCCATGCTGGAGAAGCAAGAAATTCAGGAAAGAGAAGACAGAGTCTCGAATCATGGCCCAGGAGGGCTGCAAGCTAGGACAGCCAGAATGGAATGTAGGTTTTAGTAAGTAATAATTTAGGAATATTGGAGTGGAGAGTGTGCATGCTAGCTGTGCGGAGGTTTGGGAGTAGCCCCGCCATTGAACTGCTTAGGGCAATATAAGGCTGCTTGAGTGAGTGAGTGTGTGTGTGTGTCTGTCTGTCTGTCTTTCATTTGAGAATTCAGATCATTAGCACAGGTAGTGAGGAACTCACACTGCCAGTGCAGGGCAATTTGAGCCAGTTAAATTCACTACAGCAACAACAACGTCTTGCGAAGGATCACTGGATAGGGCAATGAAGATGTATTGTTTCCTATGAGAGGCATTTGCATTAAGGGTTTTCACATATTGTTTCAAGTGTAATTCACATTGTCTGTCAAGGAGGTCATAGAGATTTCCTGTCCAACCAGGAGGCTAGGGCCTGTGAATCCCAGGAAGGAGGTAGCATTGGGTGGGTTGTCAAGAACCTCCTGTGTGTTCTCTTTTAACTCACTGAGACACATAACACAGGGGTTTTCAGGTGCAATATTTCACTGTCTACTCAACTAAGGTTTCTAGATGATCAGGAACCCAGTTCATGGTATATTTCTGATAAACAGTATTTATATGGGTCACACATGTACCAAAAAAAATGTCACTTGCTGTTTATTTGGAACTCAAATTTACCCAGATGTCTCCTCATTTTACTTATTAAGTCTGACAACCCTATCCACAGGGATGATGAAGGAAAGCCTGGAGATTCTGCTAAAGAAAGGGTATACTCCTGGGAAGTCTGAGGTTGGGGCTAAGGATGTTGGCCACAAAGGTACAATGCTCAGGGTGTCCTTCAATGTCCAGATTCAAATGTCAGTACAGCCCACATTCAAAACACAGTTTGCAGCAACGTTAGGACAGATTAAACACTCTTAACCACATCCTGTCCCTGGGAACTTTTAGAATGTGTTTTAAGAAAGGCTTATTTTATCCTGCATCTGGTCACATTATCTAACAGCTATAACACTTGCACTTGCTGTCCTCTGCACTAGAGACAGCCTTCCACCATTGCTCCTGGAGTCTTTCACAGAGAGGGGCAGGCTGGTGCTAGTTTAAAACTTGTCTTTCTGTGCATTTTCTTTCAGCGCTGAGTGTTTTGTTTGGTTTTGCCTAATCGCTTCTAAAACTTTGTGGTTCCATTTAAGACACCCCATCTCTGAAGTCCTCTTTACGCCAATTGAACTTAGCTGCAATTAGCACAGAGGAATCTGGGACTGAAAAAAAGGGTGTGATATGTGGCCATATGTTAAAGGGAGAAGATAGCTGTGTGAGAAGTAGCTTACTGTAAAGAAACGGATGCTCCCTTAGCTATTGCCCCTGTATGTGAGCACTGCTAATATGATAGCATGTGTTTAATGGCAGCTACTACCGCTGTATGCAGGCACTGTTAATATGGTAGCGTGTGCTTAATGGCTGTACAGCTGCACTGCCATCCATGCAGACGGTTCCTTAAATTGACAACTCACGAACTTTTACCTCTGTGACTTTATAGAAAGTTGATCATAGCTTGTCACAAGTAAAGCTAAGTAAATTTAACTTTATCATATGCAAACACTTTCATTTGATTTGGAAACTTGTAAAAGTACGCCTTACAGATCATCTAGGAACATTGGGAATGAAACCAACTCACGGGATAAAATATTAGTTAAAGGACACACTAGACATCTACTAGAATACTACCTTAAAATCCCCATCTTATTTTAAGAATCTCAAGTAACCACATCAGCATCCTTGTTCAATCCTAGACAAATCATCATACTTCAAAACCTGCCTTAAACTATGCTTCAAAATAAAAAATATACCAATAAGGTCCCTATCTGCTACCATGTCCTCAAGCATGGTGAAGCCTCTGAAGAGGAATATCTCTCCTTTCTGCAATTAACCAACAGTTGGCTCTAGGGAGCTAGTTCTTTTTCCATTTATTTGTTTATTCAATTTACATCCAGATCACAGCACCCTCTCCTCCCAGTACCTCCCTCACAAAGGCCCACCTTCAACCCCTCCCTTCTTCTCTGAGAACAGGGAGGTTCCTGCTGGATACCAATCCATCCTGGCACTTCAAGTCACTGCAGAACTAGGCATATCCTCTCCCACTGAGGCCAGACAAAGAGGCCTAGTCAGGGGAACATGACGCACAGGCAGGCAACAGAGTCAGGGTAAATTCCAGCTCCATTTGTTGGGGGACCTGCATGAAGACCAAATTCCACATCTACTACATGTGTGAAGGGGCTGAGGTGCAGCCATTGTATGCTCTTTGGGTGGTGGTTGCCCCTAAGGGTCCAGGTTAATTGACTCTGTTGGTCTTCCTCTGTGGAGTTTCTATCCATTGTGGGTACCTCCATCTTTCCTGAAACTCTTCCACAAAACTCCCTGAGCTTCTTCTAATGTTTAGCTGTGGGTCTCTACTTAACTTATAAGCTATTATAACTTAACTTATAAGCCATTATATTTGTGAACTCATAAAAACTGAATCTTCCCCTCACTCATCTTTACCTTTTGTGTGGTGCTTCTCTGTTAGATATTTTTGAGATGTCAGTGCTTTTTTACTAAGTTCCTTTAACAAGCTATCCAAAGTCCAAGCCAAAACACAGTCACAGGTATTAAATAAAATCAAACTAGTTAATTTTTTAAATCTAATTACCAAATACATTCCTTGCTAGAGATGATAAAGCACATCACAACTTCTAGGAAGAGGTTACAATATACAGGTAGACTATTAGAACTTGGGACTATGTCATTAATTTTAGATAAACGAAGTAGTGTACATGGATGCTGGGCTAGACAGTAGATAATGTTGGAAAGAGGTTGAATCTAAATTGTGAATGTCAGCCCGAGGGTCCTGGAGTTTTGAATGTTAGCAGCAGGGAGTCACAAAGGGTGTAGTGTGTAGAGATACATCACAGTTGGTTAGAAAGTATTTATACTTGAAACTAGACTATGCTGTGGCAGGCCATAGAATTTAGATTCTACAGAAACTAATTTACAGTTCTGTTCTTTGGAGAGCTAATAACAATGCAAAATCATTCTTGCCTATAAATAAAGGCGTTCTTAGCTATGCAAATTCTGTCCAGTAGCCATTGAAGTGAATTTCTACCAGCAGTAGAACAGTGTGATTGCACCTGCAAATTCATTGCAATGATCTCCATCTACACATAGGTCCATTTTATAGATTGTCCTTTGAATTGTCTGTAATATTACTGGCTTCCACATTAAGAAGGAAATCCAGTATTTGACATGTGTTCACATTTATGCCTTAATTCTGATCTTTCTTTGAACTGACATGATTATTAAACTGTATTATATCATATTTCTGCAGAGAACCCATTTAGATGTATATAGAAATGTCCATTTATGGGTGAGCACATACATGAAAACTTTTTCTTTAGCTGTAATTTTTTTCAAATAGGAAAAAGAAATAAGATTTCAGACACAGAGTACTTAATACTTTGAGTCATTAAACTTTAAAACTTACATGTTTCCTCACAAGTCTACCCTCATTCATAGAAACATGTCTGGTCTCAAATATACCTTATTTTTATAATAATTTTAATAGTAGCAAGGAGATTGGCAATATTAATTATTCTAATTACAATTTTCCATGTGTAAACTGTAACATTGTGCTGCCCAGCAGACAACTGAGGGGTAGAGGCATATGTGTAGCAGGTTTGTAGAAGGCCAAAGGAATGAACATAATGGACTCCCAGGTAGGTGGGGGCTACTCTTGTTAAGGGATCAGAAAGAGACTATGGGCTGGATATTCACTGGGTCAATACAGAAGAGGGGGACAAACAAAAGAATAAGTGTCTACAAACTTGAAAATCATACACTTCTAAGTACTGCGGTGTATCTAAGTATTGTGGCGTCCCTCTGTGGGAAGCACACATCTAAGTACTGTGACTTCCCTCTGTGGGAAGCCTAAGCTGGTGGGCATGTTTGCCTAATGTGTCAGAGTCACATGAGTATCAGCAACTCTGCCTCGGAGGTGCACCCCGTGTTGTCTCCACTGGTCTGCTCAATTTCTCATTTATTTCTTCTAATCTAAGTTTGTCTAAATAAAAATCTTAGATTTTCAATATCAGGGGTTCTCAACCTTCCTAATGCTTTGACCTTTTAACACAGTTCCTCATGTTGTAGTGACCCCTAACCAAGACAGTAATAATCCCAAATTATTACAATAATAATCCCAAAATTATTTTCATTGCTACTTCATAATTGTAATTTCTCTAGTGATGAATTATAATGTAAATATCTGTGGTTTTTAATGGTCTTAGGTTACCTTTGTGAAAGGGTAAATTGACCCTGAAAGAAGTCACTCCACAGGTTGAGAACTACTGTTCTGGATAAGTCCCTAAGTCCAAACCAATACACTAAAACATAGTATCATGGGGGTGGTATGGGGGAGTAAGGTTGCATTTGAGATGGGAGGTTCCTGAAGCAAATTTGTGCGGATTTCCTGATTCACTCTGCCAAGGCAGGGTGCCTTCTAAACCAGTCAGACAACAGTGCTTCACATACAGAGAGTATGCTGTCCACCTCTGGGCATGTTGGATGTATTTATTTTCTGCTTTTTGAGAACTGCTCTCAAGTTTCTATATAAAGAGCATATGGATACCATAAACACAGTTTAAAATGGGTTTGGTTTTTAATACTTTGTGGAACTATTTTGACCTCTTTTCCAGAAAGAAAAATATGATACACTTAAAGCGGACAAGTATAGCAAGGGATTTAAATGCTGTCTTGAAAGGCATGTCTTTCTATATGACATAGACCAGCCTAAAGGTTTCTAATTGGTCACATACTTCAAAGGCCTTAGTCTGTACATGCACAGAACCTCAAAAGAATGAGCTCAGTACAGGACTCCCTAGTAAATTCTTGTTTTCAATGAGTAGGTGGCACAACAACTCATCTGTGAGCCACTAAAGTGAACTGCCAGGAAAACATGCGCTGAGAAGACAGGCAAGCTCAGAGGTATCATCTTAGTGTTTTTCACAATGTAACTGTGGCATTAAATCTCAAACCCATATCCCACATCCACAGAGTATCACACCTACTATGGGATCATTTTTGGAGAAGGATGCTTGACATATTTGTAAGGATGATGTCTAAAATTGTCCCAGTCCAAATGAATTGTCCTGTATTTAAAATACATTGGAGAAAGATTCTAGAATTAAATGATTAGCCCCTCTTATTATATGAAAATTCTCTTTTACATCTATTTATAAAATCACTTAGGGATGAAACTAATTGTTTTAGTCTTTGAACAAGTTTATGGAAAATTCTAACACGCCCAAAAGTAGCAAGATAGAATAGCCAGTGACAGAAGCTCAATTGTTTAATGTTTTGTCATGTTTGCATAACTTTACAGCTATTGTCTTTGCTGAAACATCCTAAGGGAAACTCTAGACATTTGTGCTTAAGTGTGCACATCTAAACTTTAAAGACCTGGGCAATTCATCCATAATTTTAAAGTGCCATTATTGTACTTAGTAAAATTTGTACTTTTTCCTTGGCAGAATTTAATAACCAAGTCTTGACCAAAATTCTCCATTGAAGAAGATGCACTTTGTAGTTGGTTTCCTAACTAGCTCACAGGTCCATCCTACAACAGCTTAGATCTCTAGTTATTGAGACTAGTGTTTCCCAGCCTTCTGTTGTACATTATCATTTGATGTTTACGATTCAGTGGAGGCTGGGAAAGGCCAGGAATGCTGTACTAGTGACCGTCTTCCTGGTGGCACTAAGCACGTTTGGATGAAGTGCGGCACACATCAAAGCAACAACGAGCAAAGACCTCATTGGTCTTATTTCTTGCACGCCAGTGCCTTGCAGTGGGCCAGTTATCCTGGGCCGTGACCTATGTTCTGATTTTTGCATGTTTTCTTCCATGTTATTACTTAATCTATTCTTCTTTCAAAAATGTTCGTTTAAATAATAAATGATGATAATTAAAGCGCAAAGTGATTCAGGTTCACTTCTTTAAGTATGACTATCTTATAGAATTGTGCGGTACAGTGAGCTGCTCCTCCTGTATGAATTGGATTCCTCTGCTTTTCTGGTGACTGTGGTGTTAAAGAGCAGGGCAAGCATCAGATTTCTATGGTTCAATTTCTGTTTCTCTCTCTTCTAACATATATCACCTTAACCTAGTTATGTACATTTCCATAATTTACCACCCCACGTGTGAATGTGAGAAATGATACTTCCTACTCTAGATGGTTACCCTGAAAACATAACACACGTTAAGTGTTCAATAAATGCATTTATTTTATTGTTGGTTCTGTCATCTTTTCCTCCAGATATTTGCTATTACAACATTTCTCTGAAGACTAGTATTTCAACCCTCTGCTCATTTTAGGTTCTCCTATAATTACACCGAGATTTTTCCTTCTTCTGTGTAGCACATATCACAAAGATAGCAGGATCTAATAAATTATAGGCTTTGGGGTGTTTTACTTTTTCTATATTAACTCCTCTTTTAGATTATTTCAGACTGTTTATATCTTATGTCAACTCACCCAGGTTTCCAGTGGTTTGTCATGAATTTAAAATTATAAAAATATAATACAATCAGCATAATAAAAATATAAACCAAGGAAGTTTGCTGTTCAATCATATAAATTCTATAAATCCTTTATGAATTACATGGCTTTCTAAGTGTCAGTAGAAATGCAGTTTTGATGGGAAAAGTAAGATAAGTTAGAGAGTAAACTTAAAAGAGGCAACTGAATTTTGAACTAAGAACTCTCAGAATGTTTTTATCTTTATAGAATAGGCCAGTGCAGTTCAGAAACACCCCCTAAACAATCTTGTTATTTAAAGAAATCTAAACACTACAGACGGAGGCTGATGGGGATACCAGAGAGCACAGATCATTCTGAAGTTTATGACTGACTTTATAAACATAGCAGATGATTGACGTGGACAAGAAATCTGCAATTACAAGGTGAAGTCATGGCTTGTAAACTCTTCATAGCAAATTCCTTCAGCATAGACTAATTTAAGAGTCAACCTCCATGACCCAGATGATCAGCACAGAAACAAAGTAGGCAATGAACCCAGCATTGCTTTCTCTCTTTTTTTCTTCTTCTCCTTTGAATTTGATTTTTTCAAATATTTCTTACAGATATTTGCTTCATTGATTTATTTTCCTGGCATATGGAGAATAACATCAGAGGTTAGAATTCACAAAGAATACTGAGACTAAAGGAAAACCATTGGCAGAAGATTTTGGAAGTCAATAACTCCTTAAGAGTTACTTGGGAGATTTCCACGTGGCAATGGAATAGAAATGTGTTGCTAACGTCGTCATAGTGCGGTGGTGCTTACCATTGTATGATCTATGCATTATACTCTTTGCATATGCCAGGAGTAAAGATAACCTGAGACTGCAGGCAGACCACATCCTCACATCGACAAAAGGAAGCAACAATTGTAATGAAAGGGAGCAGTGTATAAAGTATTCCCTTTTCTTCTTTACCTGCCTGCCTATTTTTAACCATCGGCTTGTTCTATCCATTTATTTCACTGAAACTGAAATCTAGAATAATAAAGGATAAGCACTATCCAACAAAGGATGCATGTCTAAATTTAGATAACAGAGTATTTTCTTTGACAACCTGTTTTATTTTCAGACATTTGGATGCATTTAACCTGAAATTATTGATAAAAGCTAAACATAGAAGAGACTAGATGGGATATAATTACTCAGAAACAAAATAATTTTAGAAACTTTTTTTTTTGATTTTATGCCAAATTAGTCTTCCAAAATTCAGTCTTTTAAAAAATTTTAATAATTAATTACTCAAATTATAAACGACATTGCAAAGATAAAGCTACATGACATGGAAAGTAGAGTCTGTTCTATCCTAACCATAGAAATCACTATTTTCTCTCTCCAAACCTTTTTACTAAAATAGGAAGCATGTGTCTAAATGGACCAGTGTTGTATCTTCTACAAAGTAAATTTTCCCAGCCTATGATTTAGTTTAAGGAATATATCAACATTATTTTCTCAATGAATATCAATAATATTTGTCTTCTTTTCTAGAATATAAACTAAAAATTTCCTAGGGATTCTGCTTTTACTTTCATTTCCAAACCAAGTATTTAGCATATTTTAGCATATCATCCCAATGAGGCTATAGTAGTATAGCATACTCCTAAATAAACATCAGACATGCAGTTTCCTCCGAAGGCTAGCCTACAGCTTCACTAATGGAACTTTTATTTTTTTTCAGTTGGCTATTGAATACCCATATCGACACTATATTTCCTATGTGTGTTTATGTTGAAAATCACTAAATGTTTATATAGTCTTATTAGATACAATATTTCTTAGTAGACTGATTATGATCTTTTATGACCCAATTCCGCTCATTACAGAAACATAGTAGCTATTCAATAAATACTGAATGACTGAGATAACAAAGACTAACAATGCAATGAAAATATAGTAAATGTTCACTACACGGCCCTAAACTGACCTCACAACTATAAAGTATTCTAACCATCATAATTCAATTTATATCTACTTAAAAATTCTACAAATAATATTCTGATACTCTTTTTGTTAAAAATGCCAACTAATAAGTAAAAAACGCAAGTCATGAGAGAGATTATTTCTGAAGCCTTTGGTTTGTTTTGCATTTTGAAATTCCATCCGTATGCATTCAATAAAGTTGACTGCTATCCTCACGTAAAGCTGGCAATTGTTGCTCTAAGGAAATGTGCCCAAATGCTGTAATAAAGATGTTGGAGAAAAGGGAACTGTTAATGAACTGTTGGTGAGAGTGCAGATTTAGTTCTGCCACCATGGCAAACAGTGGAGGTTCCTCAAAAATTAAAAATAGAACTCTTCAGTGACTCCACTAAGTGGTATATACCCCCAAAGAATCAAAACCAGCTTGCTTAAGGAAAACCGTCACATCAATGTTTACCACTGTACTTCTGGAAAGAGCAAGCCATGGCTCTAGCCTGGATAGACATCTCTTGAATGAATGAATAAAAAAGTTACATACATACACAATAGACTTTCATATAGCCACAAAGACGAACTCGATTACATCACTTTCAGGAAAATGGATGGAACACTGGGCTAAACAAAAGCCAAGCCCCACAAAGCATGTATGATGTGTTTGCTGTCACGTGGGGTTTAGAGTAAAGAAAGGCATGACGGCGAAAGAAGGACTACAAGTCATCTGGTAAGGGGGAGGGGCAGAAGCGAAAGAGATAGTTAGGGTGAATAGGATCAGAGTGTGTTATATGAATGGATGGACATGTCATAGAGAAACCTTATACTTTGTACAGTTAGTATGCATTCATTAAAAAGGGGTGACACTTTAGAAAACCAGAGGTTGTCATTGTATATCTGTAGCAATGTAGGTGCATGTTTACATTTATATGAATAAATATGTACTCTTTATGCATCTGAAGAAATCAAGGAAATAACTAGAATGACAAAACGCTTCAGTAATTTCCAAAGCACACAGCACTTGTTTAGCCCTTACAGTGATAATTTTCAAGCACCTCCAGTTCCCGGTCATTTTACGCCCCCATCTCTCACCACGCGTACCCTGAACTTCCTGATCCTTCATCACTGAACCAGTATTAGACAAATTTCATTAATCTTCAATAGTCTAGGTGTCTCCATGCCAAGTAACAACTCCACACTTTCTTCCACCCCAAGCAGCCCTATGAACTTCCTCACTTGCAGCTCTGCACCCTACTATCCCAGGTAGCAACACAACATAAAGCAAACCTTGATGCTCAAGGGTAAGAGCTGCCTGGAATTAAATATGAGTCCTAGAAGTGTTGGGAGCCGACTCTTAGCCGAAAACGGCTATCATCTTTACAGCCATCTTGAGCCATATACCCTGACAAGAGACTTGTTTTCAACAGTCCGCAACAGCTGAGCACACTCTGATAAATATCTTGTTTTGCTGTTTAGTGCTGCCAGCAGCTAGGAGCACGTGGTCTCCACGCTGCTAGGCGCATGACATAGTGCCTTCAGTTGAGCTTGCCCACGTGGGCAAGTCACGTGGTAAAGGGTATAAATACCCAGGATTTCCTTTCAATAAAAGAGAAGAAGAGACTAGAGAAAGAGACTTGATTAGACCCTTTGTCTTGTCTCCGTCCTTTGTGTCTCTCGCCCCTCCGTCCCCAATCTCTCTCTTGCTAGACCCTGACCCACAGACCAGAGCAGCAGAACGGCCATTACAAAGTAGCAGAACAGGCCAGCCATTACTAAGGAGATGAAACGGCCCTTACTAAGGAGCTAGACAGACCGGGTGGCGGTTACATAGAAGCATGTCAAAAATAAGGAATGTGCATGTTAATAATTCTATACACTTAAATATTTATAGTGGGTATTTAACAATGAAAGACCTAGCAAACAAAAAGTTCTAGGTAATAATAAATGTGCATCCTTTAAATTTAAAATTTAATAATAAATATGCCTCCTTATACTTCCTCTTTTCTCATCTGCCATCCAGTTGCTTCCTCTTCTGCATTATCTAAGATCTCTATATTCCACCCAAGTGCATATCAGTCTTATGGTGCCTATCAAGGGTAAAAACACAACACTCCTCCCCAACTGTCCAATATTAAAGTAACAGCACAATGCCCTCCAACAACAGACTAAGAGTGTAGCCAACTCAAGTAAGACTTGGTTGCTAGACTCCTGTGTGAGCCTCATAGGTAGAGTAGCCTCTGTACCTGTGCCTGGTTTCTTAGATGAGAGCAGGAAACGGAAAGATGGGAGTATTTGGTTTCAAAGTCAGGAGGTTTCTTTAATTCCATGATTCTACCAGTTAACACATTCCCATATATTATTAATCTTTGAAATAACATTGGGGCCACAGAGAGTGACATTTCCTCAATACTGTAGATGGAGTAATGACATCTAAGGAATTAATGCTACAACTGTCATGGAGTTTACCTCTTTGAAGTAATGTCTTGCCCATGGAAAGGAGACAAGGTAGCAGAATGAGGTTTTTAGGGTTCATCCATAAATTCCTAGACAGATGCAAGAAGTTCTCTATTTTAAGAGTAAGACTGCCGTTTATAGAGACACCACACAGTAGTTCAGTCACATTGATTATTATTTTGTGTCACAATGTAATGATCTCCATCCAGAGTTATACCAGGGCTTGCAATTACTGAATACCACCCACGAATAAATAGGAGATTCCACTATTCAAGAGTGTTTTCTTCCCCCTCCAAAAGAGCTTATTAAAAATGTTTGCATTCTTCCACAGTGGAATTATGAGTATTCACATGTTTTAATAATTGATGAAGTACTTTTGAAATTTTGAAATAGAAACACCTGTGCTATTGGACATATCAATACATAAAAATGATAATAACTAAAGGCAAACATGTGCTTATGAGTTTTTAAGACTGTAATTAGTCATGAAAGATATAGACACTGACAATGCCGACAGTTGATCTTGGCAGTTGTACCACAAACTATTCAGGGAACAAGGCACAGTTGGATGACTAGGACCCTGGACTAGAGGACAGAAGATCTAAGCTCCATTCACAGAGCCTTTGCTGACTCATGGAGTGGCCTTGTGCTTACCAGGTCATTCCTCTCCTGTTTTAAGATATTCACATTTAGGAGTGCATCCCTAGAATCCTAGCAATTATGGGTCTGTTGGTACGACTACAAACTGTTATGTAAAGGAACAATTGATGAGCGAGATAGCTAAAAACCTAATATTAGCAAAGAGTGTAAGGTGTAAATTCTATTTTTAAAAAGAAGGTTTTCTTTTTACTTCATTGTCGTAAAGTGTTTGCTTCTCTTCCTATGGTTTTTCTGTCTTGAGGTAAGATCATCCCTTCATTTTCTGGAGAGAAGAGAGGAATGATGTCAAATGATACCCAAGGGCAGCTTTGGTGTCTCTTCCTGCTCTTTCACCATCATCTAGTGCAGTGTTGCCTGACCTGTTACTGAAGTTCCACATCACCCAGAGGCAGGAATTCTTCACTAAAGGGAGCACCACATACTTCAAGACATAGTTAAACCGGCCTCGCCCTGCAGCTCTTCAGCACTCGTTGGGTGCTCTGCCTGGTGCCGAGCTCAGAGGATGCTAAGTGGAGATAAGTGTCTGAGCCCACAGCACTGCCCCATGGATCAGCCATGAGGAAGACATCAGCTCATGCTCACCCTGTAGTATGGTGTCGGTGAGCGTGGCAGCAGACAGCAGATGGAGACTGGGCATCTCCTGAGAGCCAGCAAAGCGCTGGGCCACCTAACCTTGGGGGACAAGGGAAGAAAGAAAACATTTTTCTAGACTCTATAAGTTTTATAGTAATGTGGTTTTGAAAATAAATATTTAATCAAGTGGAATTGTACACAAGGCTGTATGCCAGACAGCAGTAAGATCTATAAAACCATCAACTTCAGAGTTGAGGAGATAAAATTACAACACTGTTTCTATCTATAGGCGTGACCTTGGATGAGTGATTGCCTAACCTTTCCAAATCTGTTTTTTTAAATAATTTTATTATTAAAATAGAGATTATTAGAAAGATCTGTATTTCAGGGGGTATTGGAGTATTAATGAAAGAATATACAAAACACAACCACACCATACCAATCCTTGGCACCTGGGAAAAGGTAAATTCACAAAAGATGATGATGATGGTGATGATTTTATTTATTTATTTATTTATTTATTTATTTATTTATTTATTTATTTATTTTCTAATTGATCCTTTACAGCAGCACAATGGGCGACTTACTGACACAGTGTGATGAGAATGGAAAGGAGAAGAGACACTTAGGAAGACAGATCTGTGAACATGCAGGGCTTTGGGAGCCATGATGGAGAGTGTGGAGGGTGTGAACCAGGGTACATAGTGAGACGTGAAAAATTTTGAAAAGGAAAAACCACTGAGCTATATGTATAATGGATCAGAGGGCAGGGGAAAGAGGAAGGCGTTCACTTAGGAGATTATATGAAGCCATTCATGGAAGAGCAGGCAGGAAATTCTGAGTAGAACACTATACATTTTTTGAGGGTATCAGGAGAATCCTCTGTGATGTAACCATCCACTTTTCCGTAATATTCCTGTCAGGAGAACACATTCATGTTTCTGGTGATTTGAGTTGAGAATGGCCCCATAGGCTCATATGTTTTGGGGAATTGATCACTGGCTGGTGAATGTTTAGGAAGGATTAGGTGTGACTGTATTGGAGGAAGTGTGAGCAGGTGAGCTGTGACGTTTCAAAGCCCATACCATTGCCGGTTGCTTTTCTCTGCCTCACGCTTGTGATCAAGATTTAAGCCCTACATCTGTCGCCTGCCTGAGTTCCACCTTGTCTGGCTTCAATGGGAAAGGATCAGCCTAGTCCTGAAGTGACTTGATGTGCCAGGGTGGGGTGATACCCAGGGGGGAAGCTCCCCTTTCTCAGGTAATACGGGGAGGGCGAAATGAGGGGAGGAGTTGTGTGAGGGGGAACTGGGAGGAGGGGGACTAATATTGGAATGTAAATTGTATTAATAAATTAATGGAAAAAATGTAAGCCCTTAGCTAACTGTGCCAGTGCCATGCCTGCCTCTCTCCCCTGAGGGTCGTGAACGCTAACCCTCTTGAACTGGAGCCCTAGGCTAATCGTTTCCGTTTATAAGTTTCCTCGTTCATGGTGACTTATCACAGCAACAGAAAAGTAACTAAGGCACAACTCACATCCCAAATTCTTAAACCCCACAAGCAATGGTGCCTTTGAAACAGTTTTTATTATTACTGACTGGTATATATATATATATATAAAAAAAAAAAAAAAAAGAAATCAAGAAATAATTAAACTAAGCTCCCAGATGGAAATGAAAGAGCTAAATATCAATAGGATGTTTCTTGGCTGTAGGAAAGCAATAGAAGGAAATATTAGGATAGTCTGTTAGCATGATCATTATTGCCATCTTTCAACATCGGTGACACCAGCATCAGCAACCTACCACCCCGATTCAAGAATAGTAAATCAAACATCACTGCAGAGATTCACAAACACAACACAGATCCTCATTAACCACAACAATCAGGCTTTTCTTACAGCAGAAGCCTTGAGCTTTTACAGTCCCTGAAGCCATATTGTTGCAGAGTACAAACATAAGATGGGAAGTCTGAAAGGCAAACACACTGGAGTATCATTAATAGTGTTAGGGACTGGTGCTTGCCCATGGGATAGGTCTCAAGTTGGGCCAGTTATTGGTTGGCCATTCCCTCAGTCTCTCTTCCATCCTCCATGCCTGCCTTTCTTATAGACAGGATAAATTTTGGGTTGAAAGTTCTGTGGGTGGTTTGGTGTTCTGATCACTCCATTGTGGTTTATGCCTGGCTACAAGAGGTGGTTTCTTTAGGTTCCATATTGCCAAAGTTGTGAGTCACAGTTAAGGTCAACCCTATTGATTTTTGGGTGCCTCTCTTATCCTAGGTTTCTGTATCATACTGGAGATGCCTCCCACCTCCTCACCTACATCAGTTGTAGACAGGAGCACGTTGTTCCCTGAGAGGCTACACCCAGCAGCTGACTCAGATGGATACAGACACCCATAGCCAAACAGTGGATGGAGTGTGGGAACTCTATTGGAAGAATAGGAGGGAGGACTGAACGCCCAGAAGGAGATAGAAACTCTACAGGAAGACCAACAGAATCAACTAACCTAGACCTGTGGGACTCTCAGAGTCTGAATCACTAACCAAAGAACACACACAGGGTGGACCTAGGTCTCGTTACACAAATGGAACAGATATGCAGCTTGATCTTCATGTGGGTTCTAAACAACTGGAATGGGGCTATCCCCAAAGCTGTTGCCTGTACATGGGATATGTTCTTCTAGCTGGGCTGCCTTGTCTGGCCTCAATGGAAGAGGAAGCACCTAGTCTCACAGAGACTTGAAGTGCCAGGTTAAGAGATACAAGGGGATCCCCCACCTACTCATAAGAAAAGGGGAAAGGAGGATGGGGGAAGGATTGTGGGAGGGATGACTGGTAGGGAGGCAGTGAGTGGGATGTAAAGTCAATAAGTAAAAAAAAAAATTAAATAAACACACACACACACAGAGACACACACACAGCTGGAGAATCTTAGAGATACTGAAGAAGGAGACTGGGTGGAAGGGCGGCTTCCCCTCTGTCAACCCAGAGGATCTACATAGATACCACAGGGGAAAGTAAGCTGTGTTTTGAAATGTCCACATCTCTATCTGGAACGCTCCTCGTTCCTCACATGCTTCTGCTCCTATTTTGTTGCAAAGGACATGATCCTTTTCTCTTAAGTTGTTTATATGACATCTACATATTCTTTTGTATTTGTGCTGTTGCTGAAGAGTGACTGTTTGGGAAAGTTTCAACCCATATAAGAGAAAAGGATTATATACAAGGATTTAGATATTTAATCTGTAATATTTTGTTTTGTAATGTCCTTTAATATTTTTTAGTTTTAGATAACAAAATAAATTAAGCTCCCTCTTTAAAGAAGCTATTGAGCATATTAAAACTAGAATGTATTTAAAAACATTAATTACCATATATGCTTAATATCATAAACTTAATAAAACTTGAAAGATGTAAATATACTACAAGTGAGTTTTGAAATTATGAAACATTAAATTTATCTAACACCTTAGCAAAATTGTGTCACAACACTAGTGAATAAAACCCACAAGATCTACTCCAGAGCTTAGGACATTATAGTGGAAGTCTGAAAAAAATATAATTGCAAAGACCTATGATGCTAAGCCAGTTTGACAGATTTTTTTTTACAGTATATGTATCAGCAAAACATTAGAAATTAGAATAAAATCCTCACATATTTATTTTACATTTCATATATGTATACTCAGAATAAAATAAGAAAATAAACTACTTTTACAGTAAAGACATTCACAACAAAGATTTCATCAGACAGGTAAAGTAAGCTAGCAGGCAAGCAAAGGAATGAGAAGCAACAATTGATTAAGTACATCAACAGAATATATAGAAAGGACTGAATCAAAAAACAAGAGCCACCAAATTCCAATCAAGGCTATGCCATACAGAGGTTGCTAAACCAATCAAAGAATTGGTTGAGCCTAACTTTTGAAAACGAATTTCAAAAATATTTTTTTCCTGGGGGCTAGAGATGGCTTAGTGGGTAAGAATGTTGACTTCACAAGTATGAGGAGAGTTCGTATCCTCATGCTCACATAACTGTGCATAGCCTGCCGTATGTGTGTCTGTAATTCCAATCCTGTAGGTGTTGAGACAAGAGATGGGCCTTATTGGTTACCAGTCTAGCTTCAGGTTGATGAAGAGAGTCTGTCTCAACAGTTAGGTGGATACCTCAAGAGTTAGGCCTTGATACCTGATATCCTCTTCTGGTCCCTACACATTTGCAGGAGTCATCGCCCCCATCCCCAGCTTTACACAGAGTGTTCTTCATTAATAGGCTGAGACATAGTTAATATACTTCTTTAGAATGGCTTATTTCTGGCAATTAAAATATAAAGGAAGAGCATGTGAAATTGTTATATAGCTCTGACTGGGATTATTTGCTTTTTCGTTTACTTTAGCAACTCATTGTCTGATTTGAAATGGCAAGTCCTTCAATATTAAAGTTACAAGTCCATGTCAAATCTGAGTGAGAGGAAGGTTTCAACTTTTCAACAATTCTGAGTGTACAAGGAGGCAGCGTTTGTTTGCATGCCTATAAGAAGACATCAACTTTGAAACCTTTTGAAGTGAGCCTGTATTTATGTACGGTCATCAAAACTGAAATATTTGTAACCTTATGCACATCTTAAAATTTTCATGAAACTAAGTAAAATGAGAAGAGATATATAGAATATAGCTGTTGCTATAAATTAAACAGCTTACAGCAAATTCAAATTATCTTCCATTATAAGTAACCATCAATTAGAGCACATCTAATAGACAATTCAGTGTTTGGGGCATAGGGAAGGATCAGTTCAGAGTGTTCTACCAGCCATCCACTCTGATGTGATTCTGTACTCCTCTATTCTGGCTTTCTTCTTTGATAGTGTGGATGAAAATGGTCCCCATAGGTTCATAGGAAGTGATATTATTTGAAAGGATTAGGACCCGTGGCCTTGTTAGGATAGGTTCGACTTTATTGTATTGAAGGAAGTGTGTTACTGGGGTGGGCTTTGAGGTTTCAGAAGTCAAGATAAGCTCTCTCTCTCTTCCTGCTGCTTGTTCATCTGGATATAAAACTCTCAGCTATCTTTCCAGCACCATTTCTGCCTGCTTGCAACCATGCTTCCTTCCGTGGTGATAATGAACTAAACCTCTGAACTGTAAGCCAGTCCCAATTAAATGTTTTCCTTTACAAGAGCTGTCATGATCATGGTGTTTCTGCACACAATAGAAACCCTAACTATGACCATTCCATTTGTTGAAAAAAAGCAAATTCACTTCTGCTCCAAGGCCTTTCTCAAGACCAACTTTGTTCTTCCATGATATCCTTTCACATTGCTTTCTTTGTATCATGAGTTACAACTCTAATGATACCTTCTCAGAGATGCCCCAAATTGTAATTATCCAAACTAATTACACCACTGCCTACCTACTGCCTTGGGCAATCACATTACTCTATTATTTTCTTCTCAGCATTTCTTATCTAAACATTCTATTATCTTTTACTTGCTTGTTGATATAAAGACCACCACTAAGCTCTCTTGACAGGAACCTGAAATGTAGCAGTGTGTCACTAAGCTGGATTTGACTGTCAGGCTTTGGAAGACAGTGGGAGAAGTCCAGAGTGACCTAGAGAGATGGGGTAAAGGATCAGCTGAAAACTTGACTTTCCAAAGAAGTGAGGAATTGCCAGGAAGTGCATACAGGATGGAAAGCATGCCAAGCAAGCTCAGGGTAAATGACTTTGCATACCACTGAGTGTTGGAAGCTACAATTTGCCTAATATTTTAACAAACAAAAATGTAGAATAGAATTTATGGTTCTGGTTTGCTAATACCCTGTAGTCTGAATCCTGCGAAGTTCATCTGGGAAACCTGAATCTTCACAATGGTCTATATGATGCCTTTCAGTAAGAGGATATTCTACCATAAGTTAATCTCAACAGTGCTTTCTAGTAACTGATTTTCCTGGAATGTCAATTCAAAACATTTGAAACAAAATTTAAAAATCCCTCCTAATTGGTTCTATCCTGTAGGGCAGAGTTGTGAGGGAGGAGACATGTGTTTGTCTCTTTTCCCTTCTTTCAGGAATGGTTTCTTCAGTGTGTCCTTTAACTCCCAGTGCCTGCCTCTTTCCCCAGATTCCAAATTTGCTGTTACCAAGTATGCAGTCTTATTGCTTCCTTATTAGCAGGTCACAGAGTAACTAAATATATGTTTTCATATTATATTTCCCTATTGTATTCTATATTTTTTTTACTACAGTGTACATTGTTTTATTTTTACTAGGTCCAAAAAAACAAAACAAAAAAACCTCTTATCTTCTTCAAAAATAACATGTGGTGATGACAAACCTTCCTTGTGTGTGACTGCTCGGTGTCAGTCAATTAACACTGGAGTTTTCCATTTAACTGCAATGAACACATATGGAAAAGACTCCTGGAGGCTGGGAAGTGTAGCTTAGTGGTCAGGCCTGTGACTTGCACGTGCTTTTATTACCATGAGTGGAAAAAACCATATGACTGTTTTCCTTCTGGTCGCTAGAGGATCACCCCCATCATGAGTGATCCAGTAACTAGCCGGACTGGGAAGTTTATGGCCAACCATCTACTTCAAAGGAAACAAATGGTCACTGGCATCCTTAACTTTTGAAGCAATAGTACAAAGACAGAAAATTCAGAAAGCTAGCCAAAATATGTAACAGATTCATCTTTGTGTTTGGATGCAGAACCATTTAGTGATAGCAACACATGGTTTCCATCTTAATTATGGTCTTTGGAAGACAAGACATGGCTTATATGAGAAGAAAACAACCTCAAGAAAGTAGCGAAGAAATTGAGGATGGAAGGAAGAAGAAACAGAAGCAAGGTGCTGAACAGCTTCTGTCTGCAGAACAAGTTAGGAGACAATAATATTTTCAAGTAGTGACTACAAATGTCCCCTTCCATTACCATATACACCCTCATATGCCTTAAATAGCATATTCTGTTCTTACTCTTGTCTCTTAACAAGTATTTTATCCTTAAAAACAACATGCCCATTAAACAGTTACCTCTTTACAAATAATCTATGGTGACACATGCCTGTTAATTCCATAACTTTAGATGGGAACCAGTGTGATCAGGTATGCATGACCAGACTAAACCTTATAGCAAGTGTAAGGTCACCCTGTGCTTCATAGGGTTATCACTTAAAAAAAAAAATCAGACTAACAAAAGGTATCATCAATTGGAAAAAATGGTAGCCTACAGAACAGGAAAAGATCTCCACATCTGACAGAAGGCTAATTTCCAAAATACATAAAGAACTCAAGAAACTAGATATCAACAAACTAAACAATCTAATTTTTAAAAAATGGGTTAGAGATCTAAACAGAGAATTCCCAACAGAGGAATTTCAAATGGCCTAGAAGTATTTAATATTCTCCTTAGCTATCAGGAAAATGTAAACCAAAAGCAACCTGAGATCTTATCTTACATTTGTCAGAACGGCTAAGATCAATAAAACAAATAACAGCTCATGCTGGTGAGGATGTGGAGCAAGGGGAAAACTCCTTTATTGCTGGTGGGAATGCAAACTTGTAAGGTCACTTTGGAAATCAATATGGTGGTGTCTGAGAAAATTGATAATCTACCTCAAGATACAACTATATCACTCCCTGGGCGTATATCAAAGGATGCTCCATCTTACCAAAAGGACACTTGCTGAACTATGTTCATAGTAGCTTTATTTGTAATAGCCAGAAACCAGAAACAACCTAAATGTCTCTTAACTGAAAAATGGATAAAGAAAATGTGTGTGATTTTATACAATGGAGAATTACATCAGCTGTTTAAAAAAATAAACATGAAATTTGCAGGCAAATGAACAGAACTAGAAAAAAAAAAAAACCCATCTGAATGAGGTAACCCAAACCCAGAAAGACAAACATGGCATATACTCACTTTAAGTGAGTAATTAGCTGTAAAGGATAGCCATGATACAATCCACAGACCCAGAGAAGCTAAGGAAGAGCTCAAGAAAGGAAACATGAATCTCTCTCAGAAGAGAATAGAGCAGATATCACAGTGGACTGGGATGGGAGCAGAAGGAACAGGTTTCGGGAGGATAGAGGGAGAAAGAGAGTATTGGGAGAGACAACTGGATTGGGCGTGGCATCTTTGGGATAGCTAAAAAACCTAGTGCAATGGTAATTCCCAGGAATCTCAAGAGGACCCTGGCTAAGACTCCTACTAATGGGGGATATAGAGTCTAAACTGGCCATCTCCTGAAACAGGCAAGACTTCTGGTGGAGAGATTGGGATACAAACTCAGCCATAAAACCTTTGACTTAACAGTTTGCGCTGCCTAGGGTAAAGGTGGTATAGAAACTGTAGAGTGGTCAATCAACAATTGCCCAACTTGAGACCCATGCCATGAGAGGGAGCCCATTTGTGACACTGTCTGGAGGACTAGAACCCAGAGGCGATAGACCAGAGACCTAGGAAAGAACCAAAGATGACTGGTGCAAAAAAAAAAAGTCAATGAAATGATTCATAATGATATTCCACAATACTTATAGATTAGAGCCTGGCTCAGTTGTCATCTGAGAGACTTCATTCACCAACTGATGGAAACAGTTACAGAGAGACCCACTGCCAAACCGGTGGAGTCTGGGAACTCCTGTAGGAGATGGGGAGGAAGGGTTGTAGGAGCCAGAGGGGTCAAAATCACACGAAAACCAATAGAATCAACCAAGCTAGGCTCATAGGGACTCACAGAGATGGAACCAACAACCGGGGGGCCTGCATATAGGCCCTCCGCAAATATGTTACAGTAGCTTGTTCTCCTTCTGTGACTTCTAACAGTATGAGTGAAAACTGTCTCTTACTTGCCATCTCAGGACCCCTTTCTCCTACTGGGTTGCCTCTTCCAGTCTTAATATGAGGGGAGGTGCCTAGCCTTACTGCAACTCGGTATGCCATGTACGATTTCCATGGGAGTCCTGCCCTTTTCTGAAGGAAATGAATGGAGGGGGCTGGTAGGAGAGGAGAGGGGAAACTGTGCTTGCAGTGTAATATGTGAGAAAAAAATTAGTCTAAAATAAAAATAAGTTCAAACAAATCTTGTGTTTTATAGTCACTATAACAAAAGATTTACTATTCAGCAAGCATGTCTTAAGGATGATAGAAGTACCTTGTTCTAAAGGTGCAATAATAATATTGGTTTTAGTCATATGTTATGTTTTTGAAACCATGAAATTCAGTAAAATAAAAAGCAAATATAGAATATACACACAAAAATATCCTAACCAGGTTATTTCTGTTGTACATTTTTTAAGGACCAAGGAATTTGTTTTCCTGGCAGCTGTACACACACCTATGTTCTTTCCTGAGATTCATTTTTCAGTAGACAGTTGTAAGATGAAACTCTTAAAATGTCAGGAAAAGAATATGAAGTTTAGGTTACCTCTTCTTGCATCATTGCCGCCAGGAAGGCTTAGATAGCAACACAGAGGAAAGATCCCACAGAATAACCATCAGCAGTTGTAGATGTTTATCAGTGGGGATTATCTTATACCTATAATTGTTCTGGGGCTGGGGTGCTTTGTTAAAATGTGTGTTCCTGTTATTTCAGTTAACATCATTATGAAGCATAGGGGACCAGTCAAATAAAGTTGATTTTCTTTGACCAAGCAAGACAAAGAACACATGAAGAGCATTCATTTTCTCCTCCTCCTTCAGTTTTCCCCTGAACAGAAGGAGTAAACAAAATAGTCACAAAGAGATCCTAAAAGGAGCCAGGG
Organism: Mastomys natalensis; assembly: GCA_021653895.1. Taxonomy (NCBI): domain Eukaryota; kingdom Metazoa; phylum Chordata; class Mammalia; order Rodentia; family Muridae; genus Mastomys; species Mastomys natalensis. The sequence continues at coordinate 153,713 of JAJTUV010001701.1, forward strand.
TAAGGCCTCTCTTACTATACCACCACTGGAGTGAACAACTTGTTTTATGCATTTTGGTAATGTAAAAGTCCACCGCAAACAGCACTTATGTTGTTTCTTAAATAGAAGGAACAAAGATGAGATAGGAATTGGAGAATCTATGTCTTTTATTTTTAATCCCTAGGAGATGCTGTGGGCCGTGGTTTTCTAACTCAATAAGGATAGGAGCTCTCAAAGTCTGGCATATGCTTACCACTGAGTTTCACAATCCACAGAATGTGCAGGAGTTCTCTGCAGATGGACTTCAGAGTTCTCAGTCTTATTTCAAACATTTAGTAGATCACATCACTAGTAGCGATGATAACTAAACAAGCTACATGTATCCTTACTAGTTTATAATTAATTATAGATTTCTTCTTTTGTCAAGTTAACTTTTTCAACATATGAATGTAGTAATAGTTTAATGTTGATCCTTAAAGTTTATTATTTAATCTTTAAAATTGATAACTTAATAGTACTTGGTGGTTTATATATATTTCATCTTCAATATTTTTATTTATGAATCACAACTGGTGTGCAGGTGTGTATGATTTGCAGGTGTATGATGGTAACTACAAGTGCTTATATGTATTTGGAGGTCCAAAGGCAACTTTATTGAGTTACTACTCTCCTTGAACTCACAGGACCAGACTTGTTTAGCAAGCATCTTATACCTGAGCCCTCCAATAGTCTGAAAACCAGTCAGATCTAGTCTTAATTTTGTTTTTTATTGTGCTGGAGATCAAACCCAGAGCCGTGCCCAGGTTAGGCAAATGAGCCCCATTTATGGCCTCCATTTTTAGCATTTTTTATGGTGTTGAAGAGACAATACTGTTTCAGTTCTTTAGATGGGCCAATGGAAATTTATATTGCTTAATATACATTGTTTCTAAAAGTAGAGTCCTATGCCAGCCTTGGTCTTTAGTATCAAAGTTGTGTCCTCTTTCCATTTCATTATAGTTGAATGTTGGCAATTAAATCCTTAATAATATTCTCTGAGTTTTCCCAGGATTCCATTAAGGCTTTTGGACAAAGCAGAAGTAGAATCATCATGCAAAGACACTAGGGAGGAGCAGAGGATTAACGAGAGGGAAAATGGGCCATAGATAAGTGTACTAGTTGGTTTTGTGTGCCAACTTGACACAAGTTGGAGTTGTCACAGAGAAAGAAGGTTCAGTTGAGAAAATGCCTACATGAGATCCAGCTGTAAGGCATTTTCTTAATTAGCGATCATGTGGGGAGCTCATTGTGTCATCCCTGGGCTGGTGGTTTTGGGTTCTATAAGAAAGCAAGCTGAGCAAGGCAGGGGAAGCAAGCCAGTAAGTAACATCCCTCCATGGCCTCTGCATCAGCTCCTGCTTCCTGACCTGCTTGAGTTTCTGTCCTGACTTCCTTTGGTGATCAACAGCAATCTGGAAGTATAAGCTGAATAAGCCCTTTCCTCCCCAACTTGCTTCTTGGTCATGATATTTGTGCAGGAATAGAAACCCTGACTAAGACAGTAAATCACATCTGAGGAAAACTGATGTGCTTATAAAATTTGAGTATAAAGTACACAGACTTTAGCATATAACATAAATAAAAGACATATACACATACATGTATTTACTGCTGTGTTTATCAAATTAAAGATGCTTTTGTTTGCATGATAAAACACAAGGAGAGTTTTTTTTGTTTTGAAGGCAGGTAGTGGTAGGTCTTAGTGTTCAGCTCAGCAGTAGAATGCATGTCATATTTGGTGCCCATATGTAAAATAATATTTAATAGAAAAACAAGTAATGCAAGCTTTAGAAGATGTATCCTAGATGTAAGGAAACACAGTGGTAGTGATTAAAAAGGAGCATAAAAATTTTCAAAATCAGTCATAATACAATTTTATCTGCTAATCAATAAGCATTTATTAAGTGACTATAAATAGGTACAAAGAAGCATAATGCATAATGGACATGAAAATGCTTAAGTGCTATAGGTATGAAATATTTATCACAATCCTTCAGTTTCAGAGTGATGACAGTGGGTGAGGAAAACAGACTCTTCTATGCAAAAAGACGCCTGTGTGTAACTGCCAAGGGATATCAGCCATCCAGTTAGGAAAAATGGAGAAAGGGGGACTGCAAACAAAGGGTGTGGGGGCTAGAATGGCAGAGAGATAGGAAAACGGGTTTAACTTATGTAGGATATTTGATAAAATTTAATTGTGGTCTGAATCCTGTTCATTTCACATCTTTTTATCCCAGAAAAAATAACTTAGTTTATATATAAAACAGATGACACATCAGCTTTGAAAGTAAGTTTCATATTTTTTGGATAAAATCCACAGAGTCATGTCTAAATTTTCCCATTCTTGATTATTTTTAAAAGTGTCCATAGTTTGATTACAATTAAGATCTGTACTAAGTGTAATTAATTTAAGTGTTTGGCACTTCTCAGAAATACAGCTTTGTTGTGTGTGGCGATTAGCTTCCTGAGTGACTTAAAAGCTTAAAATTTGTGATTAAAATTATAGTTGTTTACCCTGAAAGTAATTGCCTAAATATTTTTCCTGAGGATTTTGCATATATTATTATTATTATCATTATCATTTTATCTGTGTAATGAGCTAGAAAATCAAATTCAATTGTTTATTTGTAATTAAACACATTCTGTTTTCTATGATGGGAATTACATAAATTGTTCTATGATGTGAAATAATTGTATTCTAAATTACCAAAATGAAAAAGAAGAAATACGCAGCCTTTTGGCTGTTCATGACGCCCATCCATTTGTTACTAATTTGAGAGAACTAGTAGCCCTTAACATCATTAAATCTCATGACTAAGTGGCAAACCATCATATATTGTGATGTTGACACATAGTTGTTTGTGACTGAGGAAAAACTGAACTAGTTAATGGTAATTACTTCTTTGGAAAGGAAAAACTATAAATAAATCATATTGTAGAGCAATTTTGTTTTAAAAGTCAATAATGAAATCCATCTGCTGTGTGCCATTAACTATCAAAGGGAGTACTTACATGCCTTGCCTCTTTTTTATATCTTTATTCTTGCCATTTAAAAGTACAGGTCGATCCATTAATGATAATGTTATTTTGGTTTGTTTGAACAAAAGTTTAAAACATAAAAACGGAAGAAGAAGCAAAACTCCCAAACCTCCCACTTCTTTGAAGTTAAAGCTTAAAGTCATGAATAAAACACAAAAGGAAAAAATTAATCCACTTTTTAAGCAGATGGTCAGGAGATGGTTAATGAATTGTACCACAAGTCTTTGAAACTCGGAATATAGAGTTAATAAAAGTATGAATTCATGGCCTGATCGCTGTTACCATCACGTTCTGCACGACTTTTTGTTAGGGAGATACAGAAATGGGACTGACAAGGTTTCCCTGTTAGTGACTGAAAAGAAAGTCACAAATAACTTCTTACAAATGTCAATGGTCATGAGACATACCAAGATCATGGCTCGAATCTAGTTTTTGGAGCACTTCCTTATAGAAGTTCTTCCAGCAGTCCACAAGGAAACCACACAGATATAAAGTCTTTTTAAAAACAGCCATTCAACTTAGATTGACTATTTCAATAGGATTTCCTCTGCCCTGTTCTCCCCACCATCCGTCGTTACCTTTCTCTAAGCATTAGCTTTAGAACTTCTAATTCCGTTGTCAGCTCACCTAGATTTTTATAACATAAACCCGAGCCCTTCAAATCTGCTTACGTCCCGAAAGCGCCTTAGCAAGCACTACACATACCTTTCCTTGTGCAGAACATCTCTGCAGACCTCCCTTCAGGCCCAGCTCAGCGGCAATAAATATACTGCTTTCAAGAAGCCGAGACTGGGATTTTGGTTTGTGAGCTTCCCCGGTAACATAACACTTCCTTTTTGGAGACTGGCCTCTTCTCTGGCCCAGCCCAGTCCCTGAGCTCTGGTGGCAATATGTAAAATTCACAGTCTTCTATTTCTGCTCGCAGGCAGCCTGCTGTACCTGCCCTAGAACTGTGTACCTGCTCTTGGCTCACTGAACACTTTGCAGGCAGTGCCAGCACGTTCTGCATGATCTGTTACTAAGCTGACCCTGTAAAAGTCTGTCACGAAGTGAGATAAGAAAAGCAGTGTTTAACTTCTGTATGCCTTCTTATCATAAAGCAAATGAAAGGCATGGCCGCCTTTCCTAATTGTACCGGAGAGTTACGGGCTCGATAAGCTGACTATTAACCATGTTTGTGTTCTGTATCTTGACTACTGTGAACTATGGTTGGAATGCAAGTTTGACACTCACGACTACCCTGAAATCTCCGGCTGCTCCGTGAGATCAATCTTTTTCATATTGTACTTATTTTCTCCTCTATTAAAACCCACACTTACCGTACTGTGAATACTTAATAATTTGGTAAATTGATAAGAGTAACAGTTCTATTTTCTACTCAAAGTCTTAATCCTCATCCCTTGTAAGTACTGAGCCCAGGACCTGGCTCCGTCTGACTACTTGTTCATATTCTCAGGCTTCAAAATCCAGCAGAAGACACTGATGGCTAGCTCCGTCTAGTCTCTGTTGTCATTTCCTGTTTAGCAGAACTTCCTTTGGCAATGCATGGAACTTTAAACAAGATGTGATTCTGCTTTTTATTGGGGCTTAAGATCACAAGAGCCAGGAGCAGAAAATGGCATCTCGATAATTACAGACTCTTGAGTCCAAGCACGATTGTAAGCTTGAACTGGCAGAGTTCAGATGAATTGCCAAGAGTTACAAGTCATTGAAAACAATGTGCATAGTTAATCCATGATGAAATGAAAATGACATAATGAAAATGGAGTCCACGTTTCCAGCAGTTTGCACCTCCGATGCTCCATGTCAGATCTGACATGCCACACGCAGATGATGGCCCTTGTCAAGATACAAAAACTCAATGGTCAGGTAGCAAGCTGGCTGTCAACTGGAGAAAGATGAAGCCCTGCTTTAGAGGGAGTTGGTGTACTGGCAATATGAAATGTACTGTCTTCTGTTTTTGAGGGAGGTCCATTTGGATCCTTTTCAAGAGCTGCTGCAGCATTCCAAGTAATTGCTAGTAAATAAATAAGGTAACCTACAGGAAAACTGTAGTTTAACTCCTGGCTCTCTGCTCAAGTAAGGGTTTAATAAATGCCAAACTCTATTCACTTCCTTAATGCCATTACTCATTTATTATACTTCTAGGAACCATTTTGTTACCTTCAAGTGATGTCTTCAGATGGGTTTTATCATTCATAAATATTTTCTCATTAACCCATACAACAAGCATCCTGGTAGATTCGGCCTATTCTCAAAATTTTGCTGAGTTTATTACTCACAGAAAAATAATGTCATAATGTTTTTTAATGAAGCTGGATAGTTTTCCTTGCAGCCTTATATGACAAGAAAAAGGGGAAGACAGGACAGAAGTATTCTGAAGATGTCATTCTGTTCGACCTCAAACAGTTCATCATGCTTGCAAACTCCCAAGAAGCCATGAAGGCAGGTAGTAAGCAAGAAGGAGTTACCTCTTTTTTTAAAGCAAGATTTATTATAGAAAAAAAACACATGAAAATCATAAAACCTAAGTCAATATGAGCTTTTTACATACTTAAATTATTCATTATTCAAAATCTGCTTCAAGCTAGAATAATAAAACTATGAAACTATCAATATACATTCACACATACCCATATAAAACACAGCCATGCATTGGTTATAATTAGGAACCCAAATAATTACATATTTTTATCTATCTACATACAAGTCAAATCAATATAAGATGAGTATTTCCAAATATTTTGTCATTTGCTCTTATTTTGTTTTTATTAAAATTGTAAAAGAAAGAGACTTTTAGTCACCAGTCCCCTCAGATTAGGCTTAGAAGAGTTTACAACATCAAATTAATCATTTAACTTGCTTAGTAATGGCCATTAGTGTAGTGTCTGATGAATATTGACTGCCCATTGCTTTTGAGTAAAGGCTGCCAAGTTCTGACTTATGAATGTTTCACTGTTGTGGTCAGAAATGCTATTACTTATATCTACAATCAAAGTTTGTTTGTTTGTTTACTTGGTTTATATTCTGACATCTGTTTTAAGAACATGCACAATAAGTAATGTTTAATGATGTAGTGTTCATTGTCTAAGTTTGTAGATTTATTTCCCTATAGTGCTGGAGACATAACTCAGGACTTTGCACATGCTAGGCACGTGTTCTACTGACCGCTGAGCTACAGCCACAGTTTTTTGAGACAGTATCTTACGAAACAGCTTATAGGGGTTTGAACCCATGATCATTCAGTTTTTTCCTGAGTGCTGGAATAGTATGTATTCACCATCATAGCTGGCTTTCAGTTTATTTTTATGAGAGTCATAAATAAGAGTAAATATACCTGCTTATATTTTTATTTTTTCCTTTTTGTCACTGTTTTAATTTAAAGCTGCCTTAGATACACCTTTCACAAAAGGAAAATGTATGGTAGAAAAAATAGTCTTTTGAAGATGCAGTAAATTGGAGTTAGAAATAAACTTCTTAATTAAAAATGTCATTTACTGATTGTATAATTATAAATATACATTTACTAATATCACGTTGCAACCCCTAGGAGATAGCCCTACCTGAGATGTGTATTTTCTTTGCAGTGTGCATTCATTAAAAATGTACTCTGTAGGCCTCTTCCTGCAGGGCATCACTGATCTACTAAAATATGTGGGGAAATGATGGTGACAAATGTTATCAGTTCTGAAGGGAAGTGTCCAGAGGCACTTATACCATCAAGGAATCTTGTCTCGTTCGCATAGTCTTGCTATGTGATAAAGTTAAATTAGCAAGATTTCATTTCATTCCAGAGAGCAGAGCTAGTAGTTGAGAGTGACTCTTAAAATATCTGAAGTGCTTACAATGGCAGTCCTCATTCTCTGACATTTACAGCGTGTGCATAGCAAATGTGTTTGGGTGCTAGAGAACACAGATATCTCATAAAAAAAAAAAAAACCCATATGCCTTGCATGTGTAAAGATACTGACCCTGATAACATACCCAGACCAAGTACCATGCAATAGAATTTAGTGTTGTTTAGTAGCAATTAAATATTGGAACAGCACATCACAAGGTTACTGTGGTGACACAGCCATTAGAGAATGCAGACTGTATGTCTTTCCCCTTTTTTCCCTTGTGAGAGTATTTTCTGACTAAAGGCAAAAAGTCCCTTAAAAGTTCTGTGGTTTCCACTTGGGGACAATGTCTCATGTTATGCATATTTACCGTTCTTTGCTTCTGTTAAGCTTCTTGTTGACCCTGCTTTCCTGGGCCATATAAGCCTGTGCTTTTCTGAAGGCAGGGATTCCAAATCCATGCACAGTAAAGATCCCGGAGACATTCAGCCTGGGCTCAAGACCGTGGAGTACTTGACCCATTTTCTCCTCCGTTTTGTCAGCACTGAAACTAGGATTGTAATATTTTCTACCACAAAGTGTTGTTGTGACCATTGAGTAGTTTAATATGCATAAGATAAAGTTGGGTGCACCATGTCATAAACACTAAGCATTACACTAAGCATATCTGCTTGTCCTTGTTTGGCATGACATCGCTCACCATCACCAAAGTATACATTCATGCTATGTCCTCATCAAGGGAAGACTGGATAAAGAAAATATGATAAATACCCAAGTAGTTTGCTCAATGAGAAAATGACTAAAATTATGTCATTTGCAGTCAAACAGATGAAGTTGAATATCATGTTAAACTAAGTAAGCCAGACTCATGAAGACTAGCATCACTTGTTTTCTTCCATGTTGAATTCAGAGGGAACAAAAGGAGAATGAATATAAAAGGGTAACTTTGAGGAACTCAACAAGGCAAAGGTGGTGCTGAGAGGAAGAGCAGAGAGGGCTACAGAGGGGCTGAATATGGTCACAGTATATTTATGCCTGGAGGAAAATGTCGCAATGAAAACATTGCTTTGCACAATTATCATTACCTAATTTAAGAAAGAATTTTAAGGTTAAAAGCATAAGTTAAAAGCACTTTAGATTATGGTGACGGGGAAAGTAATGTGGATGTATAGATACAGAAATAGGCAAAGAACCAACCCACAGAGAATTGTGTCAGATGGCACATTCATCTTACAGAAAGGGACAGCCTCCTAACCAACTACAAAGCAGACAGCAAAGAGAGAAAATCTCCTCTGTTTTTGTGCTTTATGCGGTCCATCTTGTTCTCAAAGATATGAAAACTGTCAATTGTAGAAGAGAATGGGCAAGATTTAATCAAGATGTTAAAAACAATTTATGATCTTATAATTTACCCACTAGACCTAGCTCTTTCTAAAAGATTTCACAGATTTTAAAAATAATTTTTCCTCATTGTTTCTAGGTGAGACATTCACAGAACAGTGGATTAATTTATGACAGTTATCATTTTTTTCATAATTACAGCTAAATTTATTTAGAAATCAGTTCACAGTTTTAAAAACTGGCAATGATAATATGCATGTTATGCATATCAGATGGTGTCACTGTTCATGTAATATGAACTCCAGAAAATTTTAATTGACTGTTATACTGTTCAGATATAAGTCATGTACTAATTATATAAAATTATTATTTCTACCTTATTAAATCAAAATAAATTTTGTGAAACCTTTATCCAAATGATCTGAAATTCTTTCTGTTAAAAAAAAATGGTCCTTTTAGAGGTGCTTACAGAGTTGTACCCCACTTTGCTGAACTATTGTCTACTGATGGGTTTTTAAAAGCATTTTAAGTTTAATTTTATTAATTTATTTTACTTTATGTTTATGAATGTTTTGCTTGTTGAATCTTCTGGAATTAGGGTTACAGGTGGTTGTGAGCCACCATGTGGGTTCTGGGAATTGAACCTGGGTCTTCTACAAGAGCAGCAAATGCTCTTAACCACTGAGCTATCTCTTCATGAATATGGGAAAGGGCCTTATAGGGAGGAGAGAGAGGAGCAGGGTAGTGGGGGTTAGAGATAGAGGTGTGGCAATAATCAGATGCATTTATACCTGTATGAACTGTTAAAGAACAAGCTCAGTCAAAGTTTAAAAAGTCCATTTTTAATATCGATCTAAATAGCTTTCTCAACAGAACTTGAGAAACTACGGGTGGGTATTTTCAAATATTGCCTCCTGTGTCAAGATAATACTTGCTAGTACCATGTTCTGAACGGTATAAAAATGTTTTATGGTCAAGTGTTGAAAATAAAAATGTTCTTTATGCTTGCTTTAGAAAATTCAAAATGGATGCATAATGGAAATAAAATCAGGAAAAAGGGCCTTAGATATTGATAAATGAGTTTAGTGTTTGGTTAAATATTAATATCCAGAGTAGGTCTTTCCTCTTAGCTTAGGGTCTTTCTTCTTAGCCTACGCTGGCCCTGAATTTACTGAAGTGCTTCTACCTCAGGCTCCCAAATGCTGGGACTAGAGGTTTCAACTACCACAATGAAGACTGTTGTAAATTGTATGATTTTTAATCACTTGCCTTATAAAAGCCACTGCACTGGGCTTGTGTTCCTTGTGTTCATTATATTCATTTCATTTTATTTGCCCTTCTGGTTTCTCTTCTATTTTATTTGCTTATTAAGTATGAACTAGAAATCATATTCTCATCACATTTTTTAAACAATGGGAGGCAAACTTCAAGATTATGGATATTACACAAAGATGAAATACAGTGAATGAAATGGGCAACTACTGATTGGATACTGACCAATAAGAAGAGAAGATGAACTTGATATCATTTTGGAAAACAGTTCAGGATCTTGCATGTGTATTGGAGAAAGAATGTTGTCTTTTTAAAAACATAAGGATTGATTGTATTTTATTTACCCGCAGCCTACGGCCTCAGGTATGCTCCCTGTCTATTCTATCATAAGCTGTATTCATATCTTCTATTTTTGTTTTTACCATACAAAATGTTTACAAAGTAGAATTACACCACTTTAGCTGTATTTGAACATGTGTCATTATATTATTTTTTTAAACCATTTATTATACTTCCCAACAACAATAACAAAAAAAAATCACTGTTGGAGTTCAAAAGCAAAAAGAACTCTCTCTATCAGCACTTAAAGGCTGGGAAAGAATCACGCTGTTGCTTATCTCAGTTTGGAAACAGGCAGGAAGGAATAGGTCTGGAAAAGGTCAGAGGGAAGAGGGATGTCAAGGCTGTTATCACTGGTGTGTGAGTGACCAGTGCTTTGATCTACTGGCTGCTGTATTCCCAACCAGAAGCAATCTTCCGGTGTTCTGGGCCCTGTTCCCAATCCTTTGGGCAACAGTATTTCACTAGGGAGTCTGTTTCTATTCACCTCTGTCCCCAGTGTTTCTTTCCTTCTCACAAACTGCGGGTTCAATTTGTTTTCTCTATTTATACAGGACAATTGAAATTAATACCAAGACTGTATTAGAGACAACAGAGTGAATTCTCTGTTGAAGAAAACATGTTCTGCCCCATAGAACTATTAGCCAGTTCCTTTTTGCTAATCCCTGTGGGCATGTTTACTATTCCCTTACTATTACTAGGAACAAGCTGAGCATGTTCCCAGGTGACTTTTGCATTGCAGCTCCTATATTTCTCGAATGTTCTTCCACTCAGATAATAGTCTGACCTTGCTTCAACATTTTACCTAAGCCCATGGCTTCTGACTACTGATGTGTCTCCAAAAGCACCTGTATCCCTATGTACAATGTTTTCTTCATAACAATTACCACCAAGTGATACATATTGATTTACGGTTAGTTAACTTTACTAAAATTTAAGCGCAGAGATGTTCAACACAGTCCCTGCATCCAAACCAATGCTGTTAGATAGCAAAGCGTGCCTGTTTAATGATCCAAGCATATGTAGCTAGTCATTCAACAGGTGTTCAACAAATATTATAGAGAAATTGAACTGATTGAAAGTACAGTTGATATATGCCAGAATAATCAATATATGAATAATAATGGTATTATATTTTAAATTTCCTTCTAAATTAATCATATTTTGGATACCACGAGTTAGAGGATGTCATATAAATTGTGATGTAAAAATATTAATAATTCAAGTAAATGAGAATATATTCTCTTTCATGGGGTGGGGTGGCAGGGTGAAAGTGCTCAAAGCAAGAAAGACCAACTCATCATGAAGTCCACTGTGGCTTCAAGAGGACAAGAAAGAGGAGAGAAATGACATTCCAGGATACAAGTGCCTTCATATATCTTGTAAATTATTTTTGACAATTTTGATTTTAATCTCCGAGCCACAGGGATACAATTAGGATTTTAAGTAGAGCATTAATGGAATGAGATTTGACCTTTAGAAATTAGCCACAAGTCATGCAATGGATTACAGAGAGATACATTCTGAATATAGGAGACCACCTCTGAGCTGACAATTGTAATCTGTGTGCTCTGTGAAGCAGAATTGGGCAGTAGGGATCAAGAGACGTAGATTAATTCAAGAGGCTTTAGAGGGTGGCTCGATTTTTTTTTTATAATTGTGGCAATATTTGTTGGGCTTTGGAAGAGAGAGGAAAGAATTAGTTTGGTACCAGAGAATGGAGAAGGAAACGGGTTTAAAGGGGAAATGATATTAAAATCAACTTTGAAAAGTTAATATTGGAATACCTGTGGTACATTCTAGTGGACATGTCTAAAACACAGTTGGACATATTGGTCTAGGTTTATAATAATCTCCAGGGTGAGTAATTTAAATGGCAGCATCATAGATATGAACTGATATTACCTAGGAGCAAAGTACTCACATACAGTTTGTATTTAGACTCAACCATTATCACTACTCTACCTCATTTACTTTGTGTTTGTGTTTTCTCTCCTCCACATACACATGCACACATATATGTGCACACACACATAAATATTTGCTGACCTATCTGACAACAAACGACACACATTATAGTTCTCTACCCCACATACTTAAATGTATATTTCTTATGATTATTGATGCTTAAAAATGTAACATGTAACTTTTAGACTTGAGTAAGCTTTCCATTGATTTAATATACTTCTTAATAATCTCTTGCCTCTGTCCCAGTTTTGACTACTGATCCAGTAATGACTCTAGGCTGCATTAATTTTTAGGGTAAGGTATATTTTTGTTTTCAGCTTCCACAATTGTATATTTACCCAAAATTCATGAATTACACAGATTACTTAACTATCTTCATTTTCCGTCCTGTGAAAGACATAACAAGGTTTGGAGGATTATTTTCTATTTTTTTTTATATTAAAAAGATCGTTTCTTGTAACTTTCCTATCTATATAGAAAACACAAGGACAAGGATGCTGTGTAAGTACGCTCCCACATGGGCCTTGTTAGTATGCAGCATTTGAGTTCATGCTGTTTCATGAGCAGGAAAACATAAGATCTGGAAAGTGGTTTTCCTAAGACCATGCTACTGTGTTATTTAAGTTGCACTTTGTTCTCTTGTTTGTTTGCTTGTTTGTTTGTTTGTTTCCCCCTTTTGGAGGAGTGAGGCCCACTGGAGACAGGGTTTCTATAAGTAGTCCTGGCTGTCCTGGAGTCATTCTGTAAACACAGCTGGGCTCAAACTCATAGAGATCTGCCTGACTCTGCCTCCCTAGTCCTGGGATGAAAGGAGTTTTTTTTTTTTTCTCTCCCTCCCCTTTCCCCTTCCCCTCCCCCCTCCCTTTCTCTTCCCTCTCTTCTTAAGTGAAGTCAAAATAAACAAAGAATGAGGTAGAATACTGGAGGGGGTACAAAGCACACTCAACCAAATAGAATCTAAGATTCAGATTTCCACTAAGGAAATGCAGGCTATAAAGCATTGTCAGAAGTACATTTGTGGTCTTGAAGCAAGGAGTTTAGAGGACACAGCATTCCCAATTTACCAGGACCAGAGAGGCACAATGGGAAGCCTTAGTTACAGGAAGCCTTCTGTACTCCCTAGTGAAGTTGCTAAACTGGTTTCTGTTTCCTTTGTGGGTGTTTTGTTCAAAGAAGAAAAGCAAGTTTTGGCCTGCCATTGGTTACACTAAAGGTTGATCTTTAGTGGAAAAGGAATGGATTTGTCAGGATTATTTTCCTTCTCTAGGATCCTAATTTAGTTTATTTTGGCTCAAAGCCACCCACACCTGAAAAATTTCTTCCTTCTTTAACTGCAGTTCAACTTAGAAACCTTGAGAAATGTACCTGGATTAATCTGCATGACCACCTACAAGGAAGATGTTTGTCCAGTGATGAAAACAGTACAAACTGCAGTCTTTAGCTGCCCACAGAAACCACCAACATCTGTCATTAGGTTGCCTGCAAGATCTGCCACAGAATCCATGAACTCAAGCAGGAAAGAGATGCATGCCTTCAAACCAGAATTGAATGACAGACTCACAGAGGATGGGTAAACAGTAGGGACTTTGAAATCCAGTGAATCTGAGATTGAGTTCTCCCTGCTACAGGGACCTCATTGCTTTTGCTGGACAACATGAAGTTCTCTGTGCCCCAGTTGCATCTATAGTATAAAAAGAGAGAGAGAGAAATAATATCTACCCACTAAGGTATTAAATTAGGATTGAAGGAGACAATATATGCAAAATGTCTAAACACAGGGTCTGGCATATGGTGAGTGCTTAAAATAGTTCCTGGTGCCCTTTAACACACTGACAATACAAGGCAGAAGAGAGACTTAAGGGAGAGTAAGTGGAAAGAAGAGAACTGAGCCTTCTTCTTCGGGGTGCTGGCACAGTCAGTGAAGGAAGGAAAGCAGGAGACATCTGTAGACGGAAGGTGCCTCCATGCTTGCATGCATCAGCACCCAGCTGAGGTCATTTCTGGAATGCATCCTTCTCAGTAGATGCTTCTTCTCTATGACATGGACATTTTTACAAACAGCTACTTGAGAGGAAACACAGGAAGCCTATGTAACAATGATGAAAAGTGAAGTATGTGCCCCATGCCATCACACTGGGACACCAGCAGGGAGGAAGACAACGTCAGGGAACTGCAGAACGTATTAGGGACTACAAGGTGGCATTCGGCTCCAAATGCTCACATACATACGAAAAAGAATAGTTGTATTACTCTTGTAACAGACAGAGATAGTGTGAGACAAAGAAATGTATTAGAGGTCTGAAAATGAGCTCAAACACATGTGGAATATTGGGGAGAGTTGCCAACCTCAGAGCTGGATGTATGGAGCTTTAACCTTGACAGGAGTGAGCACTCAACTTCTATATTTAAGTAAGTTGTTAGTGTGGCAGTAAAGTATCCTTCAGGAAGAAAAGCTTGTAAAGAGGGGAAAGGACAGCATCTTCAGACCACAGGGCTCTAGGTTAGATATGAAAACAGTCTTGCTCTGTTTTCCTCCAGATTTCTAGGCAGGGTGCCCAAACTAGTGTTTGTACAAGGTGTTGAAACTCAGTGAACTGGAGCTTTGGGCTCATTTAGTTTCTGGGACACTGGTCAGTTGGCATCCTCTTACCTAATTATTACAAGGCATACAGGGAAGGACTCTTCCTCCACAGCAAAGGGCAGTATGCTTTGGTGTTTTCCAAGTGCCTGGTATTCTGATATTGTTGGCAGAATGGTGACCTTGAAATGTGTCTTTATACTGTATGTGGTAACCTATGGATATCAGCATATGATGGAGAACTAATATCTTTCCAGATGAGATGTTTGCTAGTTCACTGCCTTTGAGGTGGGAATTTTTTTTGTCAATCATGCCTGTGGGTCTATCACAAGGGCAGATTCAGAGGGATGCAACCTGAGAAACTTTGAAGATAATGTGAGACCATGAGCTGCAAAATGCACACGTGTTCTAAAAACCTGAAGAAGCAAGAAAGTAGACTTTCCCTGGAGCTTCCAGAAGAGAAGATAGCCTTCCTGAAACCCCATCTTTAGTCTAGAAAGATGAATCTGAACTTCACACTACGAGGAATTTAGAATTGCATCATTTAAGCTAATAACATTTTGGTGATAGACTATGAATACAATAAGAATTAAATATAACTGTTAAATACATGCCATACACAAGGCTGTATTAAGTACATCATTTTATAGAAAATAAAATGGGGGCATAGAGAAGTCATACCTAGTCTGATATAAAAAAAAAATCAATGAACTTAAGCATTTAAAAATTCATATTTTCCTCTCTCCTTTCCCTCTTTTTTCCTCTCCCCTTCATTTCCTCTCCAACCTTTACCTCCACCCCATCCTAGGGATCAAACCCATGGTCCTGCATATGTAGGCTACTGCTAGACCACTGAGCCATACTGCCAGCCTTGAACCATATTGGTTTCCCCTCCAAATTCCCACAAAGGATTTACACGAGTACCCAAGTCATCATCTTTCATATAAAACTACAATACAGCTGTTATCTAAAGATATGGTGGTATCATGCTGCAGAATTAGGTATCATGTCACCAGAAATGGTTATGATAAAGACTAAGGGAGACTGAAGGTTTGCATGCTTATTAGCATGACTTCTTTTTATTGTTTTAGTTTTGTTGTTTTTATTTTCTTACTAACGAAGATGAAAACTGTCTGTTGACAACAACTAACTGTCATTTTTGAAACTTTGTGCTTACCATCTCTCAACCCAAGTAAGCAGGAAGTATTCTATTTGAGGTTTATAGGGAGACTTTTACTTTATTATTTGAAACTATTTCTGGGGTCGGTGAAATCGCTTATAAAGTGAGGTACTTGTTAAGTCAGAGGATTTGAGTTTCATACCTGGAACCCATAGGGTGAAAGAAAGACCTGACTCCTGCAAGTTATCCTGTGACCTCCACAATGCCTATAGGATACCCAACTAGTCATACATGTAATTAAGTAAGTAAGTTAGTTAGTAAGTAAGTAAGTAAATGGAAAGAAGCAAATAAAACAAAACCTTTTTTCTGTCTTGACTTGTATACTACACAAAGTGGTTAGCTTTACTAGGTAAGTCTTGTTGCACAATAAAACATTATCTGACTAATATAAATGAGCCCCAGAAACCAAATTACTTATACAAGATGCTATCACGTTCTTTCTATCTTATGTTTGACTACTATAATTTTGATAAGTACATTGTTTTCTGAAAAAAAATATTTAGGTTATGTTTTTCATTACAAAGGTTCCATTTCATGAATTTCATTTCATGATTTTTACAGTAGACTCCCAAAAGCTAGCTTGTCATAGTGGAATCTTTTTATCATACATCTTTGGGACAAAGGAATAATTTTACCTTAGAAAAAAAAATTGACAGTCCCAGTGCCTTGCCTCACTGAATTTGTAAAGCTTCACAAATCAAAGGTTATTTGACCCAAGCACTAACAACCATCTGATATGGAAATCTGCCCAGGACAAATATCATCCCACATTAACTCAAACCCTTTGTAAAAGGATATGTGCAAATCTCCTAAGACCCACAGAAGCGCAGGTTCTCACAAACACACTCACTCACATGCTCTTAAACATAAGGAGCCAGAGAACATCACTTCTGAAATGCTTCCTTCTTGGTAGAAGTTTCAACCATATTACATAAACGTATTGTAAGCAACTCTATAAGAGCAAAAAAGGAAGGCTTATGTAACCATGATCAAAAGTTAGACATGTCTCTCATGCCGTTACGAGCAGCTGCCCAGCCATTTGTTAAGCAGCTGTTCACTAGAAGGGCTTATTCCATAAACCCTTCCTCTCTCCCTTTTTGCCCCACATTTAAAGTCACGTAAGTTAACACTTTTAAGAAGCAACTGAGTCTCACAACCACATAAATTCTCTGTATTTGTCCACATAAAACTAATGGATGAGTTCAAAAGTAGTAATTGGTAAAATCTTTTTATGCCTGTTTCTTTTTAAATTTTTGTTTATTCATTTGTCATTTGGAGACAGGATCTCATGCAACCCAGTCTGGCCTCAAACTCACTATCCCAGGCTAGCCTTTAACTCCCGATTCACCTGCCTTTGCCTCCCAAATTCTGGGCTTAAAGGGATGTGCTATAACACAGGGCTTTAATTTTGAAAGTCTTTATCATGTTTTTTTTTACAACTTTATGTAGCATGTGTACGTGTGGATGCATACATACCGTAACATGTGTGAATGCCATAACGTGTGAGGAGATCAGCAGACAATCCTCTCCTTCTACCATGTAGGTCTGAAGTCTATCTCAGTTTGTCAGGCTTGGTGGCAAGCACTTTTCCCTGTTGAGTGACTTGCAAGTAATGTCTTTCTTTGACAGTATCCTAAGTGTATGTAATGAACGGAATCATTTCACTCTCCATTACCTCTCTCATTTCTTTCTCCCATCAAACCCAATCTTCCCTCCAAGTCCCTTTGTACTTTGTACATTTTGGTGAACTGCTGAGTTTACCTCTGGTTGTTTTCTGTGAGCATGAGAAGAGGGTTATCTATTGAAACCTGAGCAACTAATCAGTGGCTCTACCACTGAAGATGACAGTCTTAATGACAAGCTGAGTTTTATATAATCCAATAGCCTAACTAATTAGATAGCAATGACTCTCAAGCACACTCAGGGGAGGAACACAGCTGTATCTAGTCCATCTATGACAGAGATTAATTTTATGAATCAGTTTGGTTGGTTAAAGGTGTCCAGTCAGTTAGTCAAATGCCAGTCAAGATGTTATGAAGCCATGTTTAAACATGATTAACATCTAAAAAGACATCACTAGATTTTTGAATAAAGCTGAGAATTTTATATAAGGTGGCTAGGCCTTATGCAATCACTGGAGACCTTATGAGAAAAGACAAGTTTCCCAAGTTAAAAAAAAAAAATTGTTTTCAAGATTACAGAGTAAAAAAAATTCCCACTTGAGTTCCAAGTTTGTCTCAATTTGTGGAATTTGGACTAATTTTTAGTAGCTTGTACAGGTTTCAGCTCCAATAACAACATAAACCATATACCTTAAAAATCCCTCTCTCCCTTCCTTTTCTTTCTTTTTTTCTGTCTCTCTAGCTACATTTGTATACATTCACCCAACCATGGTCTGTGAATAGACATGGGTGCACACTCGTACACACACACACACACACACACACACACACACTCACACTATGCATCCCTTTCTACCTTTTTCTATGTCAAATCTATATATGCTTCCGGTTCTGCTTCTCTGGAGAACTCAATATGCAGGGTATTATTAAGGTTGTTATAATATGCAGGTTTATTAAGGTTGTTGTAGGATATTATTTGATATAGGAGGTGATTTAAATTTTTCAAGTTCTCAGTCAGTCCTTTAAGAAGGTAAAGGTGGGGGTCCTGAGTAAAAGGTGCTTTACCCAGCAGAATTCCTTTATGAGTTACCAAATTACAAACTACATCATAGCCCTGATTGAGATGGATAAAGAGATCTAAACAGCTTAACAACCTTCTCAGTTTGGGTGAATTGACATGGGAGGGAGTACTGCTTATAAAAATGGCTTCTAAAACCAAAGTCAGATAGTCAAACGACCTGTCAAGAGACCTATGGAGAATTAGTCCCAAATTCAGAGGAGGTGATGTTCTATCATCAGTTTGAATTGTTTCCTGTTCTTTGCAATCATCACCTTTAACCACCCCTGCCCAATCCCCAACCTCCAATAAAGGATGTCCTACCCATAAGAATACTGTGCGTCTGGGGGTTGAAAAGAAGGGGTTTCTGGCTTGAAGCAGAGTCAGTGATCAAGATTCTGTTCCATGTCTTGGTGAAGAGCGGTGTTTACACTTACAGAAAAATGTGACTCCTCTCAGTCTTAACTTCTCTTCACAGTAAATGGTGGTGAACAGAGAGTTGCATGACTATACAAGGTACTGAGGATAAGCAACTGTGTCCTGCTCAGTCCCAAATGGGACATTTATAACACCCGCTCTAAGGCTCAGGGATAAGGAAAAAGAGGAAGAGGAAAGAAATAGAGGAAACAACGATAGAAAGGAAGGTTGTTAAATACCAACTTCTGAATATGACACAGTCAATTCTGATGATCTCGCAGCATAGCTGCTGCTGCCTATGATGGGTTTGCACTGGACCTGTCAGCAGTCAATCATAGCTCAGGGAGGAGTTCAGCTGGTTCTATCTCTCCCTGATAAGTTGTAGGCTATTGGTGGATTTGGGGTTGCACGACATTCTCTTCAGTTGTATACCCACTGATGAGCCTGTTCAGTTCCAATGTATAGTCCTGAACCCATGGACACAGAAACGTTTTCGTTAAACTCAATGGGTCAAAAGACAAGACAATAGACTAATATCTATTGGGACAAGATCTTTTGGGGGATAAATAATGAAGGGCTGGAGGAAGATGAGTGGGCATGCCAGAAATCAAACATTCTCCACTGCCTACAGGAACATAAAGCATGTAGCTGATAACTCAGGACATGGAAAACAACAACAATGACAAATAATAATAATGATAATAATAATAGATATTACTACCATTCATAAAATATTTTAATGTGGCCTTTGAATGCTGTTTAAAAACTCTAATACCTGCTTGACTGAAGTGTCAAGCTTTTACTCTATAATAAAAAGTTTCCTGACTTTACCACCATGGCTTAGCTCCTCATATAGAGAGGTCACAGGTCTTGACCATGATTCTCTGATATACTCATAAAAGGTATTTGAAGCATTTGAAGAATTTAAAGGCTGTTTGGGGTGTTATTTACGTTATTTAGGGCTCAGTGAAGGTACATCGTAGATAATGGAGTTTTTGGAAAAAAATTTCATTTAACTCCTATAATTTTTAGTTTACTTCTGTGTGTTCTTGGTTTTCAAATCATTTTCCAAAACTTTCTTCCTGAAACATCTTAAAGTACTTATTCAAATGTAAAGCAAAGCCAGGCCTGCTGTAATCCCTTCTCCTTGGGAAGCTGAGGCAGCAAAAGAGGAAGTTCATTATCAGCAGAGGCTAACAGAAAAATCAGTTCAAGGCAAGCCTGGGGACCACAGTGAAATGCTGTCTCAAAACAAATGTACAAAGAGGCTAGGGACCCAGTGTCCTGAAAAGAGCGCTTGACTATTGAGTGTGAGGCCTTGTATTTAATTCCTAGTACAAAAAAACCAAAAATAAACACAAAACAAAACCACAAACTAAAAATAAATTTTAAAGCATTATCTCAATCTTTGGTATTTTCCCCAGAGAAAAGAGGAAAATAACACTCACCATGATCTCACACTCAGGAATCAGCGGAATCAGCTATTGAATAACACACTCTTCTACTCAATACCTTTCTATTTCCTAAATATGATGTCTGTATTCTGAGGGGTTTTAATCTTAGGACAGCAGTGATATCTATACTATATCTTTAAAAAGCACAGCCAAAAATCAGAAAATGTTGAAGATATTTTTCTTCCTTAAAGGTAAATGATGTAGAACATATTTGATATTCTTTTTATGTTGAGATGCTAATTTGCAGATGACAATAACATTAAGGCTTTTTGATGCTAGATAAAATCTTAAAAGATGCAAGAGAAAATGTCCATATTTTCAGAGGAAGTATGGTAATCTGGCCCCCTTCTCTCTCACCATGATGCTTGCTAACAAAAAAATCTGATTCCAGATATATGCTCTATGAATGCAGTGATAGAGGCCCACCCAGGCTATGCAAGGAATGCCATAGATTCAACTAAACACTGAAGCATAACTTTAAGATACAAAGCCTTTTATGCACGTAAGAGCAGAGAGTGTCACTACAAGTCATCTTCCTAATATGTAACTTAAAGTTTGATTTTTACACACACACGCACATAATCATTGCTTTAGTCCTCTCTGTCACTCTGCAGATTCTGTCACCAGTTGGTCTTGTATCACTTCCAAATGTATTTTCTTTTCACTGCTAGGCTCCTGTTCCTAACTGCCATTATCTTTTGCCTGAGCATCTCAGTGACTTCCTAACTGATCTCTATTCCTCTTTCTCCTTGCTCAGTTCCATCATGGAGAACAACCATGCCATTCATTTTGTATTAATTTGCATTTTTTAATCTATCAGCATGGATTCAGTGCTTTATAAACAATGAAAACTTCCTATTTCAGAATTGACCACACATTCTTTCCCCTGGGTGGGGAGTAGGACTGTGTCTTCACTGGATTCTCTGCTCAGAGGATCTCAGTAGGCCGAAATGTTAATGAGAAGTAGACTTTTCTGAGATCAGTTATGATCTATAGGAACTCTGTGACATGTGTCATGAAAGTTCAACTGGAATAGTATATTAAGATATAAACACTGCATTTCCAGAGCTGATTGTGCCCCGCATGAACCATTATAACCTTTCATGGTGACAAAAACACAAATAGCAGTCACAAACCAGAAAAGAAACCTTTTGGCCCTAGTGGGTAAGGGAAATCCACTGTTAGTTAGCATTCACTAAGCTGATGCTATATGAGGGGCCACTGTCACGGCCAACAGTAGCACGAGACACAGAGGACTCTGCAGCTCTGGAAGTTGATGAGTTCCTGTCACCAGAATTGTTCAAATAGAAGTTGAACAACTACTGGTAAGGATGCCTAAGAAAAAGAAAAAGGAAAAGAAGAAAAAGAGAAAGAACAAAAAAGGGAAAGCACACAAGCTTAGATGAGAAGGGAACACACTGCAGTCCAGACGGGGCAGCGCACCTGGGAGCCACATTTGGTGTGTTAATGTATTTTGTTTGGGAAGCATACGGTAGGTTGGCTATCTTTAGATAAAGCATATGTTCTCCAAGTCCATGGCTTCTGCCACTCCTACTGTCTAGAAATGATGGCTTCATTCATTTATAAGAACTGCTGTCTCTAAGTAAACCCATGGATTTCTACTCTTGGACTCTGTAATTTTATTCCAAAACACAGATGCAAAGGACAAGGTCATAATTTGAAAGAGTTGTTCTAATGAAGAGATATAAACTTTACACCAAAAACAATCCCTACTGTATGTCAAACAAATCTTTTCTCCACCCCTGAGCCTTGACATTCTAGCTCGGGGATTCTCATGCTTGTTATTAAAGCTTGAAGCTTACTTTGAAGATTTTTATCTTTCATCAAAATATTAACTTAACCTTTCCCAGAAAGTAATTCATGGCAACCAAAGACACACATTATCCAAAGGAAAAAAAAATAAAGTATCTTATTTTGTTCTTTATTGAAAAATAAGTATCACCCAATTCAGACATAAAGCAACAGTAGATATGCAGTGAGCAGCTGCCCTGAGTGAAGATTAGTCTTCCTAATTATTTCAGTCCACTATGTTACAGCTGTATTTGCTTTTATCTGAGTAAAATCTAAAGCCAACATGATTGAATGGCTTTTGTTTTCCAACCAATCTTACCATTTGAGATGCAGTATTAGTGATAAAAAACTGTCAATAATGTTTCCTCCTTTCAGTCATAAACAGAATCTGGGAGAAAGGAAAACTTTCCTACACATGAGAAAGAAGAGCCTTACACTAGCTTCCTTAAACTAGATGAAGCCTACTAAGACAAGCCATCGAGTTGGCTACAAGTGCCTCTCTTACAAATTTGTGATTTTTTTTATAAAATAATTTCATCTTTCACATCATGGACTTTCTCTAAATGTCACTTGATTTTAGCAATTTCTCAAGTTTATTTTAATTAAATATATAAAACATTTCATTGAATTATATACATATATGCATATATATGTATGTGTATGATTTGATGTTTGATACAGACTTTCACTATGTAGCCTAGAATAGACTTGAACTTATAAGCTTCCTGCTCAGTCCTGTAATTACTATAATTACAGGTATAATGTGTGTGGCACCAACACCTAGCTGAAATACTTTTTAACAGTAAAGACAGAAGAAAAGAATTCCTTCTCAATTTCAGTAACTATGTATTTAAAACACTAGGCCCCTGTAAGTTTTCTACAGGAGAGGTACCCCACAGTTTTGAGATTATGCTTTATTTATAATTTCAAGGATGAAAATTATTCCAAATCTCTATTTGGAAGGCTTTCCGTCTGGGGGACTATGGAAATGTAAATACCAAACACTTCAAATTAGCAATAGTGCTATTCATTAGTTTTCTTCTTATAGATATTTTTATTCTTCCTAAAAAATTTCAAGATATTAATTAAAATTATTGAGCAGCTATGTTATATGAAAAATAGTTGTCTTGGGCACATATTAACTCACAGAGACAGAGGCAGCATGCAGAGGGCCTGCATGGCTCTGCACCAGATCCTAGAGCTGAGAGGAGAAGTAAACTCATGTCCCCATCCCTAACCTTGAAGCTATCTCCAATTGATAAGCACTTGCAAAGGAAAAGTTAGTGTTCCCCTAGGGAGGCTCCCTGGGGAAACAAACTCAGAGTGGGCTGCATGCCTGGTAATAGAAGACCAACAGAAAAGGACATCAATGGCATCTTTGTCATAATATCATATGACTTATGTCATAGTGACTTAATGTCATAATGTCATGTCGGGGCTTTTCTTTTATAAAAATAAAATCTTAATCTGACTCTTTCAGCCGCTTCTTGGATCTTCTGAAGGGCAGTCATGATAGTCATGATAGTCATGATAGCTTTTAGTGTGCGCTCCATAGCCTCAATAATAGTGTCAGGCCTTGGGACCTCCCTTTGAGCTGGATCCCACTTTGGGCCTGAAGCTGGACCTTCTTTTCCTCAGTCTCCTCTCCATTTCCATCCCTGCAGTTCTTTTAAACAGGAACAATTATGGGTCAGAGTTTTGACTATGGGATGGCAACCCCCATCCATTATTTGATGACCCATCTTCCTGCTGGAGGTGGCCTCTATAAGTTCCCTCTCCCTACTGTCAGGCATTTCATCTAAGGTCCTCCTTCCCTTTGAGTCTCTCACCTCCCAGGTCTCTGGTATATTCTGTAGTGTCTCCCCAACCTCCTACCTCCCTAGGTTGCCTGTTTCCATTCTCTCTGCCCCTCAGGGCTTTAGTCCTTTTCCCTCACCCAATACCAGGTCAGGTTCTCCCCCACACCCCCATCCACTTTCCCTCCTAGGTCCCTCCAACCCTCCCCACTTGTGATTGCTTTCTTCTCCCTCACAAATGGGACTGAAGCATCCTTACTTGGGCCCTTCAGCTTGTTGACCTTTTTGACGTCTGTGGACTATATCTTGAGTATTATGTATTATGTATTTATTTATTTATGTATTGGCTAATATCCACTTATTAGTGAGTACATACCATGCATGTCCTTTTGGGTCTGAGTTACCTCACTTAGGATGATACTTTCTAGTTCCATCCATTTGCCTGCAAAACTCAGGATGTCCTCGTTCTTAATAGCTGAGTAGTATTCCATTGTATAAATGAACCACAATTTCTGTATCCATTCTTCTGTTGTGGGACATCTGGGTTGTTTACAGCTTCTGGCTATCACAAACAAGGCCATTATGAACATAATGGAACATGTGCCTCTGTGGCATAGTAGGGCATCTTTTGGGTATATTTCCAAGAGTGGTATTGCTTGGGTCTTCAGGTAGATCTATTTCCAATTTTCTGATGAACCTCCAGATTGATTTCCAGAGTGGTTGTACAAGTTTGCACTCCCACCAGCAATGGAGGAGTGTTCCCCTTTCTCCACATCCTCAACAATGTGTATTGTCACCTGAGGTTTTGATCTTAGCCATTCTGATTGGTGTAAGGTGGAATCTCACTCAACCAATGGACAGAAGCTGCTGACTCCTGTGGTTGAATTAGGGAAAGGCTGAAAGAAGTTGAAGAGGAGGACGACCCTGTAGGAAGACCAGCAGTCTCAATTAATCTGGACCCCCAAGATCTCTCAAACACTGGACCACCAAAAACGCCAGCTGATATGAGGCCCCAACACATATATAGCAGAGGACTGCCGGGTCTGTGGTCAATCAGAGATGATGTACCTAACCCTCAAGAGACTGGAGGCCTCAGGGAGTTTAGGGGTCAGGTGGGTGGGGAGTGGGAACAGCCTCGTGGAGGCAGGGGTGGATTGGAGGTATGGGATATGGAACAGTTGGAGGGTGGACAGGGTGGGGAATAAAATATGGAATATAAAAATAAATAATAAATAAATAAATAAATAAAAAAATCTTACTTTTTTTTTATCATTTTATACACACACACATACTGCTTTTTTATCTCACAAGTCCTTTGTGTTTGTATTATGGCTTCCATTTTAGTGTTTTTATGGGATTTCTGAGAGTGCAAATGAATGGGTCTCTGAATCTGTATCTATTTCTTGTGCCTGTTTGTTTTTTACTCTTTTACATTTGTTTGTATTTTCCTATTCTGATGTGTTAGTTTTTGTTTTATTATATCATATCATATCATATCATATCATATCATATCATATCATATCGTATCATATCATAATCCCTTAGAAGCCTGTTTGTTTTCCAATGAGAGTCAGAAAGTGGGTGGATTCGTATGGGAGGGGGTAGATGGAGAGGAAATGACAGGAGTAGAGAGGAAAATGTACTCAGCATATATTGTGCGAAGAAAAAAAAAAACCCTCTATTTACAATAAAAGAAAAGAAACAGTCATCTTGAATTTTGCAAAATTTAAAACTTAAAATGTTAGAGCAATAAGTGAACCTGAAAATATAACCTGGGTGCCAGACTCAAGGTTTCATGTGTAGGCTTGACTGTGGATGTACTTCCAAGTGTCTGTAATAATCATT
Organism: Mastomys natalensis; assembly: GCA_021653895.1. NCBI lineage: Eukaryota > Metazoa > Chordata > Mammalia > Rodentia > Muridae > Mastomys > Mastomys natalensis. Next base: position 179,290 of record JAJTUV010001701.1, read on the forward strand.
TTTGTGAACTCTTAAGGTGATAAACTTGCAGCAAATCTTGTCTGTCCTTCTAGATAGCTGGTTGTTATCATAAAGTATCCCAAAAATTAGAATATTATAAAACAGATAAAGACACAAAGCCCACACATTTGGGAGTCATTAGCACAATCATTTACATTTATCTTTTTCTTTAGTATGAACTGTATTTATGTTTTATCTGAATATTTTTACATATTATTCAAACTTTTAAAATAAAGTTCACTGTTCATTCTTTCCTTGACAGCATGCCAAGTAGTTAAAACTAAGGCCCAGACTAATCCATGGAATTCTCCATTTTTTTTTTCACTTGTAGGTCAACTCAGAATTTTTCTTGTGGATAAAGGAATTCTCTGTCTGACAGCCTCTTGTCTATGCCCGAGTACCTACATTAAATAGAGAGAAGGTTCAGGAAGGGCATAGAAAGTATAGCTAACAAATGGGGAGGCGTGGTAAGAATGACCAGCCTTGGGCCTTTGTTCTGTAACTTCTGTGTAATCCTAGCCTAGGAAGAGCACTGACATTTTTCTAAGCCTTTCAAATGTCACCTAGAAAAGGCTCCAAGAGCTCCTGAGAAACAAATAAAGCACTGTGGATAGAAGGTTTGACTGTTTAAGTGCTGAGAAGTCCTTGGCCATTAGCCATCAAGGGCTGGAGTTACAGCACAGTGGTGGGACACTTTCTTTGCATGTTCAAAGCCTTGGGATTGGTCCTAACACCTCAGAAATGGAAATAAAAAAGAAAAAGAAAATTAAAACACTGGCTATTATTTCTCCTGATCAATCTGCCAGTAGGAATGCTTAAAAGAAAGAAATTGTCAGTATTTCTATTTCTTTCATTTCTTTCAGGCACATGACACATGAGGTTCATATCCATAATATCTTCCTTTGAGCTAATGATGCTTACTGCTAGTTGTTCTGACAACAAAATCTTGATTCTCCAGATGTGTGAAGATATCTGTGAACACTTTCTCCCATTATAAAGCATGTGTACTTAGCAAAAGAAGGTGAAATAACAAGCAAATCTGAATGAATAAGTCAAATCTCAATGAACAGACCAGGTCTATTTCTACTGAATGAAGACAGAAGAGCCATAGCAGGACATGGAAACTGCCAGACAGCAGTAACCCAAACCAAAACAATTCTTCAGAGGCCAAAGGGAAGAGAAGATGAAGCTATCATCTACTCTGTACTGACAGAACTATGACAAACCCAAGAAGAAGACTTGACAAATCCAAGAAGGCGACTGACGTGACAAAAACCACGCTAGTAGGAGGTACCACACCAGAAGAGTCATGACTAAAGATACTAAGCTGTCATCTTGAGTGCTAATAAAAACAAAAAAAAAAAAAAAGACATAAATGTAATGTTTTAGTCATACGAGGGTATGATGAAGGAAAACTGTCAAGAGAGATTCTAATAACCAGGAAGCATCAATGCTGTAGAAGAAAGCAAGAATTAGAACATACTGTATGGCCAAGTTTTGTCTGAACACACAATCAACTTGAAGGTTAGTCTGTTGAAACATAACAGAGGCCATAAACCACGAAGTGAATTATTAGCAATACGGTGGGTGACAGGCAATGGTCGGTGCCCCCAGGGAGCTCCCAGGGAGGAAACAAGCAAAACCAAAGGAGAAGCCAATGTCATAATGAAGGATGTCACAGGATGCTGTGGGAAAAGTGACGTCGAGTCACTGATTTCACAGTTAGTGTAACCTGGGAAGGCTCTGCAGAGGGAAAACATCCAACTGGAAGAGTTAAGATCATCTTTAGAGGGTAGCTGGAGACCCTGAGGCAAGAAAGAGAGCTTAACACAGGAAAAGGAATTAGCCTGACACATTTTCAGTGGAGACAGTGAGGAGACCCTGATGGTGATACAGAATGGTGAGCAGATATGAAGTCAGCAGGGACTTTGTGGACCATGCAAATTAGGGAATCAGAGGGAGGCAGTGAGACCTACTGCCAATGAGGAATTAAAGCAAATATATTAGTTCATTTTTGTAAATAATAAAGTTTTATAGGAAAGACACCTGAAAAGTATATTAAAAAAATGTTCCTTAAGGTTGAACTATTGATGTTAGATTGTCTTCCTGTCTTTTCATGTTAGAAAAACCAAATACCACATACTGGGCAAATTATTTAAAAAAAGAAGAAAGAAATTTCCTTTTAATGTCTCACAGGATGAAGGTGCAGGCTTAGTCTCTGTGTGAACTAAGAATCTGCTTCTTTCTAGGCATCCATATGCCATTCTAACCTCACGTGTGGTAGGAAGGATGGGGGCATCTCTCTTGGGCCTCTAAAGAGAGTATGAGTCAATTCATGAGTGCTTTGTCCTCTTGACCTAATTGCCAGAGGCTCTGGCTCTTAACAAAGAACCCTGGAGGTTAGGGTTACATGAGTTTCAGGGATACGCATTCAGGCTCTAGTGTTCCTTTCTTTACTTTAAACATGTATTCTGAGACTAGGTATGTTTGGCTCGAGCCTGTAATCATAGCATTCAGAAGACTGAGGAAAACAGACTGATGAGGAGTTTGAGGTCAACCTGGGCTATAGTGAGTTGCAAGGCATTCTAGGCTACAGAGGGAGATACAGAGTCATAAAAGCCAGAGAAAGAGGTGAGGAGAAGTATTCTATAAGTATACATAATGTGTACTACTAGTTCTTCACACATTGATTTACACTGATTTGATAAAAGAAAAGAACCACTTGTTCTACTGAACAGAAACCTCAAGGGGAATCAAAGAATAAACAAAAAAATCCAGCTATTCCTCTATAATTTATTACTTGAAAGTCCCCAAGCCCATTTGATCTCCTTATTTAAACATTCAGGTGTAAACACCCCATCTTTAGCTCTGTCTAAATGTTTTATCTTTACATTTCTTAGTGTTCTTTTGACATACTAGAAAAATGGTTACTTCTTATGGAATTTAAGCCTCTCAAGGGCAGGAAGCTGCATGTTTTGTTAATCAATGGTCCTCCAGTACCTGCAGGCATACCTGGGACTACAGGGTATTCAATATGCAGCTGAGTGAATTAAATACACTGAAGAAGGCAAAGACCTGTATTGAGCTATGCAGAAACTTACACTTTTAAAATGGCATATGGCAAGGTGAAATTACAAAGTAGAGGTCAGGGGTATATCTCAGGGATAAAGCCTTTGCTTAGAATATTTGAATCCCTGGTTCAAGGACCAAACAAACAAACATGAAAGGAAGCCACCAATCAGGAAGCAGAAACATTAAGAGTGTAGTCTTTCCACGCATAGAGCCTAGATCCACGCTCTCTTTTACAAGGCTTCCTGTTTACTAGTCTCCTTGGATTGGGATCTTTAACAAGCTATAGCTAGAATGGCCACATATTTCCAGAAACACTCAAGTGTTTACTGAATTCTAATTCCATCAGGTTACTGCTCTAAGGCTTTTATTTGCCACCAATGATTCAATTCCATCATGCCTGTGGACTCCTTTACAAGCAGGGTGGACACATCCTCTCCACCAATGCTGCATTCTTTTAAAAGTGATAACAACTAGATAAAGGATAGCTGTCTTGCTTGTTTTGGGCTCCCCCCTACCCCAAGATGGAGTCCTGATGTTCCTGGGAAGAGGTGAGGTCCCCGTTTGCACAGCAAACGCAGAAACTCCTGAGGAGTTAATGAAACAGAAAACCTGTCCATATTCCTTTTTAAGAGTCCAAACTAGCATTTAATTAAAAAAAAAAAAAAAAAAAAAAACAAACTAAACAACTTTATGTGCACATGTGAGTGTACTTACCGAAAGATGCACCATGTGTTTGTGTGTGTGTGAGTGTTTGTGTGTGTGTGAGTGTGTGTGTGTGTGTGTGTGTGTGTGTACTATGAGTACTAGAACAGGGTATCAGACTTCCTGGAACTGGAGTTGTAGACAATCATGAGTCACTCGATGTGGGTGCTAAGAACTGAGGTTCCTCCACAAGAGCAGCAAGTGTTTGGCCTCTCGACTAATTTTAAAGCAAGAGTAGCAACCTGGCGACCCTTGGGCCACATCTGGCTAGCACAGAAGAGAAAAGTTTGTCTATGAGCTCAAAATGTCTTTGAACTAACTTGCCAACTTGTGAAGGACAAGTGGTTTTTCATCCAAACTGTAATGTCAGCTTCCATTGAGATATTTGGCAACCTTAGGCAGGCATTTTTGCAGGGTATTCACTCACAGGGGCTGCCATGAGCTGCCTGCTTGATTGAGCAGAAAAGGTACACAGTTAATCTTAACCTAACCATTGTCCATTATACATGCATTTGCAGAGGGAGCATAGAAAGACTGATACCTTTGAATGGCAGACAAACCAGCTCTCTTCATTGGTGGCCTCTCCTGTCAGTGTCCACAGGTCAGTTCTGAGTCTAAGTAATATTACTAGTTGGTGTTCACCAGGTCCCTGGGAACCCAAAATCCATGCTTCACACAGCCATTTTATTATTTATGTGCCAAGTATTTTTGTTATTCCAACTAGGCTTGTTCTCAGAAAAAGAGGGTTTGAGCATATTCAGAGCAAGACAGAAAGACATATCTGAAGATCACAGACATCTGAGAGGAGCTCTGCTTCTCAATTGAACGTTAGAGTTCTTAGTAGAACTCAGCCCAGCTAGGTGGTAATAGATACGGGAGTGTGGAGATTGTTTCTAAGGCTTCTATGAGGGTCTTCCATCACTTCTCTGTTCTCATGTATAGCAAAGAGTCCATGTATAGCAAACCCCAGCCTTTCTGATTACAGCACTACCTTTAAAAATCATAAGCTGAAACAGATGATGAATTAGTCTGATCTGCATCCATTTAAAAGAAGATACGGGCCAGTGGGATGGCTCAGAGGATAAAGGTGTTTGCTGGCAACCTGGTAACCTGAATGGCAGAAGGAGAGAAGAGACCTCTATAAGTCACTCTCTGATCTCCACACACAGGTTTGGCAAGTAATAAAAAGCGAGGAAGACAAGAAGTTCCTTTTATACAGAAATATTGACGTTGACATATTCGTGCAAGGTTCACTTCCTTGGAGGAAAGGCAGGAATCAGTCTTCACAGCAGCCAGAGCCATATCTCCTTTAAACTGCCAGTTAGATGGGGGAAAATGTTAAGACACAAACAATCTAGCAGACACCTGTGTTTTATTTCCCTTGGACATTCTGTAACCCTTCCTGGAAATATGTCATAAGAAACCACAATAAAAGTTTCTAACTTGCCTGGCTCCAGTTGCAAGTGTCTTAAAACAGACATACCATCTAAAGGATGGTTTACCTCTGCACACAAGCCTTTCACCAACTGAGACAGAGTGGCTGTTGACTGGATCCTGGTAAGATGCTATAACTCATTGGTTATATTCTGTCTCTATATAGTCATAGTAAATGTACAAAGAAACCATACACCTTGAACGTTGATATTACTTATGCAAATGGACTTAATGAGAATCAATTGAACTAAATTGATACACAATTTACTGTCATTTTGAGCCCACCACTCTATGATACCTTTATGCAAAGTAAACAAAAATAGATACTCCTCTTGGTGGATCCAATCTCTACCAGGGATCTCAGCTTGGATAGCAGAGTTTGGATTGGATTTCTCTCCCAAACAGCCTTGGTTTGGTGCCTTTGTAGAGTCAATATAAATACTAACGCATAAAGTCCTGATGTTGCAAATAGTATGCCTCAATGGAAAGGAAGGCAGTAACAAAAGCATTCTGAACAGAAGCCAACACTCAAAAGAAGAAGCAAGGCAGGTGAACACAGGCTATGTTTAGGAAATATCACAGGCTTCAGGATTGCTAGGATTTACATCATATTAACTCAAAAGGGCAAAGCTTTAATTACAGAATGGCTCCATGATGTGGAAGGCACTGCAGGCCAAGCTGAGATTTCTGCTTTTAATTCAGTGCTCCTTGCTCAAGTGGTTTTCAACATACAATGAAGATAATTCTAAAAACAAGAAAACAAACAACAGCTAACAGTCATTAAGCACTTTGTATTAACTTTGCTAAGTTAAGTTTTAACTCATGAGGGGACTACAAAAGATGTGTTGGTATTGCTTCCACTTTGCAAATAGGAAACAAAAGGTTGAAAAGTCTGTGTCCCTACGGGTGATGAGGTTACTGATTGGTGGGCAAGAGTCAGGTCCCTTGATGACACCAAAGTCCTTAAATGGAAGTGTTCCCATTTAATAATTGAGCGCTATGCTAAAGCAATGGTGGGGAAAATGGATGGGAACAGAGGAACAAGGAAAGCACAGGGCATTGCAAGGCCCAAGTGAGAGGTGATAAAAACACGAAGAGGGAGATGTGATATTTCAGAGGAAGAATGATTCACACTGAGAAAGAGATTGGCTGTTCGGGACATAGAAGTATTGGATACTTCCATGGGTACTCATTTTTCAAATGGACTTAATCAAACCAGAATCAATGAAGTCAGGTTGCTCCATAACCATTGCCATTCTGAGCCCAGTACTCTCTGATACCTCTTCTGTGGTACCTTTACTCAAATTAAACAAAACTGGATACTCATCTTGGTGGATCCAACCTCACCAGGGACCATGTAGGAATTAAGCTGGATGCTTTCCCCTAATGGCTTTGGTCTGGTGCCTTTGTAAAGGGCTCACAGCATACACACTATAAAAGTTCTAAAGATAATTAAGGGTTCCAGGGACAGGTGAATCCAATAGGCTGGAAAGTTACAACATCAGGTGAAAATCGATGGGAAACAGAGACTGGAGTACTAGTGTCCATCTCAAAGATGGAAATCATGCATAGCATAGCAAAAAGGGGGGGGGGCTGATACGGTTGTAGACTCTGAACTGTTTGTCTCTGACCATGTTACATGAACACCAGGCTTTTTAAAAACATTGTGTTTGGGTCTCTGTTACCAACAACTAAGCAAGTGTTCTTATTTGATCCATCCCTTACATGCAATTTTACTTAAATAAAGAAAAAAACTGGTTGTCATTCCTCTATTGTCTCTTAAATCCACACATCAAAGGAACAAGCCTGAAGGCTGGCTGACCTTCTGGTTCAGTTGTGATAGTCCTTACCTGCAACAGAGATTTTGCTCCCTCTTAAAGTGGCAAACAAAGTGATATGAGGTGGCTAAAAGGCTTAAAAACAAATTCCTTAATGTCTGGGCAAAGAGAATTTATTATTTATTTTGTTATTTATGTGTATAGGGTTTTGCCTGTGTACAAGATGTGCCTGGTACTTGCAGAGGGCGGAAGAGAGCACCAGATCTCAGGAACTTGAGTCACAGATGATTGTGAGCTGCCACATGGACGCTGGGAGTCAAACCCAGGTTCTACTGAAGAGTAGCCAGTGCTCTTAATTGGCAAGCCATCCCTGCAGCCTCAAGAGAAATATTTTTAATTTAAGGAAAAGCAATCAGAACGATTTCAAGGTACTTTATTGCTCAGAAGAAAGTCTGGGTACAAAGCAGTTTCCCATCTAGAAACATGAGGTATTGTTCGTAGTTTTCTAAAAAGGGGTATCAAAGGAACTCTTGCTAAGTACATAATATGAAGTTTAGACTTTGCAAGGACCAGGCTAAAAACATGGGACATGGTGATTTAATTTGCCACAAACATAATCTCACTGCTAGGGATTACACAAAGGAGAAATGTGGGTATCCACACAGAACTGGATGGTATCACACACAATTAAGGCTGGTTATTATCGTTCTATTATCAGATAGCTTTCATAGCTACTGCCCAGTGCTTGGGTCACTCTGAGAGAGCGAAGCCAGTAGACATCAAATATGAAGCAGGCTGCAGGCTCTGGAGAAGGCTCTCTAGGGATTAGAAAAGTTATACTTTCAGAAGAGGAGGTCTTGGTGGCTTAAATTACCAGTTACCCCAATCAGTTGCCCCTTACCAACTCTTGGCAGATGCTATGTTTTTCTCAACTCCTTATAGCATACTATCAGGTCACTCCTCTGGTTACAAGTCCTTCAATGGTTTCCTTCCTCTTACTGCTTTTAATGAAATCCAAGCTCCTTTCCCAGATTTCACCCATCCTGCATGCTGCTACCTCTTCTTTTTAGGGGCATAAGATGAGATAGTGTCTTTTGTATCCCAAATGGTCTCAAAGATACTGATTTAGCTCATGACTTTTTATTCTAAATCCTTCCTCCACTTCCTCCTAAATTCTGGCATTACGAATGTACACCACCATCCTGGCTTCCCATGCTTGCTTCTCTTCTAACTCAAGACATGACTCTTTTATTTTCCTGTCTTTCATATTCCAAACTCACCTTTGGGGGGCTTTGTTCATGTTGTTTTCTGCACATTCAAATGCATGTCATATTTTTCCCATTTTGTTGCCATTTCTTAATTTTCCTAGTCTCGTCTCTCCGTCTCCTTACTGAGGCCACATTACCACCTGGAAAACTTTAGTTTTAGGCACTCATGCTGTCCATATACATGGACTACCACTATGTTTAACGTCTGCACCACAATCTTATTTACATGTAGATGCCCTTTCTTGTTTACTGGCTAGTTATTCACACATGCATATGAAGCATATGAACTCCATCTGTAGAGGTCTTGATCTTTCATTTCTGTATGGTAATGAGAATTCAATAAACACTTAAAATTTTAATTTAGTAGGGGCACGGTAAGAAGATAAACTAAGATGAAGTGACTTTCTATATTCTAATCCTAAATCTCCCTCCACCCACTGCAGTGTGTTCAGTTTCAAGGCTTAAGGTTTTCCTTCCACTGGTGGGACTCTTGTGAATTATGGACATGGGAAGGAAAACTGTGTCTCCAGCAGAGGGCAGCACTGCCTTGGAACAGAGGCACCTACGGTTCTAAGGGACCCTTGTCCCCTTGCTTCCCACTAAATGAGTAACATAGCATTAAATAAGCATGAATACTGTTAAATAAGTAAAATTTCCATTTACTTTTTTGTGAGATAAGAAAAGATCTGATGCCTTCAAAGAGGTGTAAGCTATCCCTTCTCTCTGTATAAATGGAAGTTTTTAGTTCAGGGATCCAGGAAAACATAGTCTTGTCTGCTGCCTTTATTCAAGTGGGAAGCAGTTAATTACAGGCCCTGAAAGAACTGGACTGTGGACATAGCTACAGTTCTTGTTTTCAGTGTTGTCCTCTTTTCCAGAAGTGGGGAGTAAGTAGTAAATGGGAACAAATAGACACTGTGTAACTCACAATTCTGAGTTAGATATGGAACAATGCAACTAAGGAATCTGAATTTAAGTACTCTGCCTAGACTCACGCAGAGACAACACAGAGCTCTTAGAGGGAGCTTTACACCGCTATGTGACGTTACAAGAAACTCCTTATTTTGAAAGGAAATGAGGGATAGTAATCATTACAGTCATTGGTGTGTAACTTCAATATCCCACTCCCACCAATAGACTGGTCATCCAGACAAAAATTAATCAGAGAAATCCTGGAGTCAAATACCATCATCAAATCAAATGGACGTATCAGACATTTATAAAATATTTCATCTAAACACAAATTAACATAGTTTCTTCTAGGCAGCTCATGGGACTTTCTGAAATTGGCCACATAGCAATCAGACCCAAAGCAAGTGTCCGCAAATAAAAGAAAATTGAAAAAGCTCCCTGTATGATACCTGACCACCATGAATTAAAGCTAAATATCAACAACAACAGAAGTTTATGAACTAGTGGGAAGTGAACAACTCACTAGTGAATGAAAAATGGGCCAAGACAGAAATTCACAAGAAATTAGAGACTTTATAGACCTGAATGAAAATAAAAAGACAACCTGCCTATGCTGGCTAGTGAACTTGATACAAGCTAGAGTTACTGGAAGAAGGAAACCTCAATTGAGAAAACATCCACCAATAAGGAACTTTCTTATTTAGTAGTTGATGGGGGAGGGCCCAGCCCATTGTAGTTGATGCCAGCTCTGGGCTGGTAGTCCAGAGTTCAGTAAGAAAGCAGGCTGAACATGCCATGAAGAGCAAGCCAGCTAGCAGCACCTCCTCCCATGGCCACTGCATCAGCTCCTGATGTCAGGTTCCTGCCCTGTTACAGTCTCTGTCCTGACTTCCTTTGATGATGAACAGCAATATGGAAGCTTAATCCAAATGAACCTTTTCGTCCCCAACCTGTCTTTTGGTCACGGTCCTTTGTTGTAGCACCAGAAACCATAACTAAGACAATACTCAAGGAAGGCAGTTCTAAGAAGCAAGTTCATAGTAGTAAGTGCCTATACCAAATAACTGGACAGGTTTTATATTAGTAATTCATCGGCACACCTGAAAGCTCTAGGACAAGAAGAAATAACATCTAAAAACTGTATATGGCAAGGGAAAGAATCAAACTCTGGGCAGAAATCAATGAAATAGAAACATGTGTGCCTGCACACACACACACACACACACACACACACACACACACACACACATACATACACACGCACACACACATATACACACACACAGAGGCACATGTATAGATGCAGGTGTGCACACACACAAAATGAAGAATCAATAAAAAGAAGAGTTGGTTATTTGATAAAATCAATAAGGTTGACCAACCCTTAACTAAGTTATTTAAAAAAAAATAGAGAGAAGAGATCTAAATTAATAAAATTATAAGTAAAAGAGGGACATCACAAGAGACAGCAAGAAAATCCAGAGGAATCTTAAGGGCATACTTAAAAAAAAAAATCTATGCTATGCCAAAGTGGAAAATCTAAAATACATGGATAAATATCTCAATATATACCATCTGCCAATGTTAAATCAAGAGCAGTGAAGCCAGTATAACATACCAATATCCTCTAGTAAAATAGAAGCAGTAATTGAGTTCTATCAGACCTACAAATAAGAATTAATGTCAATACTCCTTACATTCTTCTGCAAAATTGAACCTGAAGGAGCATTTCCTAATTCTTTTTACAATGACATTATTTCCTTGATACCACACAAAGATCCAAAAGAAAACGAAAACTGTAGACCAATATCCCTTATAAGCGTATATGCAAAATTCTCAGGCATCAATCTATGCCTCCTCCTTTGGCAAGTTTGTCCGTATCTTATTATCATCTGAACGGTGAAGTATCGGAAACTAATATTTCTACTATAGACCTCTCACAGAGTTCTAGATTTGTATTTGCAGCAAGCTTATCCTATGTGGAGAGCTTGTTTACACATGAAACTTAACATAAATGTTTGGAAGTAAACTATTGAGTTTTCAACAAGCCTGCTCTACTCTCATTGTGCTCAATTGAGAGCGGACTGACGACTTTGTGCTTAAAATATTCTCGAGCACATGCAGCTCCCCTTCTGCCTTTTTCTTCCTCTTCCTCTCTACTTGCTTACAGCCCACAGGGAAGCCATCAGTCATTCACTTACTTTGAAAACATACACAAACATGTCCACCTGTCATGTTTTCTGGAGTATGATGATCATTGAATCCCAGCTATAACTCCTAACTGTGCTGTCTGTTTTCACTCTGGTTTGGCAGTCTATTCTCCACAGTCTAGCCTGAACCAGTCTTCCAAAGAGTAAAACAGACCCTGCCAATGATAACCATTTATTGCACTTACAGTAAAAATGATAGTCATGTAATCCACAGTAAGAGCTTCCACTATGGTGCGGTTCGTCCATTCTCCACTTCATTCTAAGAGCCACACTTATCTACTCAGTGACTTCTTCACTGAACTCCATTTCCATTGTACCCGATAACTTCCCGGTCTCTTGAACGCTGTAGCTTACTCTTAGCACTGTTAAAGAAAGCTAGGGTGTATCCCAGCTTCAGCCGTCTAACTTCTTTTACCTGGCTTAAGACATCTTTACTTGATAGCACTCGTCACTGAGCTTACTAAATGCTTGCTTTGTGTATTTTTTCTTTATCTCATCTATCTTCACCTACTTTCCTACCTGCTGATATGTTTGCTCCATGAAAAAAAAAATCTCATTTCCTAGATAGCAGGTGAAATGGTGGCTCATAAAATTCCAAACAGAACACTGAATTCAACTAAGCAATTAAACTAAATATGAGTAGGTAACATGCATATGTATTATATATCATAGTAGATAAAAATTTTCTTGAATTTATAGCAAAATAAAATTAGGGGACATGTGATACACAAAGTTAAAAGAAAATAAGTGTGCTTAAACAGTTCTGTGACAATTTGAGACTTGTCTTGCTAACTTGTGATTTGAATATATTTTTCTAGAAGTTGCATTGAGAGCCCTATTCTAGAGTGACCCCATGTAAAGACCAAACTTTGACGTCAGTTCCACACATTACTAGAAACGATGTCAACAATCTCCTAGAGGAATACATTTATTTCTTCATAATTTTAAAATTAATTTTGTCATTTGACAAACTCCTACATGGATCTAATGTACTCTGATTATTCTTTCCCTCCTCCTCACCCTTCCTTATTCCCTCCATGCCTGGCAATACCATTCCCATCCCTCCTAGCCCCTTCTCCTGACTGATGACTTTGCTTTTGTTTGTGTCTTTTTTCATTTAACCAGAGCTATCTTTGGGGAAGCTTAATTTTGACAATGAAAAAAATTTAATCCCAAGAAAGTAAACTCAGTAAGTGCAGAAATGATGAAAACTTAGTACTGCACATGTATGATTTAGATGCATAAAGGTTTTTTTTCTTGTTAATTTTAAGCATATATGGATTATACAGAGTGTGTGATTTCATTATGCATTCTTCTAGACACATAATGTCCTTTGATCACATTCAATTACTCTATTCTCCGTCTCTTCTCCCTTTACTTTCATGCCATATATGATTATTTAATCATGTCTATTCTATGATTATTTAATAAGTCTTGATTTCTTTGTATGATTTGCTTTATCTTTAGTTCCATAAAAACTAAAGAAAATCATCAGCTCCCCTGGGCATCTTATGATAGACAGTTACATCAGCTTCTACCTTTTTCACATCCCTGATAGTCCACCTTTCTGAACTCTTCATTTTGTTCTGCTCTGACCACGAAGGCTGCTATCTGGAATGTACCAAAAGGATCCAGGGATGAATTGCTTCAGTTCTTCCTTGGGAGCCCTTGCTCATTAGATTCTTCATGTTTTTCTCTCTCCTTTTATCATATTGGTGGAATGCCAAAGAAATTATATGCAGGAGAGAATATGCTTAAATGTACATATCTAAAACTGGTTAGATACTTATTGACATTTGATTTATAGTGTTAGTAGAATGCTTGCTAAAGATAATTTCCCATTTCAATTCTATGACATGCTCTATTCTTTCCAAGCTTCTAGCCCTGCTAGAAAATTCTTTATTATTGTGATTACTGATACATTAAAATGTGTTTATCAAAGCAGAAGATCTGGCCTTTAGCACCTATATTCAGATACCTCATTATAATATGCACAGATGAGTCTGCTTTAGTCGTTATCCTGATGCTGGGTTATTAAACTATGGAAACACGGTGTCCTTCCATTCTGCACAGCTTTTTCTGTTTTGTTTCTTTGATAGTTCAGCTTTCTCTTTTCTGGTATTTCTTTATGAAGCTTTTCATTGAGTGATGGAATCTCTTGACTAGTCTTCTATCTCATTTTTTTCTCTCTCTTTATCAAAACCTCTATTCTTTTGTTCTTTTGTCCTATCTTCTGAATTTCTGTAATTACAGCTTTCATGTCAAATCAGAGTTTTCTTTTTTTTTTCTTGACATTTGAACATACCTTTCTGCCTTACCCTTAGTCTTGTTTCATGTCTAGAATATATTTTATTCTTTTGAGACTAGTAATGTTGTTTTACAGATTTTCTTGCCTTTTGGCATATCCTGTTATTTCATGTTTTCTTCTTCTTCTTTTTTAATGTTTTTAGTTTTGTTAGTGTTCTCATACCAGATGCTTTCTTTCCCAAATGTCTTTCCTGTTCAAGAGGAGCCCACATTTGTATCATCATATGGACCATACTCATTTATATGGCAAGTATAAAGCTATTTCCAGAACACCAAAATTTGAGATGATGGTTACCTCTGCACTGGGATGTGGGAAAGTACAGAGAAGAGGAAGATTAAGGAGAGGCACCAGGACCCTTCAACTATTTTTGCAAAGCTCATGCTTTGAAGCTGGTTGATGGATGTTCATTTTTATTATTCTTGATATATTTTATATCATTTAACTAATCCATTATAAATAAACCAAAGAAAAGAGTAGGTCAATGACAAAGAATATTGACAGCAATGCTCATTGTTTGTTGACTATAGTATTTACTGTGAACATTCTTCTGAGTTACTGCCTAAGGATTTCTAAATGAATATCCATAACTTTAGGTCTTTTGTAAGAAAAATTTTTAAATCCCACCATTATTTGTAAAAGTATCAAACTTGTTTTTCAGTTCTTCACTGTGAAGCTAATCTTTCTTGGTTTCCCCATAAGTCTTAAATTTCTTAGGTTTGCTGTTCAACTTTATATTTTGTTGGTAGGGGTCCGCTTCTATGGTTAATGTTTTGGGCCTCTGTCTCGTATGTTGACAAAATCGTTTCAATGTCAAATATAGAAAAGAGAGATATCTTACAGATCTTACCAGTGCATTTGATCTGTCTGCTTTTCCTGGAAATCTTGTCCTGATTTCAAGATGCTTGAAATACTTAGGAGAATCTAATTTATGCACTTTGTACATTTGATCAATTAAGTTTATAGGCTAAGTGCTTGGTGGATGGATTTGTCCATATTGTGTCTACTCAATCAGACATTTGAAGGGCTTATTTCTTAAAGTGCCTAAATCTCAGGAAGAGCAAACTTTTAATTAAATTTCTATTTATAGAAATTATATATTTCAACACAATTAATTTGAAGTTGTCCTGTTTTTGGAAAAAGACACACCCTCAAAGTATAAAGCTAGTTAATGGTTGTTGAAATACGCTCTGAGAATGGAGTTGTGCGAAATTTCTGAGTGCTTGTGAGAAAACGCCAAGAAAACAAGATCTAAAGTCCATTTCTTCAAAACATAGTAATGTTCTTGGAATGTTTTTCATGTTCTTCCCAGTTGAAGATAGGAGTGACTTCACTTCAGCTGTTGTTGTTCCTGTGCCTCTATGGACAAACATTTTTTGTAATGTGTGGCTTGTCCCTAAGATTGTACACTTTACTCATGTAATTCTTCTTAACCCTCAAAGTGTAAATTGCTTGATGCTCTGAATAAAGTTGTCTATTGCATGAGACTTTAGTTTGCCAACTAGTGCAGCAAACACATGGTACGTATTTTAAATTGTATAACTACATGGTCATAGAAATGTAGAAGCCAGAGAAATATAACATTGTTTTAGTCTTGAACGGAAGCTGCAGACTGAATGACAAACATATCCATATCTTAAATGGGATTATAAAAACCATCACATAGTCTGATGTTTCTAGCATACCATAATTCAAGAACTTAAAATCATTGACTGCAAAGATGCTGGTAAAGAATTTCTTTGGAGGAAGAGGACAGTATTTTTATGCATCTTCCGTCTTCCCTTATCCCCATATGGTTTCCGGCTAAATGAAGTATTCTCATTAAAGGGTGTGAACCTTCTTCAGGGGTACTAACCAGAAGACTTGTCCCACCAGCTGGTGAAGGAAACAGGCTGCACTCTGCGGTAGATTTCCACATGGCAGTTGTGATTTAGTGTTTTAGAATTCAGATGCATGGTAGGTGACTACCAGGTAAATAGTTCAAGCTGTTCCCGAGATTGTTTTAATAGGGATATCATAACGAGAGTTTCAGGTGGTTGTGAGTCACCCTGTGGGTTCAGGAAACCAAATGGGCGTCGTCTTAACCAATGAGCCCTGTCTGCAGTCCTATGTTACTGTGTTTTGAATACTGGAAATACAACACTGCTGTGAATCTCAGGTTTGCTTTGCTTTGGATTAACTGTGGTATTTTCCTCTAAGTTTATTATTAACCATCACTTATAAACTCTACAGAACTTGCCTCTAACACTAGCAAAGGCTGGGTTAAAATGTTTTAAAATGGAGACTGTTGAAATGGCTTAGTGGGTAAAGGTGCTTTGCTTTGAATCTTATGACCTGAGTTCAACCTCCAGGTGGGGGAAAGGAAAGAACTGAGTCCATACAGTTTCTCCTTGACCGATACTCATGCATTCATTCATTTACAAGTTCACATACACAGAAGCAAGAGAAAGAGAAAAAGGGAGGGAGGGGAGGAGAGGGAGGGAGAGGGAGAGGGAGAGGGAAGGGAGAGGGAGAGGGTGAAAGCACTTTAAAATGTCTTCTTTTGTGGTCTTCATTGCTGAATAACACCAACAAGAAGAAAACTGGTCAGTTGGATAATAGTACAGACCTGTCTGTCCTACTTAGCATCCTTGATCACCAGAGCACTATTAGAACTTTTTATGAAAATAAGTTTTATTCTCAGGTCTGTTATTTTCAACTGCTATATAAAACTAATGCAGTATCTATAACTTATTATTAACTAGGACTTACCCATACATACACTATTACTCAAATAGGCTTTTATGTGTTTTTTTTTCAAGTGAGCTCTAAATGTGATCTTTGCTGATCTCTCTCTATATGTAGGACTATTTTTAAAAAATCTACTGGATCTTTTTTTCTTTGCTTGACCTTTTTGAGACAGGGCTGCTTGTAACTGAAGATGACTTTGAAATTTGATTGTCTTACCTCCACCTTCCAAGTGTAGGGATTAAAGGCATGAGCCACCATGTCCTGTTGACGTGTGGCTACATATCTAACTCAGGGCTTCAGGCACATTAGACAAACCCTCTACCAATGAGCTAACATCCACCCAAGTCTGCTTATCTTGTCATAGTTTTAAAATTACCTGATAAAGCTTTAGAAAACTTCGGAGTCACTGGCTATAGAATGCTAAAACTTAATGATTTGTTACTACAATAAGTTCTTAATAGAATCTCAGCGTGCAAAAAGGAAATAAGGATGATAGTAAGCGTACTGTAATTTTAAATTATTTATTTGCATATTTAGAATGGAAAAGGCATTTGACTCTTTAAGTTTGTGCACACGAAATGAGAGGCAGAAATAAAAACAAATAATGTGACTATAAATAGAATAAATGCTTTA
Organism: Mastomys natalensis; assembly: GCA_021653895.1. Lineage (NCBI taxonomy): Eukaryota > Metazoa > Chordata > Mammalia > Rodentia > Muridae > Mastomys > Mastomys natalensis. The sequence goes on from JAJTUV010001701.1 coordinate 196,334, forward strand.
AAGATTTTTTTAAAATTTTATATTACAGAATCAAAATATTACATAATACTGAAAAGAAACCTTTTTCATTAGAGGTAAGCAATTTCTAAAGAACATACAATATACAAAACAACACACACACACACACAACACATACACACACACACACACACACACACACACACACAAATATCCAATTTTGTTGTCTGTATAGTATCTGACTATTTGAATGTCTTGTCTCCAATGGTTATGCTTCAGTATTATGTCTCAACATTTTCTAACAAACAATTCAGTCAAATGAAAAGATTTTTAAAAATAGAAAGACGTGATTTTAGAAACTTTACCTGTCCGGATGCTAACTTTTTACATCTTGATATTCAAGATACTTCGTGGCTGTTGACCATATTTTCTTGGAGCTGACCCTTCTGTGGCTGTAGCTCCTTGCATTGACTTTCAGATGTTCTTGCTATCACACTGGGTTTGTTCCTGTTATGAAATCTATATCTCCAAGTCCAGGGAGTCTTTGAAATTCCTGCTTTTCTCTCCATCTTTAGCAGATGTTTGGAGTAAGAAGTCTGTCCTTCCCACTGTCTCCCTCTGCCTAACATTAAGAAGCTTTTGATTCTGAGTAAGACACTGAAGGCTGAAAGCCCAAGGAAACAATATCTGTTTTAGGTTCAAAAGGACGAGTTATTCATTTACTTAAGGAATGTCTGAGGGTAATATTTAGCTCCTCCAGCTAAACATGTTTATGGGGATGCAGTCCTGTGCTTGTCTGGCATCCATCGTTCCTTGTGAAATGCTAGCTTAAGTTGTACTGTGTTTTCTGACATAAAAATGCATTGTTATATGAAAATGGAATAAAAAAGGTATAATGTTTCACAGATAATAATAAGTGCCCTTGAAGATGTGGAGTCATGTGAAGATGTGAAAGCTATCAGCTAAAATAGAAAATGTGTCAGAAGGAGATGTGATGGGGAAGCTTATGGGATTTCCCCAGAAGATCAAAAGTTGAGCTGCTGTAGAATCTGTCAATTCCAGGAATGGGAGTATATTCAGGATACTCAAGAGGAGGATCTTAAGAAGATGCTTCAGAGCTCCATGGACAGCAACACCATCCACGGTGGCCAAGAAGGGAATCCACCCAAGCATTCATCATGAACAGATGAACAAATACTTGGTAAGACAGAGAGAGGGAACTTGGGCCTATTACCAGCCTTAATCAGGAAGGAAGTCTTACTACACTCTAGAACATGCCTAAATTTTAAGAATATTCTTCTAAGTCATGGTTCTCAACCTTCCTAATATGTGGGGATTATGGCCTATAGTTTGAGAACTGGTGTTCTAAGTGAAGTAACCTAAGCACAGAAGGAAAAAATACTGCATAATCCTATTTTTATAAAAAGTATATAAAGTACTTAGATTCATAGAAATAAAAGTAGACTAGTGGCTACCAGTGCTGGAGAACAGGAAAAATCAAAAGAGGTGATTTAGTGGGCATATAGTTTCAGGGTGACAAAATGAAAATTCTGGACACCTGTTTCATAACAGAATATATTTAACTGCACACTTAAAATGGCTAAGATGACAAGGAGCAAAGCATAATTTTAAAGAATATTTATTTAAACTCTTTACTTATTTATTTATAATATTTAAAATAAAAAATAAAATTTTATTATTGTCTATTTTATTTATTTAAAGTACTGTTTGGTAAACCAAGAGGCACAGACTCATTCAGTGACTGGTTATAGGCTAAGTCTTCCAGTCTAAATAATTATTAAAGGCTGTATGCTGTTAGCCAATACTAGAGGCCAATTGAAAGGTCTGTGAGCCCAGGATGGTGACAGCATCAGGGTGGCTGCCCTAGACCAATGACAATGTCCTGAACTTTTCTGGGGCTTGTTACTGTTCTACACGTCACTGAATTGCAAGGCTGATCAGATTATGAAGGATCAATTATATAAAATAAAGCAGATGTGACAGTATTGTGATTTAGAATGTGGGATTAGAGCACAGCCTAAGTTTAAACCCTTGTTCCCTTCTCCCTGCTTTTAAGAGTATATCTCTGCGCAAGTATGTGAACCATTCAGAACCTTAACTTTCTTACTTCTTATAGAGAATGAGTAACTACCTAGGGGCAGGCTCAGGAACAGTGTGTCAGGGAGCCCCGTAATGTTTACCACAGTCTCTGGCATGGACAAACACTGTGTCTTTGTTATCAATAACAATAACGTATTTCTCAAAAGGGATGATTGCGGCTAAGAGCTCTCTGACTGGGAAAACAAAATGATTCTGTTTCTACAGTTCTCAGTGTCCAGTTTTAGAATTATTTCCATTGTGTAGATTCTTTGAGTCCTTCAAATATTTTATTTTTCTGATAACTGTTCTCTCCAAATCCCATGACACCCTGAGAAGTAGCCAAAGCCTTGTCTCTTTGTGAGATATTGGAAAGAACTGGAGATCCTGAGTAAAGCATGGAGGGGCCCAACGCTGTTAACGCTTTGACATGTGGTGCTGGGACCACTGTCACTCTATCTTTAGGTCACTTTCTTCTTATGGAGAATTAGATTACTATTTATTAAAGGTAGTCCCCATCACTTTTTTGATCCACATTTCCAACGTGCAGAACAAGTAAAATTGTATATTTCGGTAGCATGGCCATGGGCACACCACTTATACCCCTGGTAACTTCTATTTTGTGTTCCTACCTTCTTTGGGTCTCTCAAACAGAACCTAAGATTCTGAGATATTTTGCTAATGGTGATTCCCCTCCCCCATCCTTCTGCTTAGAGAAATGTGCTCCAAAAATGGAGCAGCAATAGTTGTGTAAGGGAAGTTAGGTTGACTCCACACTGTGTTATCTGATAGAGAAGCCAGAAGTGGTCCTTCAGAGGGGCGACTCAATGTTAGGAATTAAGCTGAATATTCTAATGATATCATCAAGGGTTAATTTTTTAAAAAACAGCAAACATTTAACTATTTTTATGTACTGGATACTATCTAAGAAATTTGCATAAATTGTTTAGCATGATAGAATATTCTGGAGGCCTACAAATTCTCTTCATATTGCAGTGAGTAAAGACAAGCAGAGAGGGAGAGAGAGTTGCCGAGGAGCACACAGCTAGTTTAGTAAGCTGAGAAGCTCAGGACACCTGGGTCTAGAGACAGCAAGTTTAGGCAGGAGGCTTTCCAATGTCCTCCTGATGACAAGGCATGTAGAAATGGGACTTTCTCTTCTCACTTTGACCAGACATTCCAGCCACTTTACTTAGTCAGAATCGAAAGCTCTTTGGACAGGCCTGGGAAGCAACAGGTCAGGCCTGGCCTAGGGCCTCAGGTAAGAAGAAAGAACGGATAGGAGACAGGGATGTTTGACTAAATCAAACAATAGCACTGAGAAGAATTAACACAGAAGCAGTGACTTTCATGAGGTCAGTGATAGCCAAGCACAGCCATAGATAAAGTGTTATGACAAAATTACCACAGTATGTGGCCTGAGGAAAGCTCCACAGCTGACCAGCTATGTGGACTGGGAAGCCAGAGTCAGTTTAAAGACTCTACAATCCAAATAAACATGGCTACTGACAGGCAAAGTAGAGTTTCAGGTTTTTTTCTGGATGTTTGGTGTAATTTAATTTTAAGGAAAAATAATTGAGGTTATCTAGGTTACGGTACTTTAGGGCAAAGCTACCACAGTAATCACTGTAGTAGTGGCCACATCTGGATGTTGGCAGGAGCACCATGCAGATTAATAGGAGTAGTGGGTAAGACACACAAGTAGCCACACAGTACCACTGGTTAATCTGTAGCCAGGCAGGTTGGGTACTTGGCTAAAACATAAGTTTAGTATTCAAGACTCCAGGACTTGGGTGAAGGAAGACAATGAATTATTCTATCTTATAAATTAAGAATAATTCTATTTCTACAGAAACAATAAATATGTGGTTGTTTCCCTTTTGTAGCTCTGTGCATTTTCATGATTATACACATCAACACAATGTACACAAAAAGTACACTGGGTGTGACAAAAAATTACAATGACTCACGTCCCTTACCCATACAGAACTACTGATATTCGCTAGATGAATCCACTCTTTTAGAAACCATGCAAAGTCCAGCTAGCTCCCTTTAAAGAGAACTTCCGCATGCATGTCCATGGTAATGCATGCACCAGTGCATGGTAATGCACTGCAGCAAAGGGACTGTGACTTTCTGTATTTATGCTTTGGGAACTTGTGGTGGATCAGTCAGTGCCAGTCACAGACTAGAATGAAGGATCGTTTAGGTGTAGCTGATAACCTTGGCGATCCCAAAGATAGGAAGTCCTGCAGGAAAACCGAGCTGGATGAGAGCGGGGAGCAGAAAGAAGTGCTTGGAATTACTAAAACAGGCTTAGAGAACAGAGCCCACACGGGGCTGCAGATAAAACACAGGACACACAGTTAAAATACAATATATAAACAAGGTCATACTTAATGATTCTGGGCTTTTATTTAGTAAATGCTCTTATGTCCACAGGGCTGTAACAGGACCTGCCAGTTGATGAAGTTGCTAGATTCAGCGGTTGACTCTGGAGTTTGTCTTGGTTGTCAGTGCATGGAGGTTAGCTGGAAAAATACAGGAAACACAAATAGAAATAAAGAAGACACATCTGTGTGTCAGCCTTGTGGTTTCAGGCGCCCCTTGTAGGAAGCAGAAACTTGGTCTGGACAGACATGACTATCTCACAAAACTAAGAACAGGTTCAGTTGTGAGATACTAAATACCAGCATGTGTACAACCATGGTCAATCCAAGTTATTTAAATACCAAAGTAAAGCGACACACATGTATAAAAATGTTTTATTGAACCACATTATTTTCTGTGCTAGCTGAAAAAAAGTTCAAGGAAATTAAATAATGTCTGGAAAATTTGCTGACGAATTTCAAGATGTACTAAAGGATATAATTTATAAATAGAATAGTTTTCTAAAAGAAAGCACTGTGAGATTTTCTACATAAAGAAATAAGAAAAATCAGTCTTCCAAATACAGAGAAAAAATCTGAGTAAAGATATACAACAAAAATAGGATATCTACTCCTCTCTTACATACACGGAAAAATGGAGGCTCTTCATGGCTAAAATTACTAAAGTTATTATATTGGCCTGAAGTGTAAGGGTTTTATTTTATTTACTTTTTGGCTGTTATTGTTTTTTATTTGAGATAGAGTCTTACTGTGTTGCCCAGGCCTCCCAAGTAGCTGAATCATAGGAGAGTGTCACCAAGTCTGGCCAGAATTATAATTCTACTGGTAAAGTATTTTTAGTGTTATCTATATGGCAAGAACACTCTTTCTAAATATGTAACTTATGATGTAGGAAATTAAATTTTCCCTTTTGAAATGTCACTGTAGATGATCAGTCACCATGATCAGTATGTCACAGAACAAATAACTTTAAAAACAACCAGCAGACAGTCCCAAAGGACTACTGTTTAAATTATCATTTTTAATATCACCACTAATTACACATTTTGTATCTCTGCTGCTTTCCATTTTATGTTATTTATTCTGGAATAATTTTGCAATCTGGATAAAAAATTTAAAAAGATTTTATCTCCACAAGAATATTTACATGAAGTGTGTGATGTCAAGTTGAACATTTTCTTGATTATCTTGGCTACCATCTTTAGCCGTATAATTTTATGTTATTAGTACACACTGGGATAATGATCTAATTTTTTTTAAAACATCCAGATTATTGCTTACAAGTAATATGATTTAATTATTTCAGCTAGAGTAATATATTATATATTATAAACAAAGTTGGCTACTAAAAGAAGTAGAAAACATATTATCATCCCAAGAAAAATACTATTTAATGTTCAATGAAGCTACTTACAGTTAGTCTTTTCAATATCATGTTTGTCATAGAATTTTACCTACAAATATATAGCTATCATTTTTATATGATATTAAAACTCCTTGTAAGATAATATATAAATATTTCCTAATATCTTTTGCTAGCTGAGCCATAATTATACTATTACAATAAAACATAATTCTGAAAAAATCATTCCACATATTTGTTCGTAAACATCGTCGTCAATTTCTTATCATTATTTATTGTTAATGAGTCTGCTGCTCTCTTCTAATTTGTCATGTGTACTATGCCTTGGGTTTGAAAACTATATAATCTAATGTGTTGAGGTCTTATCTAAATTCAGAGTTAGTATGCCCTGAAATGAAGCTAATGTCTACAACTACATTGCCTTTGGCATACAAGTGATGCATCACTCATTTAAGTAAATCAATATATTCTCTCTCTCTCTCTCTCTCTCTCTCTCTCTCTCTCTCTCTCTCTCTCTCTCTCTCATCTTCTTACTCTCTTTCTATGTCTTTTCCCATCCTTGTCTCTCTGTCTCACACAGAGTGGGGGGACAGAGGGGGGCAGTGAGATAGCTCAGTGGGTCAGATAAGAGATAGCTCAGTTGATAGGGTAAAAGATAGCCCAGTGGGTAGAGTAAAAGTGCTTGTCACCAAGCCTGAGAACCTGAGTTGAACTGTTGGTGCCTACACAGCAGCAGAAGAGCACTGATGCCTACGAATCATCCTCTGACCTCACCACACACAGACACCAAAACAAACAAATGTGAAAACATTATACATGTATATATGACAATCTCTTTTATATTCTCTCAAATATTTATCATCCAATGAAAAGATTAAAGAAACGAAATATGTCTGCAAAGTGTTGGTACCTGACTAGTGTTCTGCACTTCCTCAGCAGAAGGACTGCTGAACTGGGTTATTTTGCTGTAATCTGCGGAGCACCATGGCATCTAATAATTCTTTCTTATATTTACTTCTGCTTTTTTCCTAAAAATATGTCTTAAATAACTGAAGTGTGTGTGTGTGTGTGTGTGTGTGTGTGTGTATTTGTGTGTTCATAAGATAAACATTTTGAATTGCTAGTTTGGGTAAAGCAGATTTCCCTTTCTAATTCAGATGGGGCTTGTCAGCTCATATAAGACCTTAAGAGAACAGAAGAGTGGAGGAAGAGAGAACGCTTGCTTGACTGCTCAAACTGGGTCACGACCTTCTTAGACATTTACACCCGGACCAAAACATCTGCTTTTCTTGGCTCCCCAGTCTGATTGTAAGATTTGTGAATTAGAACTGACATCATCTATGTTTTCTCAGGTTCTTTCTTCCCTTGAAAGAATCAGTTTTCAAAGCATCATTCTCCCCATTTTGTGTACAATCACAGAGAAAATGCACAATGACTCTAAAACCTTCTTGTATATACAAACTGATGAGCACTCTGCCTAGAAGCAAAAAGGTAGTATCCTATAAATGTATCAAAGCATATTGGAACCATGTATGTGAATAGGTGTCAAAGCATTATCAAAAAATCTGGACCCTAGAAATCATCCAACATGCCATACTGTGAAAGGGTACAAGAATGTCCTTACCTGGACTCCATAGGGAGGAAGACAACTAACTCTTCAATAGTGAGGACCTCCACTAACCTGTTATCTGATCACCAGTATGTTCAACAAAAGACCTATAGATAGAGAACTCTCAACTGCCTGAGGAGCTCAGCTATGTCTCCACTGTGCCATGGCCTACTCAAATTACTGTTTGTCTGTCAACATCTAAGCTTATGTGTACCAGTTGTATGCCCCATCTCTAAGGCCTCCAGCTTTTCTTTGTAGATTGACTCAATGCTAAGACTCAGCTCAAACCTGTGAGCTTGAAGATCCTGTAGTTTGGTTCCATGGCTAGGTGATTCTCCAGACATAATCCAGTAGGATTAATTTATAATGCCCCTGTAGACACCTCCCTCACCTCCACAACCCATGGAGAATTTCTATGTATCTCTCTCAGCCTTCTGCCTTGTTTGTCTCTAGTAGGTCCTATTTGGACACCTTTAACTTCCCTGTGATCTCCTTACTGATTTTTTTGTAGCCATTCTGGCTTATTTGTTTGTTTGTTTGTTTGATTGGTTTGTTTTTCTTTTTAGTAATCTATGTGTGTGTGTGTGTAAAATTATAATTACTTATAATTACTATGCAATATGTAATGTGCGATTTAAGAGTTGATCATAGTACTTTAGATCAACTTAAGAAAATAACCTGTGTTTGCCAATGGCTAGCTAGCAAGTTAAATTGGGACTATTTAGAAAATTGTAGCCTATGAAATCAACTCAGCTTGTGACTTCACTGTTATCCAATAAATTCTGACACTGGAAATTTGTGATTATTTTGATCTATACTTCTGACAAGTTTGCTCTTAATCCAGGAAGGAACTGTTTCAGAACTGAGTAGAAGCTCAAAACGGGAAGAGTTTTGAGGTCTATACCACAAATTATAAAAGAAGGACCATTTTGGTGATTCCTCAGATAAAAAATGGTACTTTATTGGAAACAAGAGGAAAGGCAGTCCTTGTTTCAAAGCAGCAAAAATCAGATTGATTTACATACTAGTGTTTTTATGGATGGTAGAATTGGCAAGCAATCAAACACTACTTAACAGAAGTGATTTCAGAGCAAAGCGGTGAAGGTGTGCTTCGGAATCTTATTACTGACTGTAGTCAACCGTGAGGTGAGAGAATGATCTTTAGAGAAATGTTAGGAAGAGATGATCACTAGCTTAGAGATCTGGAAACTTCTCATCTTAACTATTTGTGAAACCAGCAAACACTTGATCTAAAAGCAACATTAAGTGGGTAGCCTGACAGGCTTTTGATAAGTAAATTAGGAATGTAAAATACAGTTCTAATCACCTATCCCAGCAGAGGCCAAGAATAGAGATAAGAATGAGCCAACAGCTATCCTGCTGGTTTGCAATAAAGGGATGAAGAAGATGAGGTGAAAGAGAGATAAGCCATTTTAATTGTATTCCAGAGAACAGGTTATTAGAGCTATTTGGCTCCAACTTGCAGTAAGTATTCTATATAAATGAAGAGAGTCACCTAGGAAATTATTCAAAAGTCATCAGGGCTGCACACAAGTCTAATCAAACAGGCTGTTTGCTATTCTTTTCAGAAGAATCCAGCATAGAGAGATACAGGGGTGCAAACAGGCAGAGCTGTTGAGATAGCATCACCATTATCAGGACCTAGGGGTCAAATCATAACCCCAAGGCTTCTTATAGGGTTTCAAGGTCTAATGGCATCTGACCTACTCAGATGAACCTGCTTGGGACTTGATCTTCCCTCTTACATATCCTTTCCTTCTCATAAGAAGATGTCAAAATATCCTAGCCCTGCCCATCATTACCTTTTGGTAGCATAAACATGTCTGTCTGCACAGGCTTAGAGTGTAGAGCACTTTTAATCTTAGTCCAAAGTCCTTAGTCAGATACTATTGAGGATGGACCATCCCTTCATAATTGGCATCCTGTAAAACCATGAAGTGAAACAAGACATTATTTAAGATATTATTTTTAATTACAGATACACACACACACACACACACACACACTTATATATATATATACATATATATATATATATATATAGAGAGAGAGAGAGAGGGAGGGAGGGAGGGAGGAGGGAGGAAGGAGGGAGGGAGGGAGGGAGAGAGAATTTACATATGAGTGTAGTGCCTCTAGAGGTCAGAAGAGGGTATCATGTGGCTGGAGCTACAGGCAATTGTGAACTGCCTGAAGTGGGTGTTGGGAACAAACTCTGGTCCTTTGCAAGAGCAATAAAAGCTCTTAACCACGAAGAGACTGTTTTCAGCATTGAGACAATATATTTATGTTACCCATACCTGATTTAGATAATATTTAGAAAAGAATTTAAGCATTAGACTTGAAAATGTATTAGGGATGGCTAGTCACTGGTGGGATCAAGCAGACATATGTTACAAGTGGAGAGAGGAAAAATGCTGTGAACTCAATACATTCTCTCAAATCCTAGGTACCACCCTGGATACCTGGGAAAGACGATGCTGGGGAACAATTATATTCAGATGAGGTTACAAGGGTGAAGCTCTTAGGATGGTTATTTATGTACAAAAAGATGAGAGATCATAGCCCTTCCCCCTTTCTCTGCTTCCTTTCATCCCTTCCCTCCTCCCCATCTCTTTCTCTTGAGAGAACACAGTGAGAAGGTAGCTGTCTAGGAGCTAAAAGAGAGAGACCTCTATAGATCTTGGTCATACATATTGGGGCTTAAACATCCTTGTCTGAGGTGATGAAAGAAATACCCTTATGTTTCCCACTTAGTGTTGGCTACACTGTTGGATAATCTACCTCTTCAGCCATGTGATATATGTTCCTCTTTTCCTTGGCAACAGCATCACAATTCCTTAGTAATTCTGTTAAAGTGATTATTTAAAACGGCCTCAGATCAAGCTGACTATCTAAGCTGCGGCAGGTCTGTCTAGCTCAGCCGCCATGTTCCATGGCCAGAGGCCAGCCAGAAACACCAGCCCTGCCACCCATGAGACACCAGAGTGGGAGATGGCTCTGCCAGTCTTCCATGATGTCTTCGAAAGGGTGGGCATTGCCCAGACCATCCTGCTATGCATGTGGGTCTAGTAGAAAGATGAGATTCTAATGCTTAAAGATTAATCAAAGGCTTATATATTTAGTAATGATCAGTAACAAGATACCCATACAATCAGAACTTAACCTAGATATACCAACTACCTTTGACTGCTACAGACATGTGAACATCTGCCTCCATCTTCTCTCTCTCTCTCTCTCCCTCTCCTTCCTCTCTCCTAGCTCCTCCTCTTCCTTCCCCTCTTCCTCTGTTTATTCCTCCTCTTCCTCTCCTTACTCCTCCCACCTTAGCTCCTCCTACATAATTCTACCCCTTCTAACTATGCTTTTCAAGAAAGTTGCCATGAGAAGTGGATTAATGTCCATGGACAGCCCCCACCCCTTTACTGAGGACAAAAAGCGGACTAGAAGATGGGACGGAGAGGGAGGGACTGTGAGGAGAAGAGGGAGGAGAACTTGTGATCTGGATGTAAAATAAATAATAAAAGTAAGTACATCCCCCCAACACACACTATTAAGAGAGAGAGAGAGAGAGAGAGAGAAGAGAGAGAGAGAGAGAGAGAGAGAGAGAGAAAGTTGGCATGATTCTAAATAAAAACAGAATCTAAGACAGAGGCCTAAGATATTTGCTATATTTTCGAATCCAGATATATATGGGGGTAGGGTGGGATACATAGTCTTTGTTAATTCAAAGTCTTTGTTAAGCCAAATGAGATTTTTTTCCTTCAGAGTCTAATATTTGAGTTCTACTTTGCTGAATGTGCATGAGACAGCATTATGAGATTTGCTGTCTTAACTCTTCCCAGAAGAATGCTAGCTACTGAGGACTGGACATTTTTAATCATGAAGAGTCTGGATTGTGAACAAGATAGCCATCTTGGGACCGTGAAGTAGAAATATAGAAAAGAGTTAGCACCATGGAAGCAGAGCCAAGAAATGGAGAGAAAATGGAATTGTTTTCATTTGTTTTTAATCAGACAGGTCAGCCTTACATCACCTTACCTAACTGTGAACCACAGCCAGGCTAGGTTGGAATGTTGTGTTTGTTTAAATAAGTTTAATAGCAATTTTCTGTTATTTGAATCCAAAATCAGTCTTGGAAGAGGGGGCAAAGTATCCATTCGTGGTGACCCTGCCCACCCTTGCAAGGGTTTGTCCCTGTCCCTCAAGTTGCCAATGTCTCCAGCCATCACCCTCATGGGAATAGTCCTCTGCTCAGTCAGTATGTGTGCAGAGATGGAGGTGACCACTACACAGCCAGGATCACAGGTAGTTGTATCCTTAATAGCAACTTCCTGACGTTCTCCTAAGGTGTCCAGGGTTTTTTAAAAAGTCCTTTTGTTTTAAATTGGGAGTTGTCACGGCTTATAGAGGCGCACAAAAGAACCTCTTCTACCGTCAGCCCTGCATGCTGATACTTTAAATTCAATCACTGCTTTGGTTTTGTGTCAGAGCAGGCTGATTCTACATTTTTTTAACGAAGCTAGAGGATCTGAAGTAGAGTTCTTTTCTGTCTCAATGCTGACATGCTGGTGGACATAAATCCTTCCTTTTACTTCCCCCTTCCTTTGAACAGTGTTACAGTGAACACTTAGCATTCTGGCTTTCACTGATAGTTGAGGAAGCCAGCATTCTACAAAATACCTTAGACACTACAATACCAAGGCTTAATATGTTCTCTGTGTGCTTTCTGGGTCTGACTTATCTCACTCAGGATGATATTTTCTAATTCTATCTATTTGTCTGCAAATTTCATGAAGTCATTGTTTTTAATAGCTGAGTAGTATTCCACTGTGTAAATATACCACATTTTCTTTATCTATTCTTTGGTTGAGGGACATCTAGGCTGCTTCCAGTTTCTGGCTATTATGAATAAAAAGTTGACCAAATGTCCTTCTGGTATTATGGAGCATATTTTTATATGCCCAGGAGTGGTATAGCTGGGTCTTAAAATAAAACTATTCCTAATTTTCTGAGAAACCACCAGATTGAGTTCCAAAGTGGTTGTACAAGTTTTCACTCCCACCAGCAATGGAGGAGTGGAGTGTTCCCCTTTCTCCACATCCTCACCAGCATGTGCTGTCCGTTGAGGTTTTTTTTTTTTTTTTTAATCTTAGCCACTCTGATGGATATAAGATGGAATCTCAGAGTCCTTTTGATTTGCTTTTTCTGGATGACTAAGGATGTTGAATATTTCTTTAAGTGCTTCTCATCCATTCATGAGTCCTCTGTACCCTATTTTTCAGTTGGGTCATTTGGTTTGTTGGTATTTAACCTTTTGAGTTCTTTATATATTTTGGATATATAAAGAACCCTCTGTTAGATGTTGTCTTTTAGCATTCTGCACCCTGCTCTTTTGTCCTATTGATAGTATCCTTTGCCTTACAGAAGCTTTTCTGTTTCATGAGATCATATTTATTAATTGTTGATCTTAGTGCTGGAGCTATTGGTGTGCTGTTCAGGAAGTTGTCTCCTGTGCCTATGTGTTCAAGGCTGTTCCACACCTTCACTTCTATCAGATTTAGGACATCCAGTTGTACTCTCTTGCAAGTGGATATTAGCCAAAAAGTACAGGATAACTGACTGAGCCACAATCGCCAAACCCAAAGAAGCTAAGTAACAAAGAGGATCTAAGGGAGGGTGCTAAATCTTACTAAGAGGGGAAATAAAATAGATATCAGAGGTAAATGGATGGAGGGAACTGGGTTGGACAGGAGGTGGACAAGCGAACAGAAGGGATCAAGTGTGAGGAGGACAGAAGAAGAGAGAACTGAGAGAGAAACCTGGGGCTGGGTATGGGGCATCTCTAGGATGAACTAGAAACCTAGGACAAGGACAACTCCCAGGAACCTATGAGAGGGGCCCTAGCTAAGACTCCTAACAATAGGAGATATATAACCAGAAACGGCCACCTTCTGTAACCAAGCGAGCCTTCCAATGAAGGGATGGGACAACAACCCACTACAAAATTTTTGACCTACAATTTGTCCTGCCTACAAGATATGCAGGAATAAAGACAGAGCAGAAATCAAGTGAATGGCCAACTAATCACTGCCCCAACTTGAGACTTATCCCATGAGGATAACTCATTCCTGACACTATTAATGATATTCTCCTATACTTGCAGACAGGAACCAGTATAAGTGTCCTCTGAGAGGCTTCACCCAGCAGCTGATGGAATCAGATATAGGGATCCACAGCCAAACATTAGGTGGAGCTTGAGGAATCTTGTGGAAGAGGGGGATAAAGGACATCACAAGGAAACCTACAGATGCAACTAACCTGGATCCGTAGTGGCTCACAGACACTGAACACCAATCAGAAAGCATGGATGGCAAAGATCTAGGTCCCTACACTATGTAACAAATGCGCACCTTGGACTTCATGTGCGACCCCTAACTCCTGGAGCCGGAACAGCCTCTGACTTTGTTGCCTGACTTTGGATCCCTTACCCTTAATTGGGCTGTCTTGTCTAGGTTTAGTTGGAGAAGCACCTAGTCTTATTGCAACTTGATAGGCCAAGGTGGGTTGATTTCCATGGGTAGCTTTTCCTTCTGTGAGAAGAAAGGGAGGGAGGATGAGGGGAGGTAAGGTGAGAGGAAGGAGAGGAGAGAGGGGAAAGCTCTGACTGGGATGCAAAATAAACAAACAGACAGACAGTGAATATATTATATGTCTTCATGACAATTTAATGTATTAACTGCTTCACATCACATACCTCCTTTATAAACACTCAATGAATCCTAAAACATAGTCCTTTGGCTTATAAGCTTTTATATCTCGTGGAAGTAATTTGTCATATAGGGTTGGAATCTTTTATTTCCTCCTCTGTGAATTGTATTCAGGCTACTGGCCACCATATATATGGACATATCTTTTCTTATATGTCTATATTTATAGACTGATTTTATAAGACAGTATAGTTATTTGCTATTTTAAAAAGACATCCTGGTAAACTTAATAGGAAACTGAGGAATAGTCATGGTTTAAAGCCAATGCTTATTGCATTTCTCATTTTTGATCATGCCAGTCCCTTCTTTAATGGTGCCTTTAGCTTCTCCTTTCCCATCTTTTCTCACTTAACTTATTTATTCAAGTTCATGGTATATATTCAGTTTTGTAAACTTCTATAGACCTTTCTTATTCTGTATAGAATGTGATGGCAAAGAACTCTTCCTAATTTTTAACAGACATTGCCTTTTATTTCATTTGATTTGCAAAACTTATGAGACATGGGAAGTAAGTCTCATGAAAAATCCCCAAAGTCCTGCAGAAGTAAATGGCTCCTATGATTCCCATCTGATAAGTGCAGTCTCCTTCTCTGTACCAGACTGTGTTAGACACTTAATCAATTTCAGGCAAATAAAAAAGAGACCAACACATCTGAGGTTTTGAACTGGGTCATACAGCCCTTACCAATTTTGTAAACCTGTTAACAACTGCACTTGAATTTAGGGAGAAAAAGAGGAATTTCTGGATCATTTTGAGATAACTTTAATGTCTTTCAAATTAGGTTCATGCTGCCCCAATGACTTTCTCAAGGAGCTCATTCTAGGTTTCTTCAAATTGCTCTAAGCTAGTCTGAGCACTGCAGTTTAAATATACTTCATATAAACACCTATGCGCTCTAACAGTGTGAAGCTCTGCGCTAAGCAGGACTCTTGGTTATACTTTTGATTTCCATTGGAATCTTTCCTTTGACTCTGGCTCCTTTCTTTTTCCACTGTAATCTCCATTCTCTGCAGACAGCATCTGTTCTTTATGCTTTAGTTTCAATTATTTTTTGCTATAGCATACATCAAAGTGTAAGTTTCTGTATTTTTTCCTTTCAATAGCTTGTTTAACTATTTTCTTTGAATTCTCTTCCCTTCCCCTCTTAGTTTCCATACTGTAAGTTATCCCTTTTCTTATGTCTACTTTAGAAAATGGAAAATATCTCGGTAATCATTAAATTGATTATATCAAATTGAACTTGATGCAACATGAAAGTAGAAAGTAATTGGCTCTGGAAGTTCAAGTAGCCTTGAATTCTTCAAGGCAGTGAGGGTAGGAGGGGAGGAGAAAAAGAGAGAGAAGAAAAGGAAAGAGAGAGAGAGAGAGAGAGAAGTGAGTGAGAGAGAGAGAGAGAGAGAGAGAGAAAAGAGGGCAGCATGAATGACTGTTTGGAATCCCAAATGAGAGAACACAGGAAGTACAACTAGGCTTTTATTGGGTTTATTGTTTACATAAAAGTGGATATTAACAATTCAAGCATGAATCACAGGCAGAGGTCAAACTCAGACCAAACCATCCACATGTATCTTGGCAACATGCTGACAAGAACGCAGTAGCTGTAAAAATTATGTAAGGCCAAAGTCAGCTGCTAGGTATGTTCGTTATTCCATAGCATTTGCACCCAGAAATACAAATATTACTGGATTTACCTTGTAAGAACAGCTCCCACACAGATATTATTAACATTTGATTTGAGGGAGAAACATGCATGTCACAGACATTTCACAAAGCTTTACACTGTTCTGGTTGTTAACTGTTTAGAATTGATTTCAACTGGCAACGTCAAAACTATTCAAATGTTGAAATATGATTTACTGAAAGTGATGTTACTGTAGAAGGTAAGAATGTTATAGTGGGCATACTGATGTAAATGTCAATGGAAAAATATATATGTACTTGTTTTTTTCTATTACTCTTCTAAATTAACTAAAATAATCAAACAAATAGCATTAATTTATATACTTTCATAGACCATATTGTAAATGGGGTCAAATAACTCACTACAATGCTCAGAAAATTTTTACCCTTTTTTTCCCCAAAATTTGTATACAGTTGTTTTTAAACTGAATTTTAATTTTTAAATAGTTTTTATTAACTCAGGGAAAAAATTTTTTTGTTTTTAAATTTTTTTGAAATGTAAACTAAAAAATGTTTGAAAAATTTTGGGGAAAGGGTAGGATTTGCCCAACTTTTTAGTTACATAAATTTAACAATCCTTTTTGGTTTTATTTATGAAATGCCAAATTTTTGGCCCGGGTCCCAAAACTTCCCCAAAAAAATGGCTATTGCCAGTTTTTTTTGGTGGTTCCAAAATTAAAGTAAAAACTTTTTTGAAGATCCCCCCCACTTCGGAGGCAAGCATGAAAGAAATTTGGGTGGAAAATTTCCCCAGGATGGCCTGATTTTGGGAAAGGGTAGCAAAAGTTGAAGGGGGAAAGGGAATCAAAGCCCCCCCCAGTTATTTTTATTAAGCACAAGAGTGGGCAGAATGACAAGATCTCTATCAAGCAAGTGCGTTTGGCTGAGGGGGGAGCCAATGTAAAAAACCCCAGGCCCTTTTTCGAAGGAATTTTGGATGATGTCAATCTGAACTCCCCGGGGTGGCCAGCTCAGAAACTGGTAAACAAGTCCTTTGAGCATGCGTCGGCCTCGTGCCCCTCCTGAGTGGGCTCATGATAATGAGGTATTGGCAGCTTAACCTATCCTGAGAGGACACGTCACCCAGCGCGCCTAGGGCAGCTAGATAAGCAGCTCGCTTCTGCTGCTGCGCCCTTTTTGGCCTGCGCCTTTTGGCCCTTCGCTTCGCTTCCCTTCCCTTCCTTCCCTGCCCTTCCCTTGCCTTCCCTTCCCGGGCCTTCCCGGTCCGGTCCCCGGCCATACATCCCTATCCTAGTCCCTCGTCCAGTTCCCCGTCCCTAAGTCAAGAGCCGTTCCTGGAATAAAGCTGACTGAGAAGGATCCGACCGTGTCACGTCTTACTTGCTGGCCAAGGCGGACGCGACAAAATCTTAAGAAAAAGATATCACGGCTGAGCTAAGATTGGACACTTTGGCAACCAGTAACTAAGTTGCCTAGGTCTTTACCCTGGTGCCCACCAACTGCTGCCCCAATGACTTTCTCAAGGAGCTCATTCTAGGTTTCTTCAAATTGCTCTAAGCTAGTCTGAGCACTGCAGTTTAAATATACTTCAATAAACACCTATGCAGCTCTAACAGTGTGAAGCTCTGCGCTAAGCAGGACTCTTGGTTATACTTTTGATTTCCATTGGAATCTTTCCTTTGACTCTGGCTCCTTTCTTTTCCACTGTAATCTCCATTCTCTGCAGACAGCATCTGTTCTTTATGCTTAGTTTCAATTATTTTTTGCTATAGCATACATCAAAGTGTAAGTTTCTGTATTTTTCCTTTCAATAGCTTGTTTAACTATTTTTCTTTGAATTCTCTTCCCTCTCCCCTCTTAGTTTCCATACTGTAAGTTATCCCTTTTCTTATGTCTACTTTAGAAATGGGAAAATATCTCGGTAATCATTAATTGATTATATCAAATTGAACTTGATGCAACATGAAAGTAGAAAGTAATTGGCTCTGGAAGTTCAAGTAGCCTTGAATTCTTCAAGGCACGTGAGGTAGGAGGGGAGGAGAGAGAGAGAAAGAGAAAGAGAAAGAGAGAGAGAGAGAGAGAGAGAGAGAGAGAGAGAGAGAGAGAGAGAGAAAAGAGGCAGCATGAATGACTGTTTGGAATCCCAAATGAGAGAACACAGGAAGTACAACTAGGCATTATTGGGTTTATTGTTTACATAAAAGTGGATATTAACAATTCAAGCATGAATCACAGGCAGAGGTCAAACTCAGACCAAACCATCCACACTGTATCTTGGCAACATGCTGACAAGAACGCAGTAGCTGTAAAAATTATGTAAGGCCAAAGTCAGCTGCTAGGTATGTTCGTTATTCCATAGCATTTGCACCCAGAAATACAAATATTACTGGATTTACCTTGTAAGAACAGCTCCCACACAGATATTAACATTTGATTCTGAGGAGAAACATGCATGTCACAGACATTTCACAAAGCTTTACACTGTTCTGGTTGTATAACTGTTTAGAATTGATTTCAACTGGCAACGTCAAACTATTCAAATGTGAAATATGATTTACTGAAAGTGATGTTACTGTAGAAGGTAAGAATGTTATAGTGGGCATACTGATGTAAATGTCAATGGAAAATATATATGTACTCTGTTTTCTATTACTCCTTCTAAATTAACTAAAATAATCAAACAAATAGCATTAATTTTATATACTTTCAGTAAGACCATATTGTACTGGGGTCCAAATAATCTCACTACAATGGCTCAGAACAATATTCTACACCTTCTTACTACTCAACATTTGGTATACAGTGGTTTTTAAAGCTGAATTTTGAATTTTTTAATATAGTTTCTATTAATCTACAGGGAAACAAATTTATTTTTGTTTATTAAATCTGTTTCTGAAAATGTAAACTAACACAAATGTTCAGAAAAGTTGTTGGCAAGAGATAGGATTTGCCTAACTTGTTAGATTACATAAATTTAACAATCCTTTTAGGATTTTATTCTATGAAATAGCCAATTATATGGCCAGGAAGCTCCCAGAAACTTCCAAAACAACATAGGCTATTGCCAGTTCTTTTGGATGGCTTCCAGAAATTGAAAGTAAAAACCTATTGCTGAAGATACCACACACTTCGGAGAGCAAGCATGAAAGAATTGAGCTGGAACACTTCCCTGAGGACTGGCTCTGATTACTGGAAGGAGCTATGCAAACTGTTGAAGGAGAAAGGCAATCAATGACTCCACCCAGCTGTCATGTGTATTAAGCACAAGAGTGACAAGAATGACAAGATACCTCTATCAATGCAATAGTGTCGCTTATGCGCTGAGGGGCAGCCAACTGCTAAGTACACCTCAGGCTCCTTTGCAGAAGGAAGTTTATGGATGATCCTGTCAATCTAGAGCACTCCTGGTGGCTAGTAAGTTCAAGGACCCGAGCATAATGCCTAATATTGCCCCTTTCCTCAACCAGTGTTATTTCTCAATGCATTCTAAATAGCCATCCTTATATACTTAGACAAGTGTAGCTCTCACATCCCATCAAAGAAGCTTCATTTTGCAGCAGAGAGCCTTACAGAAAGCTGCAACTGGAGAGACAACAAAATTCCTAGAACAAGTAACTGAGATGCCCAGCCCCAGAGGATATAACTCTAATGTAATCCCTACACCTAAATCTTGGGCAGCATAGCAAAAAGCGGGAGCAAAAGGACAGTACGTGCCAGAGGACCAGGAAGCCGGTTGTGAGAAGACCAGGAAGCTAGTAGTGAGATTGTGAGAAATGATAAGGACACTACCTCCTGTTTCCTTAATCATATGGTGGCCTATAACATTCCTGAAACACCAACTGCTATGCCTCTGTGGATGCAGGAAATCTCACAAGGCCTCACCCCTCGATATGGAACTACAGGCAATTAATAGCTGTGGAGAGAGGGAAAATTAGTTTTCTCCAGGGACAAGTCCCCTGATAGGCCCAATCCTCAGTGGATAGCCCTAAACACATACACATACAAGAAAGCTAAATCATAACTCAGCAGGATACAGTTATACGTTAATTTATAGGTATCTATGACATGTATGCAACAACAACAATTAAAGCATAAGAGGGCATGAATTTGAGAAAGGATAGGGAGACAGTTCCAGGGAAGAGAGGGAAGGAGAAATGTAAATATAGTATTCACAGATGAAGTTCTCAATAAATAAATAAATTACTTGAATTGAATAAAAAAATTAGTTATTGAGGAAAAAAAAAAGATGAGGGAATAAGTTGATCTACAAGCTGTAGATTAAAACAGTCACTGGAAAAGCAAATGAACAACAATAAAACACAAGTTCAACAACAGGGATCAAGAAGCTGTGACTATATTTGTACTAGAGAATAATAAATACTGCATAACCACTGAATGTAGTGATTAGGGTTATACTTATTGGCAGAAAATGCATGTAGTATAATATATATTGCTATATTAATATGTTAGTAATTAATATGTAATATACTAGGTTTAAAAGAATAGACTGATGCTAGTGAACCTAAACGATGAAGCACTCTGGGCATCCCCCAGCCTCTGAGGAGTTTGTTTTACGGCACTTGCCTTATAGCTAGACAGTATTAACCAGTTATGTAAATATAATACGTGTGTTTCTATGACGTTAGAAAATGCGACATGTTATATAAAGCAATATGGAAAATATGTTTATCCTTAATTTTATGTACTGGATTACTTTTTAGTATTTTATGTAATCCACAAAGTCATTTTATTTCTAAGTTTAAAAGTTCAGAGACCTAATAGCCAGCAAAAATATGAAATATCAGTGGAAAGAAAAGCAGAGATTTCAGAGCCTACAGGAAATAAGCCACTTTTAAAAGACTCAGATAGATTTCTTTTATGAAAGTGTGGCTGATGCTAGATTGCAATAACAAAAAGATAAAGAAATATCCAGAAAGATAATTGTTGTTAACAGCTGTCAGCATCTTCCTACCAAGGTACCTAACTCAAAAGGAGAAAAAAGAAAATAAAGTGTTTTTGGCCTTATCGGCTGTTATATCTTGTCATCTTTCTAGAGTATTCTCAGTAATCATTATCTTTCCTGTAGGTAGCAGAGGCCAAAAGATGGTCCTAGAAAAGGCAGATCTGAGATATCTGAAATGGTACGATATTAGAAAAAGAATATGACTTGTGGACGACACGAGCAGCGATGGCGTCGGTAGCTGGTAGTTTTGAAATGTCTTGGTTGATCATGACCGCAAGAGGAAGGCGTTCCCTACTTTTCACACATGAAGAAGCTCAGAAAAGAGTCCATTGTGCATGCCCACACAGCAAGAAAGTTAAGAAACAACCTATAAAGTCACATCCGGGGCCGGAATCTGTCTTCATTACATGGTTGACAGAACAGAAGCAAACAAGATATAATAAAAACCAATGACCTAAAATGTCATAAAATTTTAGATTTGAAAAGGATCCCATGATATGCCTTACTTTCTTCATTCTGTGGGAGCACAGAGACTCTGAGAGGCTAAGAAACCTGTCCAGACTCATAATCACACAGCTCTGGAGAGAAACAATCAGGAAATGTCATAACATGAACTATGAAACAACGATCAGACTTTCTGGCAGCGAGTGTTCACTACCAGTCAGGAAATTAGTCAGTGATGGAATGTGATCAACACATATAGCTTCGTATAAGAAATCTCATTTACATTCCCAAGGCAGACCTTCTATCTTTATCGTGAAACCAGAATGGAGAGCTACAGAAAATTATTTTGAAGAAATTAGTTTGCATTACCTTTCTTTAGTTTACATTATCTTTACCAATTATTCATGAATGTTTTGTGATCTGAAGGGGAACATCAACGATTTGGTTTTCAAATTACGTATTTACCATTTTGACATACCACTGTAAGCTCCCAACAAGTTCATATTAATAGTATTTGTATTTGGTATTACAATGAATTTTCATAAGCCAAATTAAGACAGAAAGCTCCTTTAATTTTTAAAGATGCATTTATTTAATTTTCTTTATTTGAGTGTCTTACTTGTATGCATGTACATGTATCGTGTGTGTGCCTGGTGCTTCTAGAGTTTAGAAGATGCTAAGTTCAGACTCCCTAGAACTGAAGTTATGGATGGTTGTCCATCGCTGTGGATGCTGAGAACTGAACCCAGATCCTCAGCCATTTTCAGTAAGTGCTCTTAACCACAAGCCATTTCTCCAGCTTCAAGTAACTCATTTTAAGAAAGCTTTGAACTCACGTCTCCCTTTAGAGAAGCACAAAGTAAAAGTTGTGACATTAAACGGAGTCTTCTTTTGGAGGTAGGATGTGCACTGAGCAAGTGTTACTGCTGAAGCTATAGAGCATCTGGCAAAGCAGTTAGGAAACTTTTTAAAGCTCTCAGAACTTACCTGAAGTGTTTAGTTCACTTCATTTGATATAAATGAATTCAACACCCCGCAAATGTTTATTTGCATCACAAGCATATGTAGAGACCAACTCCTTGCCTGTCTCTTCTTGCACCCAATGAGATCCAAGAATCAGAAATCACTGCTACCCCATGAGGTGAAATAATAGGTTCTTAAGCTTGCAGCATACTGGGTATACATGAGAAAAACTCAAGCATTATGGTTTGATCAGAGTTGATATCTATAGTTACAGACACTGTGAGTCTCCAGTGGCCTCCACACAATCTGGAGTCAAGAACGACAATACAATGTTCAGGAGATGAAAGTATAAGGGCTTCCAAATACTTCTCAGAATGTGGGACCTGAAAACTGTGCAACTGAGGGAGTTGGTCCGGGGTAAGAGTGAGGCAGAGACATGGCCAAACCCAAATCTCATCCTGAGACTGGAAGGAATAGAATTGCTTTCTTCCTGCTCTGAGTCTGCATGTTCTGGTTCACATAGCCTTATGACTTCCCACTTCTGCCACCCCTGAGGTGATCACATACCCTGGTGTCCAGACTACAGGTTAAACCTCTTCTCTCCTTATAATGTCATGTCCAGCAACCACATGGAATTCCTCTCCATGCAAACAAAGCATCCCCAGAATGGTAGCACCAACTAATTATGTACACTCAACCCCTAAAATCACTACCCATTCCCCAATGTTTACATAGCCCTCATTATCCCCATTAAAAAGAGCTGTTTCACTAAGACCATCTCCAGTGAAGGCTTGTTCTCCTGCACTCATGAAGACTGAGATCCTGTGCTTCCTTCCTTCCAGTCAGCCTGGTATTCAATGATTCCTGGATATCCCAATGGGAAAAATTAAACTCAGCCAGCAATAGAGTGCTTGCCACTGTCAGATCAGAAGCCACTTCCTGGCTGAAGTTTTGCACAGATGCTATCAAGGGAAAGTGAGGTGGGTGTGTCCTTCCTGTCAGGACAGACTGAAGGAAGGAGTAGGATTTTGTGAGGAGTGCTGAAGCCAAGCCCTAACCACTGTATGGGGCAGAAACCAGAGACACTTAAACTTAGCTATCATAAAACTCAGTGCTACTTCAAACAGGACTTCCTTAGCTAAGTAAAATGTATGTAGTTAGTGGTTTTCTAATTTTGATACAGATAAGAATTATGTATTTAAATATAGACTTTAACTAATTCTTTGGGGGTTTTCTTCTGCCATCTTTGTATCCAAATAACTGCAGGGCATTTCTATGCCTGCTCTAGCCTGTTCTAGCTCCTGAATAACTGACACCAAGACCTATTACTCTTTTAACCAGCTGCAAACCTAGGTTAGAGAGGTCCTGGGCAATTCTAACCCTCTAAGGCTACCGACTTTCCAGCCACAGGTCCTTTACCTTCAATCTGAGTCTTGCCTTGGCTCTCTCTGGTTCATGTGTGTCCTCATGTCTGCTCTCTCATGGTTACCTCATGGCGAATTCTCCTGGTCTCTCATGTGTTCCTCCTCTTACTTCTTGTTCCCCTCTGGTCTCTCTGGGATGCCTCCAGCTGGAATTAGAAGTTCCACCCTATTCGCTTCTGCCCAGCTAGTTGGCTGATCAGCTTTTTATCGAGCAATCAGAAGGTGATGGAGAAGAATGATTACCCAACACTGAGACAGTGATGCTTCATTCCAAGTAACAATATCAAAGTCCTGTACTCGACTCTTTTCTAGTATAGAAATCAGCATTTGAATAATGCAAAGATAATCTTTACACAGCACACAAAACCATCACTCCAACAATAGATGCCTGGCCTTCACCCTAGAGATCCTGTCTTCCTTTTCATTGATTATAGTTTTATGCTTTCTCAGTGATTTTAACCCTTTGAAGTAAAACATAAGGCCTTACCATAGCATTAGGGAAATGTCTAGATCTTTTTCAGTGTGATATCTATGGAACAGATATTTCATTAAACAGCAAATCAACTGATTCTTGATCTAGAATTCCCAGCCTCCATACTGTAACAATTTCTGTTATTATAAAGTACCCAACATTTTGTGACAGCAACCTGGTGATCTAGTAAAGACTGATACAAAGAAATAGCTACTTCAGCAAATATTCCCCTCCCCCCCCTAATGTAGAAATAGCTTTGTATTGGGCAAAGAGTAGAAGAAACTGGAAACATTATAATGAGAAGGCCCGAAGGGAGATTATGGTGAAGGTTTAGAAGAGGCTGAGCAGAAAGACTTAGTCTTTTAGAATTTATGTGAGTGGCTGTGCTCAGAACATTGGCAGAATGTAGATGTTGTGGTCTATTCTTTAAGGTGTCTCAAGTGGAAATAAAGATTGTTGAAACTGGAACGGCAAGTCATCTATTATAAAACAGTAGAGAGCCTGAATGAACGGTCTTCTTGCCCAAAGGTTTTATGGATGATAAACTATTTGAACAAAAATCTAGAATACTTAAGCAAATACTCAAACAAAGCATTGATGTTACATCATGTCATCTCTAGATGGCTTATGTCCCAATGAAAGAAGACTGAAGTTTTCTTTATAAAGAAAAGGCAGTGGACATGAAAGTTGAGAAAATTCAAAAACAAAACTCACTCTTTTGGATGGACTTTCTTGAGAAACCTGATAAACAGGAAGGATCCTGAATGAGAGTCAGTGAATGAACCTGAATGAAGAACCTAAGTTGCCAACATAGAGAATTGAGAGCTGAATCCTTTTTCTTTTAAGCTAGTTGCTTTTGAGTGGGTTTATAATGGAATAATAGCTTTCTAATGCAAATATCTATGTATGTCTAGTTACCGTAGTAGCCTTTCAAGAATGGATTGGAAATCACTTGTAACATAGCTGTGTGCATATGAACAGCAATAATTGGATTCAGTGGGTTAAAAATAAAATTAATAAGTAAGGATATGACGTTCAGAGGGTATATGATATACTTCGGGAATGATGTCTTGGGGCGAGTGGTTGTAGATGCAATCAAGATACATTATACAAACATATGACATTTCAAAATAATAAATAAAATAGTATTTTAAAATTCTATGTAAGTATTCACAAAACTTTGAGTGCAATTTCATGAAGTGATTGGCATCTCTGCTGCCCAGATGAGGAAAATGAAGTACTTCTTTTAAGTATAACAGAACAAACAAACAAACAAAAAAACCCCAAATCAATCCAAAAATCAATCTTATTCACTGGTAAATCCAAATTCAAAACCATTTAGATCTGATGGCAAACCATTGTGAATGACACTTTGAGTGTTTACACAAGCACAGGAGGGTAAGGCAGGAGGTTCAGCACTCCCCTCACATATGTAGTGAGTTTGAGACCAGCCAGAGCTACATGAAACCTTTCTAAAACCAAACCAAAACTAAACAAACCAAACCAGGACAATAGAGTAGATAAGTAAGTAAGTACATACAAGTGAATAAAAATAAATTCATTAAGGTTAATAACTGTAGTAACAGTCAAGATATATTGATTTGCTGATATTTTCATTCCAATTTATGAGTTAAGTGTCTTAAAATCATTCCTTAGTGGTTTTCTTCTTAATTAATATAAAATATGTTTAGAATTTCTGAATTGAAATTTCTAATTCTAGAGCATTATATGACAAACCGCTCTACGGGACAGGAAAATTTTCCAGGCTGTTTGTGCCTTAAGATTTATTTAACTCATATCCATCCATATTAGCTAGACTAATGATGAGTGTCAGTATAGATTACCATTATTTCCAATTAAAATATTTCTGCACTATTAATATATATAAAATATATAATATACATTAATATATTTTCTTCTATATTAATATATAGTACTATTAGTATATATAGCTATGCTTCTCAAAAATAGGACAAAAATTCTATGTCAGAATAGATGGTTTTGACAGCAATATGAGTGGAATCTGACCACTAGTTGGAGTAACAGCTTTCACTTGTGACCCTAAAACTTGTTCTAGCTGCATGCTAGCTAAGCTCTTCCTTGGTTGACTGTGGATAGAGAGTAATGCTGAGGTCTAAGATTTATTTTGTGCCAAAGGGACCATGTGATACACTCATCAAGTAGAATCTAGGGAAACATTTGCTCTCTTCCTCTTAGGCGTTGCTTTGCAACAACGTTGTTCTCAAAAAGGAGGCAGAAATCCAGAGGATTCTTTCTCTTAATTCTTTGATGTGGTCTAGATAAACATGTCCAGAAGGTATTGCTGGCTTCAATCTGCTTTCCATTACTGCTTTCCTTTAGCAGAAACTTAAGTAATATCCATAGTGGACAACAGAACCCTTAATTCTGTGGTTTATATAATTAGAATCCCATTTTAAAAAAGCGTTAACAATTATATTCATGCAAGGGATTACTTGCAATGCTTCAGCTACCCTAATAAGGACTAAAAGCAACTGAATTGGCTTTGACTATTACAAAGAAGAAAGGTTCCTTTAAATTCCATTGATCTGTTTTCCAGGTAATGGGTCATGACTCCATTATTAGAAAAAGAAGAAGGAAATTTAATTCCTCTTAACTCCAATTAGAGGAAACACTAAGGGGAGGAAGGGATTTGAGTTTGTGCATTATGTGTGAAGAGAAGAGGGAGACTTACAATTGTATAAGAATTCACAAGTAGAAAAAAACTGCAGGTGGTATTTGCCCAGATTGCTTAAATATTTTCAAGGTTACAAAATTAATGAGGGAAGGGAATCACTCAGTCTCGGTTGATGAGAACAAGATTTGGCCTGGAGCTACGGAAGGAAAGATCAGCCTAGCTGTTAGGAAACAGTGAGCTAGAAAGAACACTCACTGGTGAGGTGGAGACAGGAGTGTGCAGTAGCATCAGCAGAGCCTTTACATAAGCAGGCTGGGCAGATTATGTAAAAGGAAGGCTTGCCTTTCCATGGTCATCTTGCATAATCACAGGCTTCTCTGGAGTGTGTCTTCATTTCCTCTTGTATCTTTTGTGTTTTAAAGGACAACTGACTCCCTGTTATGGTCGGTCAGCTTCCTATGTATGCTTCCCCTTTAATTATAACAACTTATAAATTAGGTCCACCCATTATCTTGCTTTACAGGAGAAGTACTGTAGCCATGCGATTTTAAATATTTTGCACAGACCACAGTTAACACAGGCAGAGGCAGAGTCCAAACACATGCTCATCATGCGTGTGTAGTTTCTCACCTCTGAAGATTTGTTTTTATTTTATGTGTATGGGTGTTTTGTCTGCATGTATGTCTGTATACCACTGCATGCAGTGCCCACGGAGGCCAGAAGAGGGCGTAAGATTCACTGGAGTTATGGACAGTAGGTTAGCCAACCGGTAAGTGCTGGGAATTGAAACCTTGTCCTCTGGGAAAGTAGCCAGTGGTTTTTAACCCCTGGGTCATCTCTTCAGCCTTCTCACCATACCTTAAATAGAAAGTATTTTTCCCGCACTGTTGTCAGGAATTATTCATTTCTATTCTGAAATTATCTAAACAATTTCTTAAAATAAAAGCACAATATAAAACTATCTGGCAATCCTTTCGTCTTACTGAGCAGCCTTCCCAATTACACCTTCTTCATTCTTCTCTTTGTTTTTTTTTTTTTTTTTTTTTTTTTACAGTATTTACAGTTATTTCACACTGACCATGCTAGTATGTGGCAAGTCCTAACCAAGGGTCACGTTTAATGCTTTGTTTTGTAGAGTGCTCCTGTGATGGTTTGAATATGCTTGGCCCAGGGAGTGGCACTATTAGGAGGTGTGGCCTTGTTGGAGTAGGTGTGTTACTGTGGGTGTGGGCTTTCAGACCATCATCCTAGCTGCCTGGGAGTCAGTCTTCTCCTAGCAGCCTCCAGAACAAGAGGTGGAACTCTCAGCTCCTCCTGCATCATGTCTGCCTGGATGCTGCCATGCTCCCATCTTTATGATAATGGACTAAACCTCGGAACTCATAAGCCAGCCCCAATTAAATGCTGTCTTTTAAAAGACTTGCCATGGTCCTGGTAAAACCCTAAATAAGACAGCTCACATATTGGTGGTGTTATTATTATTCAGAGGTCCCTGTCCTTAGAGATCTTCTGTCAAATCAGTTGACGGTCTTCTTATTATGATCTTTAGATGAATTAAGGCAACTTCCATAGCTCTGTTTTCCTCCTTTGTTAGACTACAGTTGGAAAAAGCCAATTTCCAAATGGACATAGCACATTAGCTTTATAGACAGAAACTTACTATCTGATTCAGATAATCATAAATGGGCAACCCTTTATTCTTTATTCTATGGATTTCTCAACTTTATCAACAGTTTCACAGGCAATTCATACTAATGAAAAAGCATGTTTCAAACCACTAATTTTACCTCCTTCCTCAAAGATAGTTCCCATCCCTGTTTCCAGCATTAAAAGCAGTTGATATCTACTGAAGTCTCAACATCAAAGAAAAATATTGTTTTCAGTTCAGTTGAGCTAACAATCCATTCTTAGGGGTGAGGTGTGGCTAGATTCTTTTCAGTTTTAGCCTTCGAAGACACACAAACACACACACAAACATACAGAGTATCAAAGGGAGATATTTATCAATAAATGGATCTTTCCAATAAGCTAAAGAATGTATATAATTAGGTTCTAATATAATATTAGACACGGGCCTAGAGTCAGGACATTATCGTCCTATATCAGCATCCAATGTCTTGTTGACTGACCCAGTGCAATGCTCAAGTATATTATGAGTCTGTAGCATGGCATCTACACTGCTAGTCTCCATTACTTCATTACTTCCTCATTCATTACTTCATTACTGTTCCCATAGTCAATTCATACTCTGTGAGAAGTATTGCTTGAAAACGTGAGTATGTAGTTAAGGCCATAATTGGTATTACACATATTATTAAGCAGATGATAGGAAGTCTTCTTCACATCGAATAGAACATTTAGAAAAGGGTCATCTTACAAACAGTTGAGAAAAAAATAAAATACTGACCACAAGATGCACTAATTACAACCTCCATCATTTTATGCATTATTTTATGCACAGTATGAAGAAGAATATTCACATTAAATTTCATTCTGTCCAATACTTCCTTATGTCAAATGTCTTCTTGAAGCAAATTACTCACTTTCTGAGGGCAGCTATTTGTTCATTCTTTTCCGAACATCAGATACCCTCTAGCAAAATCTAATTCTGGAGCATTATGTGACAAATCGTTCTACTGGGAAGGGAAATTTTTCAGGCTGTTTGGGCCTCAGAATTTATTTAACTCACATCTATCATCATTACATAGACCAGTGATGGGTTTCAGTATATATTGTCATTATTTCCCAGGTCATATGGATATTAAAGAATACATATTTATAAATTGTTTCTTCTAATAGAGATGCAGGTACTAGTAAAATGTAGAATTGAATACATACAAATATTTATTTAGTTATAAATAGTTTATATAAGTAGAATCAATTTCTACACAGATGGTAAAAGCAAGCTTAGACAACTTTGTGACACAAATAAGTATTATTTTATATTTATTATCATATTATTTGAAAAAATGACTAGAAAAATTATTTTATTGGATGTGGAAAACTTGTTTGTCTTTCATAGAGGAAGAAAAAATATTCTTAGTAAATTTTCATTTCAAATGACTATACTGAGAACAAACATATCTTAATAAGGATGGAGATGCCAAGATTATCATTTGTATATATCTCTCATGAGATCTGTTGTTGCTATAAAAAAATGACATCTTAGAGAAGTATAATTAGAGCTGTGATACTCAATAAATGCTGCAATATGATTAATTTCCAAGAGGCTTCCCTAGAAGGGGAACACTACAGAACAACTTGCTCTGGAAAGTATAACTCTTGAGAAAAACAAGGTGGAGGGCAAACGACCTCTGTAGACACCAAGTACAGTCAAGGGATACAGCTAAGCTCTCTCACTGAAGATCAGAAGACCATCAATCTCTGAAGATCAAGACAAGGAGCAACAGAAAGGGCTACAGTTCAAGGAAGGAGCCGGCACTGGCTCTGTAGGGGTGTTGTCTAATGAGCTCTTAATGAAGGAGCAGGTGTAACCAGGCCAGACACCCTCAGGGTTGCAAGAGCAGAGACAGCCCAGTAGACGCATCCATAATGATGTCCACAGAAAGATGCTAATATTTGACTCCACTATTATTGGTACACTATCTCCAATCATTCTTGAACAAGAAATTAAAAACAAACAAACAAAAGAATCTCTATGTTAACTGTTCACCTTTGTTACAAATCCCTACATGCCTGCAATTGCATGGGTAAATCAAAAGGCAAAATAAAGAAAAACTGACAAACACCATGTAAGTCAGGTAGAAAGACACACATCTCCCCACAGTGGAATAAAGCCTGTCACAACTAATACTGAAACAGGTATTAAGAGTTTCTAAGATATACTTGCCAAGACACAGTGTAAGATTCTTGCTAGCCTTAGCTTACAGGAGACCCCCTGAGTGAACCACCGGAGGAAATGTGAATCGATGCAAAAAGTAAGAGGAATTTTAATAATCCAACACAATGGGGTCACCCTACACCAAAGGTGGAGTGGCGACCCCGGCAGCCCATTTAGTCAGTTTTTATACAGCTTAAGGGTAGACTAGAGAAACAGTGACTAGGCACAATATGATTGGCAGAACAGTGTGACTTTTAAACTGATTGGTTAGGAAATGAGGTGGCAGTAACTTCCTTTGTCTGCAGATGGAGAGGGTTGGTTGTCCTACAGAATGTTTAAGTGCTCTGGACCTTCCCCACCTGCAGATGGGTTTCTTCCCCTATGATATGAGGAATGTTAATCAGCCTCTCCTATCTGCCAAGTGTCCCATGACCTTTTTAAAGTTCCTGAGCTGACCAGAATATTGATTAGTCTCTCCTTTGGGGGGGGGAGGTAAGTGTTCCAAAGTTCCTGAGCTGACCTCTTCAACAGAATTCTCACTAGTTTGCAAAAGAAATACCAGGCTTACCACCAGCCATGCTCTGGAAACAGAGAGACAAATCAAAGGTACAAAGTTCAATACCACACTGGAATTAAAGGATTATTAGACTTCTAGGACAGCTCTTCTGG
Organism: Mastomys natalensis; assembly: GCA_021653895.1. Taxonomy (NCBI): domain Eukaryota; kingdom Metazoa; phylum Chordata; class Mammalia; order Rodentia; family Muridae; genus Mastomys; species Mastomys natalensis. The sequence continues at coordinate 227,613 of JAJTUV010001701.1, forward strand.
GGATCATGGACTGCCAGACAGAGTAGAAAGAATGTAAAAGTTGGATGAAGGGTGGAGTTGTTAAAGTTTAAAACCTTCTATCTTGGAGAGAAACTCACTGAGACATAGGATATTTGTGGGAAATAAAGCAACAGTATGCTCTAAAGAGAGATAAAGCAGTCATTCTGCAGAGAAAGTCTATAAGACAGAGAATAAACAACTCACATAGCTTCGGGAAGTTCCTGAAACTGACAATACTCACTAGGCTACACACACACACACACACACACACACACACACACATGAATCATGATTGGACAAGCTGAAATGCCTAAAAGAGACTTGACCAACAGAAGAAGCAAAACCAGTCAAACAGCCTAGAAGAGATTAACACAAGCCAAGTAGTCTGAAAGAACCAGACTATCTAAGATGCCTAGGGGAAGATCCATGAGAGTAAACCAAGAGGAAAGGAGACTCTCTACTTAGTAAGCTACCTCCAGGCTGTGCAGTATACTCCAGGTTTCCAGTTTGGTGACCTGTCACCAAAGCTGGTGTGGGCTTTGGTGATTCAGATGTTCTTGAGTCATTTCTAGTCTTGTAAATAACCCCTCATCCATATTTCGGTAAGTAAAGTAGCCCCAGGAAAACCCACTGGTTCATCAAGCTGACTCACTATTTTAATCCTACTCAGGACAATAGAACCTGTGGATTCAATTAAATTAAGAACTTGCTATCATGACTACTGTTAAGAGAAAACTGAAAGCAAATCCAGACTTCTGATTATCGATGTCTCCTGGAAAAGCTATTTCTGAATACTCTCTCAGGACAACAAATGGTTTTTCAATACATTTCTTCTTTGTGATTTTTCAGAAATATATCTAGATAATTAGTGGTCAAATGTACACAATGTTCTAAGTTGGGGGTAGGGCTTAATATACAATATTTCTGAAATCCTCATGGACTTTTGGGAGGCTTGCATATATTTAATTCAACTTTGATTTCTAAATGTTCTAAGAGTGAGACTGAGATTCACATATTTCTGCCTAAAAATAGAAAACACATCTGTCAACAAAGAACACTCATAGAAATTGAGGGACAAGAACAAAATGTACTTTCTTATTCATAGAAACTGAGCTACTTAGAACAAATCCATTTAAAAAAAAATACCAACTGGTTTTAATCTCAGGTGCAACTCTTCTAATAGATTTCAGCCATGGACTTGGCACATAAGTAAGCTCAATGAGAGAAAGTAGGTATTACTGAAGCCAGACTATGAGACTCTTAAAGATAAATGAATCCTCTCCATTTTCTGGTTCAAGGATTCACTTATTATGAGTGATTCCCTTAGTTATCTAGAAAATAAGAACATTATCATTGATCAAATATATTTATAAGAATTTAACTACATTAAATTCACAGGAACCTCAACTAGAAGTTCCTTTCCCATCTTTTATTAACACTGAACTTGGGTTTGGCCTCAGCATTTTAGATTGAGCTCTATTGCCCAAAGCCAAAATTCAAGTAACTGATATGCTATATTGATTATGTAGATGAGCTAGGTCACCAAATGTTGTTCTTTCTCAAAGAGTAGGGATGCCACTGAGGGGTCAGCACTTGTTCTGTAATCTCTAGAGAGATAGGCTACGAAGGTACAGTTCCCTGGGGTAATTAGGTGAGTGAAGACTGTTTTTGAACAGTCCTCAAGGTTTCCAGAGCACCTGCACTCTTCCACATGGAAAGACATGGAGCTAAGAGCTGGTAAGAATTAAGAAACAAACTTTGACCGAAGAAAAATCAGCCAACAACTTGATCTTTCTTGGACTTCTCAGACTCTGGAACTTTGATCAGTGTTTATAAGGGAACTAGTCTAAGTTGTTTTATCATAACAGGCAGGGTCTCATAACAGTGATGAGATCATTTTAATAGCAGGAAGGATGAGATACTGACAAGGAAGAGCTCTTAGTGTCTGGAGCAGATATTAAACTCCAAAGATTTTAAAACATAGAACTCTCACAATTGTGCTCACACATATTTGCTCATATCCAGTATTCCTAAGCCACAGATGCACCAGATATTTATTGTGTGTCCTGTGTATCTGTGGCTGAATAAATCCCTGCAGACATGATTATTTATCAAGACACCTTGATTCTTGCCATTTGGGAGTTTACTGTATAGGTACAAATGATTGTCATGAGGAAAGGTGTTTGATATGTTTAATGATGGAAGAAAGATGGGGAGGTTTGCAGCTTGATTTGTGACATTAGAATTTCCTTCACTTCAAGAAGCTTTGTCTGTGTAGGATGTTCTAATTCCCATGTCTTAGATTGACACTACTGCTGCTCCGTTGCTGTTGTTTCCCAATGGTCATGTCTTTGAGGTTTTAGGCTGTTGCAATCATGCCTGACAACAGAATAACACTTCATTCCACTTTAAGACATTCACAGATGCGCTGCGACTATTTTTGTACTGCGATCAATTTCACTGAGGGGCAAGGATTCTATGATGGATGTTTAGGCAAGCGAGTCATTTTCTGCTGCTGGTTTTAGGCACATTTGCAAACACTTACAGACTACATTACTTCTGGATGCTCAAATATTTCGAGAACTCCAAAAATTAAGTCCAAATCTCTTCACCCAAATAGAAAATGACCATCAATAGTCAGTACTCACCCCACTAGTAGATCCAGCACTTGTAAATAGCAACTCTTTCCAAACTATTGCAAATATATGCATTAGCAGATCTTGTAGGAATTTCAGGTTAGTTTAAACTTAAAATTGAAAGAATCTTAGGTTTCGGTATAAACTCAAAAGTTAACTGCCCCAGGACACATCCTGGGAGGAGCACATTCCAAAGACTTACACACACATTCCAAAGGGAACAGCCCAAGATAAGAGGTAATCAGGATGCTGGGCCTTTAATGTAATAAACCTGGGCAAATGGAAGCCACTTAGCTAACACTCATGGTCATAAAAATAATGTGTAAATCTGAGTCACCTTGAGACCAGACCTGGGAATAGCTGTTAAGGTCAGCCTTTGTGGTTGCCCTCGTGAACTTTGTATAAAAACTGCTCTCAACTTTGGCTTGGGCTTCCTCTTGCCAGAGTGAGGGAGCCCCAGTTGGTTATTGCATCGAGTCTTCTGTCCATGAGTGTTTCTGTGGGGGTGCATCCCTTGGTTTGGATCTTTCGATCTAACAATCTTCAGCAGTCTACCAATTCATTGTTGAATAAGAGAGGTCCAGTTGTTTTTAGTTTACTTTTCTACACTGCTTGTAGAGGAAATAATTGTTCATTTTACATTGATCCCTTTATGTAATATTTTATACGTCTGATTTATAGATTTATATTTCTCTTGTTTATCTATTTCTATGTACTGAGAGGTTAGAGATATCTAGCTATAAAGCAAAAGATGATTGGATAAAGAGGAATGTTTCTGTTTTGCTTATCTTGCATGGCTTCTGGAATATTCTGATTTTCTGGGAGGAACAGTAGAGTGGGAGTCAGGAACGGTGTTAATCTGTTCCTCTGGGCAGGAATTGTGTAAGAAAGAAGTGCAATTAACCAGATCATAGCTGTTGTAAGTCAGATGTCAAATAGCTTCATGTGTTTGCAAAGTTGGTACCCCGCTGGTGGCACTGTTCTGAAGCTTCTGAGTCCTTTCATTTGTAGAGGCTTGCTGGAGGAAATTGAGTCTCTGAAGGTGAGCTTTAGAAGTTTGTTAGGCCAGCCCCTTTTCCTGTCACTTCTCTGCTTCCTGAAGACAGACACAATGCGATCAGCTGTTCCCATTCCTGCCTGTGACCATGCCTTCCCCAACATGACGTCATTCCTTTTTAAAATGTAATTCAAAAGAAAACCTTCTTCCTTAAGTCACTTCATTTCTGATACTTGTTTACAGCTACAACAAATGTAATTTATATAATACCTGGGGACCTCCTCCAGGTAAAACACAGTGTATGCATGTATAAAATTCTCAAGGCATTAATAAAATATCTTATTTAAAAAAACAAAACCTAATTCATATCATTTCATGCACGTAAGAGCCCTAATACTGAAGCAGCAACATAGAGATGAAAGTGTTGGCAAGGGTATGAAAATTTGCAATTTTGGTGCGTCACTGATGGTGTATACCATGTATAAATGCAGTGGTATATACAATGCTATAGTGAGAGAGTATGGTAGCTCTTCAAAACCTTAAGGAATCATCAAGAGAACTGACAGACACAGTTATTTTCTTAACTATATTACACTTATAACAGCAATCTTTACAATAGCCCACAGGAAGAAGCAGTCAAATCGTCCATCAAGAGATTAGTACAAATTCAAAATGTTGCTATAGGGCAGTGATCTTCAGTCTCCCTAATTCTGTGACCCTTTAATATAGTTCCTCATGTTGTGGTGAGTCCCAAACCATAAAATTATTTTTTCTTGTTACTTTATAACTGTCATTTTGCTACTGTTATTAACTGTGATGTAAATATCTGTGGGTTCTGATGTTCTTAGGTGACTCCTGTGAAAGACTTGTTCAACCCAAAGAGGTCATGAGCCACAGGTTTCCATCCACTGCCATGTGGGTATATTATTGAAATTTAACATTTAAAATTGAAATTTAAAAGGAGGCTCTTCCAGGCTAGTGAGCTGCTCAGTGGGAAAAGACTCTTGCTGCTAAGCATGACCTGAGTTTTTTCCATGAAACTCACATGATGGGCAAGAACTGACTCCTGTAAGTCACCATCTGACCCCAACATGTTCTTCAAGGCATAAACACACACACACACACACACACACACACACACACACTAAGTAAATAAATAAATAAATAAATAAATAAATAAATGCAATAAAATATTTTTAAAAGAAGTTATTATCTCTATAGAAGTATGCAATAAAAAACAGATCTACTTAATTTTAAGAAAAATATCTCATTAATATTTTATATTATTATATAATATGTTAATTATGTTAATAACAGTTTGAATACTTTGATACTTAGTTATCAAAGTGGATTGATAACTAAAAGTCTTCAGACAGACTAGCTCCTGTGATAAATTTTAAAGTTACATTTCTTTCATTCTTTCATTATTTTTATCTAGAGAAGAGACCAAAAACCATTTACAGAGCTGTATGTCAATCAAAGTAATCCATATCCTAAGGTAAACAGTGTCTTTTGCTCAGTGACATCTCGCACTGGTTCCACATGTTTAATTGATTCTAAAAGGAATAATTCAGATACACCTAAAGGAACATTTGAATAACTAGTATTACTCTTTAATGTTCTAAAACTAAAATTGGAAAAACTGGAAAATTTTGAGATATTCTTGCCTCCTTCCCTCTTTACCATGACGTTGCTTGCTAACAGAATGCTCATGAAGGCTGTGCACACGCGTGGTTGCTAGGGAACTTGCTTTCCATTTGTGTGCCGCACAGATCTCTTTCCCCTTGGACTCGTGTTTTGTAAAGACTATCATCCTGTAAAACACTCAGAAGAAGATTTTCCTCTCTGCAATAATTAAGAAGGAGAGCCGAGCAGTGGTGGCGCACGCCTTTAATCCCAGCACTTGGGAGGCAGAGGCAGGCGGATTTCTGAGTTCGAGGCCAGCCTGGTCTACAGAGTGAGTTCCAGGACAGCCAGGACTACACAGAGAAACCCTGTCTCGAAAAACCAAAAAAAAAAAAAAAAAAAAAAAAAAAAAAAAAAATTAAGCAGGAGGAGAAGAAGGAACATACAAATATTTAGAATGTTAATTCTTTCAACATCGCTCAAGCCGTACCACTGAGGTCATCTACAACAACACATACAACTCCAGTGTGCTCTTTCAAGTATGGCAACGCGGATGCGTCACTGAATGTATAAAAAAAATGACCTAGAGGTTTTAGAAGCAACAAAACTCCGTATTTTTCTAAATTCTCCTGTAAGTAAAGCTTGCCTTAAGGTTCCACCATGAAAAGGTACTCCAAAGGCCTTTGAAAGTAGACCACAGAAAACCACTGTTTTAATCTTTTAATGACAAAGGCCTGACTGGTGCAGAGAGCAGACCTTTGCAGGGTTTCCTGAAATCTGTACCACATTTCCTCATCAGTGCCTTGGCAGCCTAGAATCCCCCCAGGAGATCCTGCTCATCCTGGCACTTCCTGATCTTTTGAAAAGCAGCACCGTACTCTCTACCCTCCATCATCAGCCCTTTTTATAGCTCTACAGGTATATAACTACTTGTCTGAAGTTTTTTCTTGCTTAGATCCTTAAAGTTACTTTTTGCCTTCTTAAGGAAGTCGTGGTCAAGATATAATCAATTCACCATTAAGCACCCATCGGGAAACATTCACTAACTGCTGTTAAAAGTTAGATCTCAGGTCTAAAAATGACAGCAGCTGTTCATTGGACTTTAAACATATCATAATTTCTATAGAATCTTTCCTTTTCTTGAGTGTGTGGCTGTTTGTATTTTAATGTTAATGGGGTACCCCGGACGAGTATCTTCGGGGAACCTGCCACCAGTTAATTCTGATTGGTAAGTAAAGATGCCAGCAGCCAATAGCTGGGGAGGATAGACAGAGGTGGGATTTAAGGATTTTCTGGGCTTAGTACAGAAGGAGATCTGCCTTGCTTTGGGAGAATGTAGAGAGAAGAGAGACACAGAGGCCACCAAGAGGTAAAGAAGCAAGGACAGTGCCCTGTGCTGTGGGCCAAGAAAGCACGGCCCACCCAGAGGACTGCACAAATGGGTCTGCAGGGGCCAAGATGGAACACAGACATAAATAAGTAGTAACTCAGAATTATCGGTGGGAGGTAGATTCTAGCAGCATCGAGGCTAGGCAATTGCCCAGCTGTTGCGCTGAATAAGGCATATTAAAATGTAAAGGAGATGTGTGTGTCTCTCATTCGGGAACGTCAACCATTGAGGCAGGAAGCAACCCATGCCAAGCATAATTAATAATTGATACTACGTGGGTGTGCATAGAATATTTGCATAGAATATTTGTTATATTCTTTCATGGAAATCATTAAAATCTTGGCCCTATAACAATGAAATAACCCATCAACATGAAACCCAGAAAATGTTACACATAGTTAATATGGACGTATTTCCTTCATCACTTTGGCCTTAGGCCAAATAATGAGAATTTTTTTTCCTATTTGCTATTTGCATAACAGATTTGAAAATTTAAGGGGACTCTAATGATATGCAGGAATGCCATGACAGTTTTACTGAAGAAAATTGGAATTTAAAAAGAAAAAAAAAATCAACAACAAAACTTATAAACCACACTGGAAATTTCCTAAAACCAATAACTCCATGATTATATTTATGCAAATATATGCTATGTGTAATTTTCTCAAAATAAAAACCCTTGGCAGAAACATAGATTTGGAAGAAAAACATCTTTTTTGAACTTCTAAAGTTTCTTATAATAATTTCACGTCTAAGTAGTTCTGCTTGTATTTCCTGGAGCTCTTAAGTTCTGTGTTCTCCATCCTTGAGTGTGCCATCCACTAACAAACATTTTAGGACACTTAATCATTTGTTTCCTTGTAAACTTCTTTCACTTTAGGATTTCGGGTTGTGATATTCATAGAACTCTCCAAGTCTGGTCTTAGCTTTGAAACAGACTATACATATCCAGAGCTTAAGCTCTACAGGTTATGGAGAATATGAGTAAAATAATGTGCTCTGTTTATCAAAGACTGAATACCAGGAGGTAGAATACAGCTCTTGGACAGAAAGCAGACTTATTCCATCATTTCTTCTTGAGATCGATCTCAGACAAGCCATTCCCATAAGACTTCATCTCGTGTCTTTGCTAAGCAAAAGACTGTACATTGACGATGATGGTGTAAGGTGATATGCCCTGCCAGCAGCCAATGTAAGCCACTACACTGAGCTGGGCCAGAGTGCTGGCATCTTAACCCATTTCGTTATGCATTTCTGTTCCAGTGCCTTTGACAATTCTACTCTGATCCTGGCTCCTCCAGGTGCTCTTGCTATTTGAACCTCTGTCTCTACTTTTACAGCCTTCTCTGACATGCTCTGTTTCTGTACCTCATAAAACCGCAGGGAGGAAACTACTTCCACGCATCTAAGGTATGAGTCACTAATTTTCCCAATTTAGTATTTCCAAGATGCTAGCAAGAATCAAAAGTTTGTTTGAGGGCAATATAAAAGATAATATTCAGTCTATGAACTGATACACTGTGAATTTTACACCCATGAGTTAGAAGAACCATGGGTCAAAATTAGTTGAAAACGATCTGGGAAGATGGCTGAGTGTGTCAAGTGCTCACGGAAAAAGCATAAGAACAATTTTGGATACTCAGAAATGATGTAAACACCGAGTGAGTGTGGTAGCCCACCTTTAACTTCATGTGGAAAGCAGAGCTGGAATACCTGGGGATACCTGGGCAGTAGCTAGATTTGCTACATAGGAAATCTATGAATTTGCTCTGCATTCAACTGAAAGACTATGCATAAACGAACATGGCAGAGATCAACTAAGAAGGCTCCCCAAATCACTCTTTGCCTCCTCCTACCAGTGTGCACAGACACACACTCATATACCCAAACACCCACACCTATCTACAAGCAAATATTTGTTCATGCACACCACAAGCATATGTGGAAAACAAAAGTTAGAAACTTTGTATTGAAAATACTATTTCCCCCTCATTGTGATTTACTGAACAATGTAGCACACAAATGCCACAGCATATTTATGTAAGAGGCTTGAGTGGCAGAGGATGTGGGCAAACTGAGACACTACCTCAGGAGGGACACTGAAGTTGGCCTTCCTATATGGATCGATGTTTAAAATAAGCTCAACTTCTTCAGTTTTGTTTTTTAATAGTATTTTTATTTTTACGAAAATAATATAATTTCATCATATCCCCCTCCTGTCCTCCCTGGAAACCTTCCCATGTAGTCCTTTTTTATTAAAAATATTTAGATATATTTATATTTATTTTTTATGTGCATGAGAGTCTTGCCTACATGTATGCATGTGCACCATATGCCTGTCAGTTGCCCATAGAAAATGGTGTAGCATCACTTGGAACTGGAGTTACAGATAGTTGTGAACTGTCATTAGGGTGCTAGGAATGCAACCCAAGTCCCCTGCAAGAATAAATGCCCTTACCAGCGAGCCATCTCTCTAGCCCTAATTCCTTGATTTCTTTACTACTGTACTTCTTTTTCTAGAGAATAAGAATGAAATGACCTTATACTTCCTGAGGAAAGCTAGGAAGAAGATGTATCAAGAGTCTGTAGTTCTTGGTGGAGGCACATGGCTGGCTGTGATCTGTCTCAGGTTCTTCTGTATAGCAACAGTCCCACACTTGTCCTAATACATCTTGTTTCATGGTAATGTATCAGTTATTTATTTTCATTTATTTATCACTTACCGCATGTTTGGCATGCCTGTAAGTAATTTAGAACATGAATTATTCTTGGGAGTTGCCATGTGGATACTGAGAATCAAACCAGGTCTCTGGTAGAGCAGCCAATATTCCTAAATACTCAACCATCTGTTCAGGTATCCAACTTACTGACTTCTAATAGACTACTATTTATGTCTTAGTGGTTAAACATTTAACATGTATTAAAGCACATAGTTATTTAAAGGTATGCTTTTTTCACATTTAGTTTTTGAAGTTGCAATGACATCATCTCCTCAATAATATAGAAACTGAAGTTCAAAGAACTTCAAACTTTGAAATCAAAGAAAAATTTTAACATTGTGTTATAGGAAAAAGACATCTTGCATTCCACTTTTAAAATTTAAAATTTAAGTTACTGTTATTGTGGTAGGCAAAGCATGCTTTTATCCACATATGTGGAAGTCAGGGGTAACCTGTTTTCAGAAATGGGTTCTCTCTCTCTAATGGGTCTGGGGATTGAACTTAGATGGTCAGGATTGTATAGCAAGTATTTTTTGCCCACTGAATCATTTCATTGGGCCACACCTAGAGTATAAAGCAGGAATTATTTGACTGTATAGCCAAGGCATTTGCATCTTCTGTGAAGCTCCTAACTAATACATGGTCTTAGCTGAACAGTAACTCAAAATAACTAAAAAGAAAAGGAAATGTCCTCAGAACCTTGGGGGACAAGTGCCATCTGATCTATCATCTTAATAAACTGCTCTCAAACTAGGAGTCTTCTTTTATGTGCATTTTACGCTTTTTAACTGAAAGTCCTAAGGAAAATTGTGAGAAGGTTCTGCTGAAATCAAGATATTTATATATTTCCTTATCCTAAAGTCTTTGTTTTACAAACAGCAAAAGGATTTGTCCTGACTCATTCTTGAGAAATTTGTTCTAAGAGACATGAAAGAGCAGTTTCAGTGAGGTTAATTATGATCTCTTAAACCAATACTACTGAAAATGTATCGATTTGGAATTTATGAGAGTGTAAAACATACAACCTATACAAGACATACTTAGTTTTTATTAGAGACTGTACTCACACACACTTTCCAAGCTGAACCATACCGAGTTTTCAAACACTCATGGTATTCTGCCTTAATTTAAAATACAGAAATGGCATGATTAATGATTCAGTGGGAACAATATGTTAATTATAAAGAGACATTTCAAATATACATATGAGAAGTTAAGTTACATGTGAACAGGATTAGGCTCATAGCTGAGCTCATCAGTTGGTCACTGATTGTTCCTAAGGAACCGTAGATGACTTCCTGATTCTATCCACTGTAACAACACTAACGGTTGCCTAGCACTTTGTAAATCACACAGAGCTGAGACAGGCATGATCACACATAATGAATTTCTACTAAGTGATAGAGCATGTTCTATGGGAAAAAAAGTTTAACTGAAAGAAGAGGGGTCTAATTTAAATGCAAACTTAGATCCTTGCTTTAAAACATACAAGCTAGGTGGCTTTGGACAAGCCAGCAGATCCCTCAGAATTTGACTTGTAAAATGAAGACTTGAAACCCTGCTAACCCCAGAGTTGACCTTTTAGCACAATACTTGCTAAAAACTCTGCACTGCTACTTGGGTCCAGCTAATTGAGAACCTGCTCCCAATGGATCCATGATCAACCTTGGCTTTGTTTTATTGTATACAAAGTACCTGGCTTTGAGCCATTCACATCGCTGAGCTTCTCAAAACGGTCTGGGTTCCTGAAACTAAAACAAAGGACACAGCCACTAAAGAAAGATGTTGAATATATTGGACACAAAGCCAATCTGAGTTTTAGAACAGCAGAATTCAACAAAATAGTAACAAACACGGCAGAGAAGGGATGGCTTAAGTAGCTGATCATGTTTTTCAAAACAAGATGCTATTTTGGTATTTGCTTAGAGAGGTACTGTGCTAAAAAATCTGAAATGGGAATGTTTAGTTTCTTTGGAAATTCAGATGTGTCACCAGAAACTGTCTTGAGAGGATGTTTTGCTGAAGCAGACATGTGAGAAAGCATGTGATGTTTTGTTGGAGCAAATGCTTAGAGGGTGTGTGATGTTGGAACGAGTATAAATGGAACCTCATAAACAGTGAGAAGTCGCTTTTGCATTGTGACATCATGCAATACTTCATCGGTCTTCACTGATCTTCACTGGCTGTGCAATGCTTCACTGCTGTGCACTACTTTGCTCTCACCATGCTTTGCTGGTCTTGCTTCTTCATTGGTCTTTGATGGTCTTCACTTCATAGAGGAAAACATACCAAAGAACTTCTCAGGGTATTTTGGCTGATTCTTGTCATTTCTGTTGACTCTGTCACTTCAGCAGAGCCTTGTGGTTTCTGCTGGATCTAGCCTTGCTATTGATTAGTGTTTGCTGCTGAATTGGACTGCTAGTATCCTGATAACAAAAAGTGGAATAATCATAAAAACTACTTCTAAATAGGTCCACAAACACTTTCACTATTAACCTTCTTTCTCCCCAACCTCCAGTCAGTAGGTTCGAAGGGAGGTTGAAGAATTCAAGAGCCCTAAATAAAATAGGTATAGAAAAATCTAAGCCTACAAAAGTCAATGCTCAAAATAATTTCACTTGGATCCAAAAACATGCACATCAGTTACAAATGGTAAAACCAATGATTCAAGGTTCCAATAGGTCGTGAGGGTCAGGATACAAAATGACCTAATTTGACAGGGTCAGGTATTATAATCCAATCATGCCCAGACTAAAAGCAATGTAGGAAAGGCAAGAATGGATTTAAAGTAGTTTGATTTGGCCCATGTCTTTTCATTATTAAGAATTATTAACTGTGATCAGGTTTCCTGGGACCTCTCTATCCTACAAACTCATACAGATTCTTTCTGCCCTATTCAACTAACACATAACTCTTTCTTAAGTTCACACAGGAAATCCAATTACAGTTAAGGTGCTTGGGTCGGCATACCCCTTGATAGAAATCCATGGTCTGTGGATGAGGAGGTAGGAAGGGCTATCATGCCCATCTCTCGCTCTTTCCCCTCCTACCCAGCTCTCTATCATTGGTTCTTCCCTTCTCACTCCTTCTGAGGTCCACCTCCATATTGGGGTATATCCCCATTGCTCTCAGCTCTAAGGCCATGTGAAGTCTCTAAGGATCTTCCTCAGTTTCACGGTGAGGATCTATGATTGACTATCAATCAGAGTCATTCCATTGCTTAACTATTATCGTACTACAATCCTTCCCAATGTTAAAACCCCACCTCAAGTATAATGTACTCTTTTTGTTCTAAAACCACCTTTCTTTCTTGTTAAATTAAATGTGTGTTCCCTGCTTTTAAACTCCCATGGTACTTTGCTCCCACTTGTATTGTATAAGAATCACTGTATAGTCACTGTCTTTGGTCATCTGTACTAGCTTCCAGCTCCTAGATCTTCGTTCCTGTACTAGTGTCCACCATTGAGTGCCTGGTTATGATGAACTATACATTTTTCCCTACTACAAACTTGTGAAAGCCTATTTCTGTATATAATGGTTTACAGCAGCAATGTCTTTGGGATATAATGAGGTCATGAGGGTGGAGCCTTTAAAAATGTGGTTAGTGTCCTTATACAAATGACAGGAGACAACATTCTTTCACTCTCTGATTTCATGCCATGCAGAGATACAATCAGAAGGTGATTAACTTCAGCAGGCCCTCATTAGACATCAAGAACACCAGCATTTTATTCTTGGACTTTTAAGTCTCCAGAATAAATGCTTGCTATTTAACACTCTATGCTAATTTGTCATAGCTGTCCAAACTGATGTTGACAATTGCTTTTTAAATAGCAGATATACTGCTCATTTGACTTTTGGAGGGTGGGGAGGTGGATACTTCTACTCATGATAAGGTCCTCTGTAACTCTGGTTTGAAAAGAAAAAAAGAGAAGAAAAGAAAAAGAAACCAGGATGTGCTCTGAATCTAAGAGACATCATTTCAGTGCTTTTGAATACTATTCAATTCTCATCTTTGCTGCAGTGTTTATTTTCCCCTTTCATGAGTTTAAATTATTTGATTCTTGGGATCTATCACCACCTATTTTAAAAGGGCTATCTGATTGTCCTATAAACATTGACAGCCTCTAGCCTGTCTCTGTCTATAGGGAAACCATTTGCTCAGTTCTTCTATGGTCCATTTCAGCATGTCCGTTAGCAATTGTATGGGGATTTTATCCTTTAGTCATTCCTGCATTTGGCAATGTCAATGTGTTATCCACAATGCTGGTATTGCAGAGAGAGCAAGCCCACAGCCTTAAGATTAGTCTGTGTGGTTTGTACACTGCTGTGAACTATCTGGAGCACCACTCATTGTAACCATTGGATCATGTGCAATCTAGAGAGCTGCACCCTCTGGCCTTGCAAATTTGTTTCCCACTTTTATAACTACTTACAGATGCAGTGACTGAAAAGGTAGTTCACACATGAGGAAACATCTACAAGTACAGAAGAATGAAACATTTTAACAACACACTTTTTTTTTTTAAAGTTGGTTCTGGTTATTTTTCTAGGAAGAAAGTAGGAATAGTTTTGCTAGGGATGGTTTTACATCCTCTAATGTTATAGGAAACAATGACAATTGTTTCATGTTGTTGAATATTTAAGATGACTGAGCAAAGAAATTTGGTATCTGGTTAATCGGTAACAGAACAGAGATCAGGGGATAGACACAGAAATTTGTCTCTGGAGGCAGTATGTTGACATTTTAAAGAAAACTAAACACTGAGCTATTGTGTGTATCTTCCAAAGGGCCCTTTCCCAGAGAAGACTGACTTACACAATATGGACAAAGGTTTCACTTTGTGCCTCAGAGGGTAGATGGGAAGGTTCAATACAAATTTTAGAATTCAAGTAGTATAGTCTGTAGGCACAGCAAATACCTACGTTCTCCACACATCACTGAGGGAGGGTCTGTGTAAAGGGCAGTCAGTATGCTATTACTGCCCCAAATAATAAGCTTTATCCACAAAACCTTGTATTTATTTTTAAGACAAAATAAATATGTAGCATACAAATAGTGTGTCAATCACATTTCCCCTAAACTAGTACTAGTTAGTTCTCCATGGATACTTCTCCATTTGCATTCTCTAACTTTGATATCAGTAACTTGTGTAACATTTACTGGCCAGACTCAGGACTTTTGTATGCATTATTATACTTTATTCTATGATGAACAAATTTGATCAATGTAATTTGTGACTAACACAGCTAATTTTAATATATGCAGCAAATTTTTAAGGGGTGATATTTTCTTATTATTTCCATACTTTTTCTCAACAGAGTTCTTATTCTAGAATACTTGAATATATGGATATTAAAGAAAAGGTAATGATACCTTTCTTACTTTTGATGAACAATATGTCCTCATCTCCACACGGTTTTCACAAAATGATTATTCTTTAATCTTGTGATGTCTCAAGGTTCTATCAAGGTCAAATCTTATGAATGACATAGTTTTATGTATTTCTTAAGTGGCCAACAGAGAGTAAGAATGGGAAAAGTTATAGGATCATATAGCAGGAAGAAAGTAATAAAGGTGGCCTCCATGTTGGATCCTTCTCAGCTTCACTTCAGCCTAATGATATTCTGTTCCCACTAAATAGAATCCTAGAAATCTTTAGAGACAGTTAAGAGTTCAACTCGAGGAAAACACAACAGATTCACAAGACACCTTTGAATTGAATATGCACAATCAGATATCAAGCCAAAAATGAGTAAGGCAGGCACTGCTTTGAATTTAGAATTCTGGGCCTAATTAAGAATAAGAATAAGAAAAAAAAAACAGAAGTATAATTATCATGACTCTCCAAGACCTTTATAACTTTGACAGAGAGAAAATTCCAGTTTATTTAGTATTTGTAGAATCTGTATTGGTTTGTGCTTCTTGTTTTGCTGTGGTTCTTGTGGGTTTCCTTAAACTGAATTGAACATCTGACAATCTTTTTTAAAAAAAGATACCATGAACTTTCATAGCCAGGAAGAAACCAAGGACACATGGCAATTAAATTCAGCTTGGGATATGGATATAATCCTGGAACTCTAGAGGATAGAGGACAATAAATATGGGACTTGGGGTATGAGTTTCTTCATACCTAGTTTGTCATTGTTCTTCTGGATTTATGACCTCCATCTCTCTGGGATCATGCTGCATCTCTCTTACTTCAGGAACTCATCACTCTTCATTAGAATGTTTTTGGCACATTGCGTTTTCAGTTGATATCTACTGCATGTTTGCTGTGTGTCAAGTACTAGTGATCAATTTAAAAGCATTATATCATACAAACCATCTCACAAACACCTGAGTGGCAAAGGAGATGTCAGTGAAGGTGAGGATAGCGATTTATCCAATCACAGAGGGACTAGAGTCCAAATACAAACATATATTAGTCTAGAATCAAATCTCAAAAACAACGTCATATGTCATCTCTTAACCTTACTCTATATGTCTACAATATTTTTCTCTACATAGCACACGTATATTCATCAAAACAAACCAAAACAAACAAAAAAACCCACGATGCTTGAGACAACTCTTTATAATGCAAAATTATCAAGACACTGTCCTAAGTAAAATCCTCTCTTCCCATGCTCCCATTGTGCCAAAATCAATCCTAAACTCTCAAGCACCACACACAAGGCTTCACCTGATTGCTCTTCTCTTTAGAGTCTCTTCTGTACTCATTGACAATGATGAATGTTCGATCATTAAAAATGTCCAGTGAATTGATGCTTGAATAGGTTTATGTAGAGGCAAAGTCAAAAAAAAATGAACAAAGGAATCTAGACATTGGGCATCATTTATGCCTCTCTTGATCTTCTGAGCAACATCTTGTAATCCTTTAGTCTATCTCAATCTCAGTCCCTACTACACTCTGCTTATTTCTAAGACTATGTCTCAGATCAAAAGGGTCTGCAATATGAAGGCTTTTTTCTTCTTCCTTTCTTTCTTCTTTCTTTCTTTCTTTCTTTCTTTCTTTCTTTCTTTCTTTTTTTTTCTTTCTTCTCTTTCTTTCTTCTTTCTTTTTTCTTTTCTTCTCTTTTCTTCTTTCTTTTTTTTCTTTCTTTCTTTCTCTTTCTTTTTTCTTCTTCTTTCTTTCTTTCTTTCTTTCTTCTTCTTCTCTTCCCCTCCCTCCCTCCCTCCCTCCCTCCCTCCCTCCCTCCTTCTTTCTTTCTTTCCACTCCAGATTATATCCACCCCTCCTCTCACTGTTCCACATTCCATACCTCCAACCCACCCCCTGTCTCCACAAGGCTGTTCTCGCTCCCTAACCCCGACCCCACTTGACCTCTAAACTCTCTGGGGCCTCAAGTCTCTTGAGGGTTAGGTGCATCATTTCTGATTGAACACAGAGCGGCAGTCCTCTGCTGTGCATGTGTTGGGGACTTCATATCAACTTGTATATGCTGCCTTTTTTGGTGGTCCAGTATTTGAGAGATCTTGGTGGTCCAGACTAATTGAGACTGCTGGTCCTCCTACAGGATTGCCTTCCTCCATAGCTTCTTTCAGCCTTTTTCTAATTCAACCACAGGGCTCCACAGCTTCTGTCCATTGGGTGCAAATTCCTTCATCTGACTCTTTCAGCTGCTTGTTGGGTCTTCTGGAGGGTAGACATGATAGGTCCCTTTTTCTGAGCATGCGCCTTAGCCTCAGTAGTCAGGCCTTGGGACCTCCCCTTGAGCTGGATCCCACTTTGGGCCTGTCACTGGACCTTCTTTTCCTCAGGCTCCTCTCTATTTCATCCCTGTAATTCTTTCAAACAGGAACAATTATGGGTCGAATTTTTGGCTGTGGGATGGAATATGAAAGCTTTTTAATTATTACTTTTTTCCAAGATAGTATCTTATGATACCAAGAATTCACAGTCCTTCTGTCTCAGCCTTGCAAGTACAAGATCAGAAGCATATATCACCATCTAGCTTGAGGGAGTTATCTGAAACATGCTGGAATAAGTTCCTTGTTCTAAATAGCATACCAGGTACCCTGCTTTTAGAATGCATATTATTGTGATGCTCTTGATTCTATTGAAATAACACTTGCAAAGACCTCAAGACCCAAACTATCTAATTGCAGAGGAATGTGTTTTGTAGTGATTTGTAAGATGCTTTAAATTTAGTCACAAAGCTCAACTCTCTGAGGGCATCTATGATATTTTATTGTCTAATAAAGTAACAGAAATGTCTTTTGCTCATTATAGATCAATGAACTATGAGAGGAAACCAATGGCATCCTTACCAATAGGTATTAAAATTTAAGCAACAAAGTAAATGCCCAAGATCTGCCTAACAAACAGGGATCCAGAATTGCAGTTGGGTGAGGCTCCTTATCTTTTTGCTCCCATATTGATATACAGTTATACTGTATAAAGCACAGTTTTTTTTTTAATATTTTTAAGAATACTCTTATAAACAAAATACACGGTATTTCCTGAATATATGGGGATATATTTCCACACACACTCATGTAGGCAAGGTAGGAACTTCAAACATCCAACCATATCGTATCCACAGTCAACAAAAGAGAGAAATGAATGCTGTGGGCTCCTTATGTTCAGTCCTTTCATACATGGACACAGTTCAGGATCCAAACCCAGAAAATGTAATTACCCATACTGGTAAATTCATTTCACCTCACTTAATGAAATCAAAACAATCTCAAAAGACATACCCACAGGCCAACCTGATCTAGACAGTTCTTCATTCAAAGTCTGTGTCAAGTTGACACGTTAAACCAACCATTACAAACAGAACTACTAGGAAAATTTGGAAATTTTCATGCCCAAATTACCATAATTTCTATTCTTAAATGTTGAGAATAATAAGCTTTTCTTCCATAACCATAATCAGTTGCTGTGGGCAGGGTGAACACATTTTGATGACTGATGGTGTTGAAACCCTCACTTCAGTGAGGGACTTGGCAAATTTCAAACATAATCACGATTATTTTTCAACCATGAACAATGCCATTTTAATTATTGTACAATTTAAACCAACATAGGCTTAATTAGGCAGTTAGAAATCATTACATAAGTTGACAGGTATAATTTGTTTTTAATAAGTGATAAGACTATTATGCTCCAACTCAAATAAAAAGGCACTACAATTTGCTGACAGAAACCTCAGGGTTATTGACGTTCTTTAATCCATTTATCACAGCTATGATTAAGCTGTGTTTCTTGATCCTGACTTGATTGCTTCTGACAGAGTACAATAACAGAATCAGGGCAAAAATGAAAGACGCAAATTGACAAAACATGGTGCTAGCCACATGAAATCAGAGCTGGCAAGCTCACAAACTGTACCACAAGCACTACTGATCTGCAGATATCAAATCAACACTTTCATTCCCTTTAGTGTACTTTCTGCTACTCAGGAAAATTTAGCTATTGAAGTTACATACATTTTCAGCTTTTTAAAATCTGATTCCCCTTGAAATAAAGCCCTCATATTCATTCTAGAGTTTAAATGTGTCCTTTTCTTGTGGTTTTTCTTTGACTTCAGGATTTTAACAAGGCTATATAAATATGAGTTAAAAGCCCAATCAAGTACTCCCAATATTACTATGAAAATCAAACTTCTCTCTTTGGGTTCATAGTCTCATTAATAACCGAATTTAGAAATGTCTGGAGAAGGAAGCTTCAGGACAGTTTTATTAGAGATTCACAGAACAACGGGTAATGGAAGTCAGCAAGCAGCTTTGGAGCAGGTAAGCAGCTGCATGCTGGAAGCACTGAAGAAATAGAGACAGAAAGCCCCGAGTATCCAGGAAAGCATGCGTAGACTTTGGACAATATCCAAAAGAAAAAGTTACACTATTTGAATAATTCAGAAAAGCAGGCAGGTGTGGTGTTTCAAGACTAAAGCTCAGCAAGGGGCTGGATTTTGGTTCCAGTTTCTGGGAAGGATAATTAGCATGACTTGAGGTGAACCTGCCTTCCTGAGGGATGGTCTCATGGCCTGGTGATAGACAAGCTCCATGGATTAACTGTTAAGGAAGCAAACTCTAGTGGGGTAATAGAGCTTGAGTAGATAGGAATATCCTCTCTTTACCCAAGGCCAGAGATGGATTCTGTTCTGACCAGAAAGAAAGCCTGTCCCTAACAGACTGCTGTTCAGAACTGGTATCCATTCTCAGAATCTTCCAACACCACTTTACTGTCTCATGACAGACAAGCACTGACCACTTAACTATCTCTAAATCTATATTGATGCTTATTCTATAAATGAACCATCACACCACCACCACCACCACCACCACCACCACCAACTGGTCTTTTCAGGGAATTCTAGCTTCCATGGATGACAAATAACTTCAGCCATGAAATAATTTCCTCTAACTTTCCTGTGACCTATAAAACATAAAAGTCATCAAACTGTCAGAACCAACATCAACTGAAAACAAAGTCATTTTTCTCAGCAACATAATTTAATTGGAGCCCTCAGAACAGTTATCTGTTTCAGTTTCTGTGCTATGAGATGGTGACCTGCCTGCCTGCCAAGATGGTTCTACTGACTGACTCACAGGGACTTCAATCCCTTACATGAAGAATCTTCTTGCCTGGAGACAAAGTTTCAGTTGATGGGTGACCTATTTTCAAGCTATGGTATGTGTCACCTCCAGCAATATTAGCTTTTTCTTTTTTTAAACTTCCTGTTACAGTATTTTCTTATTAGAGTTGAAGTTTTTTTTATTCTATAATTAAAATGTCTGGCTTTAAAATCAGAAGCATACCAAGAATGGGTATGTATGTTTAAATGTCTGCTCTACTGCAATTAAAAAGCAGATAAATATGTGTCTTGATGTTCTCCTTTTAGGGTTTCAAAGCTAGTTATTACTGTTTTAATTTCACCAACCACTGAGATGAGTTCCCAGAGCTCACGATTCTGCAGTCCCGTATTCAGTGTGTAAACTGATTATGGAGAGTGAGGCAAACATTTGCATTTGACTGCACTTTCATTATGTTGGGACCGATGGACAGTTTTCTAACCTGAAGGCAGGAAAAAGGACAAGTTTGAGACTTGCCACTTTGACAAACTGACAAAACTTCAAAAGGGATACTTTAGGGGTCATTTCCTGATAATATTTGGCACATAAGGTAGACTGAAAGAAATAAGCCTTATAAAATATCAACTACTCAACCAATAGTACTAAGCCATGATTTGACAAATGCCATCTTATTTTTTTTTTTTTTAAACACAAATAACATGAAGGAAAGGAAGGAGAGAGAAGATAGAAGAAAGAAAAGCAGAAGGAATGTGAAATTGTGTGTGTGTGTGTTTTGTGAGTGTGTGAGTGAGGAGGTGAGAGAGAGAGAGAGAGAGAGAGAGAAACAAACAAAATTGGAGGAAATGAAAAGGAAAGAAGAAAAATTAATGACACTTTAATTGGAGAAGTATGGACTCATTAATCACTAGGTCTCTCTCTAGATCTCTAGGATATTTGCTGTCATCTCTGTCATCTTAGGAAACT
Source organism: Mastomys natalensis (assembly GCA_021653895.1). Lineage (NCBI taxonomy): Eukaryota > Metazoa > Chordata > Mammalia > Rodentia > Muridae > Mastomys > Mastomys natalensis. Next base: position 248,491 of record JAJTUV010001701.1, read on the forward strand.
TCAACTTCACAGCTTTTTTGTTCCATTGTATGGATCCACCATGGTCTTCTGGAATTCTCCAAAGGATTTGGGTCCAGCTTTGCACTCTGTAGCATTCTAGGTTCTGGTTGACTTTACTCTACTGCTGTTGCTGCTGTTTTTGGTGGTCATTCCATGGTACCAGCATCCCCAATAAACTGAGGACATCCTCTGGAATTTAGCTTCACCAATAGCCTCTCACAGGCTATTTTATGATACCAAGCATCAACTTCTTTGCATGAGTCTTGAATGTAAGCTGAACTGAAGCTGTACCTTCACCATGGCTTTTCCTGGCCACTCACAGTGCCAATCCTCAGCTGGTCTCCATAACCCCTCTATGCCTTCAAAACCAGTACCACCTGGGTTATTGTTACATATTACCAAGCAGTTAGCATGAGGTACAATCTTGACCACATCTGGAACATAGCTTCTCTGCATTCTTAGAAAAAAATTCTCAGAAGATTTTACCTAGTCATGTTGGTCTCTTCTTAATCACTGTTAATTCTTAGCTCCAGCTAACCAGCATCAATTGTCTCAGTAGCTCCTTCTATTTTTTGACTCTAAAGCCAGTGCCACATGGCTGAAGCTGCCGTGTTTTGCTGCTTGCTAGAGATTGAATATCCCCCCCCCCATTTCTATTATATCATGACCAGCTTTCTGTTTTCCAGCTCCTTTACTGCTGGTGGTTGGCTGTCCAGGAACTTGCTCTGTAGACAGATGTTGAACTCAGAGATCTGCATGCCTCTGTCTCCTAAATGCTAGGATTAAAGATGAGTACTACTAACTACACCTAGACCTAAGCCTTTCTTCACCTTTTTATAAGATCTTTATAAGTTCTGGATTGTAGTTCTGTTGTGGATAGCCCTGGTCTTGTATTTTGATGCTAATTCCACTTTCCAGGGAGGGGCTGCAGAATCAGCATACAGATGACTTTGTGAACCTTCTGCCCACTTAAATTTGTAAAATAAAGGCTAGAGCTGGTGATTGGGCAATAGAAGAGGTAGGTGGAATTAGGAATTGGGAGGAGGAAGGAATGAGGGAGAAGAAGGAGGAGAGAGGAGAGATGTCCATAGATGTCTGCGTGGCTCTAGCAGTCTAAAGTAGTTATTCATTCAAGGTTAGGCAATTGGGTTAACAATTCTAATTGTTTGGGCATCTTTTGTATTGAGTTTTTGCTAATATATAAATCCATTGGTTAATCTTTAAGCATTAAGAGTCTTCTTTCTACGGGTATCTCGATGATGGTGGTTATTGTTTGGGGTTGAGCCAAGCACTATGAGGGTGGCAGATTTTGCCCAAGGGCCATGCTTAGAGCAGTGGAGTCCACTTCTCGTGGGTCCTGGGCCGGCACTCCTGGCCAGCTGGGGCAGCCATTAGTGCAGGAAGTTAGAGTGGGAACATGTTGGCCAGGATTGGAGCTAGGCAGACACACTGCATTTTCTAATACCTCCCTCTACATAGTTCTTTCCAGATATAGTCAACTTGACAACCAAGTATACCATCGCAATCCATCCCTTTTCAATTTAACACATAATCATATCTTTTTATGTCCAAAATGAAAGCAATAACCAGGTCATAGTAATGCCTAACATGATATAATTATTCCTTGTTTAACCTCAAAATACATAAGCAATAGGCTTATCTGACTGGGATCTTGCCCTGAGGTTACCACTCCCTTAATTACATTTAATATCCTGAAAACAGGGTTTAGTTCTATCTCACTTCCTTCTACCCCTTTAATCTTTGAACCATGCATTTTTCCTCTCCTCATAAGAGTGACCTACAGATAAAGTCTAAGCTTGCTTGTTTTGAGACTTCCTTTGTCAATGCAATTAATTTGAATCTCTTCACTTTAGCCTCAGGTAGACTCTTCAGACAAGAGGACAAAGCAGCCACATTCTTCACCAAAATATCAAAAGAACAGTCTCTAGGTCACATACTAAAATTCTTCTCTTTTGAAACTTCTAGAGTCAGGCCCCAACAATTCAAACCCCCCCAGCACCACCGTCTTCCATGCTTCTAGCCAGTATGGCCTATTAGGCACAACTCAAAGCATTTAATTATTTTTCAAAGTCCCCAAATCCACATTTCTCCAAACAAAAGAATGATCAGTTCTACCACAGCTACCTCAGTCCCCAGTACCAACTTCTTTCTGCCTTGAGTAGGGTTTCATTGCTGTGAGAGACACCATGACCATGGCAACTCTTATAATGGAAACCATTTAATTTAGACTTGCTTACAAGTTTCAGAGGTTCAGTCCATTATTATCATGGTGGCAAGCAAGGTAGCATGCAGGAAGACTTGGTGCTGGAAGAACCAAGAGTTCTACATTGTGATCCAAAGTCAGTCATGAGGAGATTCTCTTCTATACTGGGCAGAGCTTGAGCACTAGTTACCCTCAGAGTCTGCTTACACAGTGACACACTTCCTTCAACAAGGCCACATTTCCTAATAGTGGCACTTCCCATGGGCCAAGCATATTCAAACCACTGCATCATGAATAAGCTATTCAACTCTTAAGGATGTAACCCTATAGAATGGTTTATAGCAAAGATGATATAATTTACTAAAAGAATATACACTAATTTCTTTGCATATTGACAGTGTCTGTTAAATGCTTCGAAATCTGTTCATGTTAAACAGCCTTTCAAAAAGAACATCAGGTATATGGAAAGTTCAGGCTAAATCCTTAAAGAGAAGGGGTCTATCATTCCATTTTGTCTCCACTCAAAACCTAGCCATAAGCCACTTGCTCCAGCAGCAGACTGCAAAGCACAAGAACAAGACAATAAAATCTCCCACCAGAGGAACAGCCTGAAGATGGCTATATGAATGGGAGACACCTTATCTCAGGATAGGCCGTCTGTGCTGGGCAGCACATCTGGTAGTTAGTCATTCATGATGCAGGAATGCATTCATCTGGGACATACCAGCACCCACCAATGAGGTTGTAGATTACCTAACCCTAACATAGTAACCAATCAAAATTATATTAATATCTGGGATTTAGGCCCCTACCAATCACATTAGAGATTACCTAATCCTTCTACAGAGTTCCCCCAGTTCCCTATAAGAAGGCCTGCATGCCTTTGTCTGGGGTCATTGCCAGATTGGTGGTGACCCTAGCATGCTGGCTGTTTCTGCAGAATAAATGCTCTTTGTTCTTGTATTTGAGTCTGGGGTCTTTTCTTCATTGATTCCTGAACCCTAAAAAAAGTTGTTCAAAGCTAAAAAGAGAAGAATAGTAAAAACCTAAGCTAGAGATAACTGAAAAGAAGCCCACATACATATAACATAATGGCATTTGGGGGGATACTTACTATAAGTATACAATCTGGATTGCAGGCGGGATTGGTAATAAGATACAAATTAGGCAGAGCCAGGACATGGAGTTTTTATGAGTAATCAACTTCATCTTGATAGAATGAGAGGACACTGCATGATTTTTAAACAGGGAAAAAAATGGACAAACTCTGCAAATCAAGATAGTGAAAGGGCAGCTCAAGCACTGTGTAAAGGTCAGGAACACTTGCTCCCCAGAAGGAGAGGCTGATTAACATTCCTCAGACCACAGGGGAGGAACCACCTGTTAGGTGGGGAAGGACCAGAGCAACATAGACACATTCCACAGGATGGACCAACATCTGGCACCTACAGATAAGGGAGATTCTTGCCAACTTTTTTCCTAAAGGACCAATCAGTTAAAAAGTCATACTGTTCTGCCATTCACATTGGCTGATTGCCTAAAAACTGTATAAAAACTGACAAAGAGGCTGCCCAGGGTTGCACCTCTCTAGGTACAGGATGACCCCAACATTGGAACAATAAATTCTCTTGCTTTTTGCTTCAATCCTGGCTCTGCATGTTTACTCAGGGGTCCCTGGTAGCTAAGCTCACCAAGTCTACAATATAGTTTGGATCATGTGGGCAGGCATGGTACCTACCATTATGCATGAACAGTTCGCTAACCTTTATTGAAGTTTAAGTTCAGGGCTATTATTAGATCTCATACATAATATTTCATTTATTCTCAAAGTAACCTTTCAGTAAGATTAGATTTATTTCCTTTTTCAACTAAAGACACTGACTTTGAGACCCTAACTATTATTTATGGTCATTTAGACCGAGAGGAAAGAGAAGGGTACTGATAAAACATCTTCGGGAGAATCAAGTTCTCTTATCTAATCTGCTGCTTTTGTGACACAACACCACCACACACTCACCACAACTCAAGCGAACGAGGGAACTAGGAAGCAAGAAGGAGGAGGGATAGAAAGAGAAAGAACAAATCTTTCTGAAAGCAACATACGCTTTAATTGACCACTTGCAATTAACTTTTTTTCCTAATCTTCTCATGTTACAATACTTTTCTCATTAGGTTTTTTTTTTTTTTTTTTTTATAATAAATAATTCAATGGAAAGAATATAAAAAATGTGGGAAACTTTTATTACTAATACAGTTGTTATTTTCTCATGAGAAATGAATAATTTTTCCTCCAGCATTATTAATACAACTTATAATTTAAACCAAAATTTCATGCCTTAACGTGGTTACCATCCCATTAACTGCTTCTTGTTTTAAAACAAATACTTCCTGCTTTGTGTTAAGATTTGGCATAACTTTTCATTGTATTCTTCTTCATGTCCGTAGGAATGACACAATGAATTGGTGTTTCCAATTACATTCCTAGCAAGAGCCTTTGGGTAATTTTTTTTTTTTTTTTTACTGAATTAATAAATAAATAGATTCATTAGAGAATAAAAATAAGTAGAAGAGTTTGATATTTGTATACATTCCCCAGATAATCTCAGAATCAATTTTTCTGACTGGAACTGGAAAGGCTGAATAGAAGGAATTTAAATGATTGATCATAGGTGTTATCTAACCAGGATTGTAGGACTCTAAGGAGCAGAGCCTTAGTTTACCGGAGAACCCCTGAGGGAACCACGCGGAGACAAGAATCGCTGCAAAAGGCAAGAGGAATTTTTAATGTTCCAGCATGCTGGGGCCATCCTGCACACCCTGCATCCCAAAATGAGAGTTTGCTCAGTGAGCATTTTTTTACAGTCCTTAAGGCAGCAGCCATTAGGCACTATGTGATTGGCAGAACAATGTTTCTTTTCAAACTGATTGGTCTTCAGGAAATGAGGACTTCCCTTGTCAGTGTGTGGCCAATGAGTCTGTTGTCCATGTGTTCTGGCCCCACCCCCTCAGGTCAGTCCCCACCCCCTGTGGTCTGAGGAATGTTAATTAGCTTCTGCCTTCTGGAGGGGAGGGGTGCCTAAGTGTTCTAAGACCTTTCTCTTCCAGGAGGGGAGAGGTCTGGTGGAATTTTCCTCTTCACGGTCAGGTATCCGAGGGTCAGAGATTAGTTTAGGATAAAAGACACAGACTGATCCATGGGAAGAAATTGCTGATACTAAGCCATTGGTAGTCTGCCTGTCCTACACTGCCAGGTGGAGCAGGACAGGATCTCGACTGAAGGAAGTTCAGAGGCACAAATTCAACATAAGTCAGCCAAGGATTCTCCTAACATGACCTATTTGAAAAACCCATGGACAGAGGAGCTGGGGTCTGTGAAGACTCCCCTTCCCCTTCTGGGAGCTTGCAGGTGGTATTTACACAGTATAAGCTATAGTAGAGGACTCTGCTCCTCTGGGTATTTATATGAGTATAACATCTTCCTCATTTTTTCCAGGCCTTTCCTTGTCCTTTAATATCGTGGTGCTTCCCAAGCTGTTTGGACTATTATGACTAACTTCCACTTCCTCCTCTCTGTTGAGAAGGGCAAGAGTCACAAGGAAAGCTGTTCCTACTTCCCCGAGCACATGCAGACTTGGATTTGGCCCTTAAAGATGTGCACTGTCCACTCTCTTCTCATAGTGACTGAGGCCATGTACAGAGGCAGATATGTCAAAACAGGAAGGTAAGGGCAGCAGGTAATTATGCAGAGCTAAAGAGGACTGTGGTGCCAGGCTGTGTGTTTGTGGAACCAGGAAAGACTCTCTGCATCTAATTTCTGCATCTTTGCAACTCCACAGCACTCTAAGCCAATATCCTCTGTCCACTTCTTCTCAAGAAAACTTTGTGTTTGACTCTCCACTGTACACTGAAACTGACCATGGAGGACTAATTTCCCAGAGATGAGCATGTGAATCAGGAGAAAGCCAGGCCGGGTCTCACTTTAGCTGTATCCTGGGAGGTATCTCTGGTACAGCTCTCACACAGCATGAACTGGTCGGGACCAGTCAGTGTTTGTGTCTCACTGAATGACCAATCTCAGACATATCTGCCCAAGACCTGACTGTGAAGTGAATATCCCAAGTGTGGAGAAGGCACTGGACCCTTTAAGCAATGGTGAAAGAAACTAATAATGATGTGAGTTTTCTATCAAAAGGAGCAAATACATCAGAGAGTAACCCTAGCCCTAGAGAGAGGGATAACTTAGTTTTGGATTCATTATGTGCAGCTTTCTTCATTACCTTTATTCCAAAACTGAAAAACAAACAAACAAAACAAAACAAAACCTCTGAAGTCTGTACATAGATTCTCTGAACTAAGAGTAGTAGAATTACCACTGAGTTTACAGTTTGTTTCACATTCTTAAAGTAGAGGCTACGGCTTCAAAGAATGCATTTGACTGTTAAATTTTGGAATATTGTTGAGCAATAACGAAAGTTAAAGCAGGAAAAAAAGGCTATTTTTTTCCATCTATTTACCCATTAAAGTGAGTCTACTTAGGTGATGCTTTTCTTTTTTTATTCTAGTTCTAATTAACAATTATATTAAAAAAAAAAAAAGAGTAATTTTAGACATTGGAGATTCTCTCACCAGTTCACTGATACTGTCCAAACTTTGGGACTCAAGTAAGTCAATCATAGGCTACAAAAACAATTTTGTGAATTGAGATTTTATTTGAAAAACAAAATAGGACAGAATAAGAACATCAGAAATGATTTCAGATATCTTTGTTAGAGCTGTGATTTCACTAGAGATGTGTAAAATTTGTCAGAAGGACTCTCAGGCAAGTCTCCAGATGCCTGTCCCTCTGCATCCCACCTACCATCACTGGGAATGGGATGGGCTTAGTCCCTTCTATAATGAAGTCATGTGGACAGGAAAACTGCAGATGGGGCAGTGGGGTCTGGGTAGAGGGATGGATTGACTTCTTTCAGGTGTCCTTTAAGGGAAGGAAATGTTCTTGGTTGATTATGCAAGAGGAAGATTGGAAAGGGTGGGAACTGGACACAGAATAACCAGGCTCAGAAACACAGGAATTTACATGGTAAAGTACGCAAGTGGTATCTCAGAGCTAAGAGTGGACCCTGACTGGAAATAAACAAGGAACGTTGGAGCAGGGTAGCATGTATTTGAATCAAACCAACAGGAAGGAGCTTAAAGGCATCACAGTTCCAACAGCTTAAAGACATCTCCATCCCTAACCAAAGCATACAGCATACAAGCACCTAGCCTAGCCAATGTGCTCACTTCAGCCTTATGACACTCTGAACAAAATCTCAGCTGTGTCATATAGACTGCTGACACTCATTCTGTCCAACTGTCCATGCCTCAGTTGAAAAAGTCAGGGCCAAATCACTTGCTGAGGATTAGCATTGGTGGCCAAGGCCAACAGAAAACTCTCTTACATCATCTAGTGACTTCTTTTTACTTTAAAAAGGTCCAAATGATGAGTCAGGCTTCATATAAACAGGGTAGCTTTCCCCCTACTTATTCTAAGTAAGTGAAATTTCATTATACCTATACAAAGACTGATTATTCCATAAAGGTGAGTTTGTGTGATCTTAATTTTTGATATGATGTTACTTTTAATGAACACCTTCTATTAGGATTAATTAAGGATACAAGGCAGTCATGTGTGAAAGAAATAGGACACAATCTATTTCTTAAGGTTCTCTCAGGAGGAAATAGAAGCTATACAGACATTTGTGAAAGATAACCGAGGTAAAAAATCAATTCCTAAAAAAAGCTACTTACATCTCTCATTAACCTAAATAGGCATTTCAAATTGTTATACCTCTTGTTAAAGTAAAAAATTCTTCTGGCTTGATTCAAATAGAGTGACTGTAAAGAACTGTAGAGGACCGTAGATCAACTTAGTTGTAGTACTGCACTGTGCCACCAGAGGGATCCCTGGGATTTTCAGTTGTACAAACCCTGAATAGAGACTCTGAAAGGTATCCTTCAAATAAAGGAAATATTGGCTGGCTGGCCTATAGGTTGAATGGTAAAGTTTCTTTCCATAATGTTACTTACGACACTACGCCACCCATAGAAATATCACTTCAGTATGTCATACATAGAATATCTCAACCCCTGTGAGGAATGGCTGGTCTCATGTTCAGTGATTTGCCTCTTCAGTGAGAAAATATGAAATGAATTTTGTCTGCAGAGCCTGTCATCTATGTCTCATGGCTACTTTTTTTTCTGCATCAGTTAGACATGATTTCTCATCTGTAAAAACATAATATAGCAGGATTGTTCTGAGGATTACTTGAGATAGGACATAGGGGCTTATTTTATTCTGGAATATGAAATTACTAATTGATTGTGTGACGGCTATTCATGGTGGTCAACCCCACTCTATCTATAATTAGCTAAAAGTCAAGTGGCTGGGTACACCTGTGAGGGATTTCCCTTGATTGAATCTTCAGAAATGTGAAGACCCACACTAAATCCTTTGAGGGAGGAAGTTCCACCTTAAATCTGGGCTACATCTTCCAATGCCAGCCTAGATAATGAACATGGAAGAAAGACACTTTTGCTATTTGCCTTCTTGCTCTGGCTCACACTGGGAGTTCATTCCCTGCCTGGCATGAGAGCCCACTTCTTTGGGATTCTGGAGTATACTGAAGACCAGCTGAGACACGCACATGTGCTGACTGGAATCTTAGACTTTCTATCAGTAGACAGCCATTGTTGGACTAGCTGGACCACAGCCTGTAAGTCATTCTAATAAATCCCCTTTAAGTATATATTCATTCTCTCTGCTCCATTCCTGAAGAGAATTGTAACAATGGGGAGTTTTAAAAATGCTGTTGTTTTCTACTAACGATACTTTTTAAATGAAGGGATGCTGAAATAGATTTGTTTTATGAAATGAACTCTCAGTTACATAGTTGATATATTTTAGCCTTAAAAATAATGTTTCAGAGCCAAATTAGGAGAGAGGTTATATAGACAAATTAGAGCTGAGAATCCAAACAACTCTTTTAACACAGTAATTAAACATGTTTTTGATACCGATAATAAATCAAACCGTTGCAAATTCATTAATTAAAACTTTGCCATAAGGCGGGGAAGATGGCTCAGGGGGTGAGGTGCTTTCTGTGCAAGCATGAGAGTTCAGATCTCCAGCACCTACACAAAAATCCGGTGTGGTAGGATATGCCCGTAACACTGGTGCTTAGTAGGGTACAGACAAACAGTCTTGGTGGTATCGTTTTTCATAAAGTGAAATGGAGAACAATAAAGAAGACACTTGAAGTCAACCTCTGAATTTTCATGTACAACATAGGTACTCAATGTATACATGGGCAAGCATGTACACATACAGGTAATACAGCCAACACACATGCACAAGCACATACACACATAACTCAGTACATCCAATACACATATGTACAAACATGTACACACAGGCAAACGCACCCAATACACACATACAGAAGCTTGTGCAACACAGGTAAGTACATCCTATAAATGTGGGCACAAGTATGCACACACACAATAAATAAACAAGTAAAAAACAAATAACCCACAGCTCACTTTTCTGCCTTGAAATTTAACTTTTAGACTTCTATTTTTCTATAGTCTTGGGGTTTTTATCTGCTATGGTCAAGCTTGTTAGTGTCTCAACCTTGTTGTCTTATTAGGATAGAATATGGAGTTTTTAAGAGAGGTTTTATTTCCTGAAGGCAAAACACTTACTCTTCCTAATCAGTTCATAAATCAGGAAAGTATAGAAGGTTGAATATGTGACAAACAGCAGGAGCAAAGGACCCTGGCAAACAGGCAGTGACATATGCCTTATGGGATTTTCTGGTTGATTCATTTTTTTTTTTTGAACTATGCTAACATTGTTTTGAAAGTGGAAATACGCGCCTGTCTGCAATACTGTCTTACATCAATCAAAAGTCTTTGATGATAGATAGCCCTTAGAACACTATGTTTTCTACCTGTTTGCTATGTTTTAAAGCCTTGGAAAATGTCAATCAGAACAAGGAAAGCTCTGAGAAGACCAAGGATGAGGATTTGAAGTGGAAGCAACAGAAAGCAGTTTCAACTGGCAAATTTCAAAAGAGCACACAGCCTACATGAGGCATTTCGTCAAGTTTGGAGGAAGCAATGACCATAGAAACCAGAACATGCCCTGGATTTTAGAACTAGAAACCTACTTTCTTGGTTATTATGTATAATATAAAATATTTAATATATATATGAATATATAAATATATAATGTGTCTGAAATACTTGAGAAAAATATTGTCATTTCAGACAAACACCCCATATTGAGGTTGTGGGGTTACAGGTTCCAAAAATATTCAACTTCCCCAATAGCATTTTGATTTTCTAAGCCCCAGCTCCCACTATTTTGTCAAACATAACCAAATTCCTCTAAATTAAGAAGCATGCAGGACCAAGTAGCCATCTTCTTACTTCATATCCACAATGTTCCACCTGCCAGGTACCTATGTACAAAGGCTTTTATCTTAAATTTACCTGAAATGCTGCAAACTGTTAATGGTGAAAAAAAATCACTTATTTGAAGACCTGCTGGAAAGGCAAGTATACAGAAGTTTTCAGCTCAGTGTATTTAATTGCGTTATGTAACAGTCTCCAGCAAAGTTCAAAATTCCTGAGCACTCTTCTCTCTGGGGACACAGGAGCCTAATAACTACAAGACCCTGTTCACAGCCTACTTCTTTCGGATATGATTACTTCTGGACTCTATACTCCTAGAGTTTGCAATGCAGGAAGTCCAAACAGCTCTCCAATGTGACTTGTTGTTCCTCAGAATACAATAGCTTTCTCCCTTCATAATGGCTCCACGCTAAGCTGACATCAGCCACTGTTTTTACAACCTGACAGAACAGGGTCAGAGACTTAGAAGCCCAGAGGGAAAATGAAAAGAACAGAAGCAAAATATAAGAACAGTGTGGGCTGAGGATGGCTAAAATGAAAATAGTAACGCATAAGGTTAAACTCTGAAAAAAAAAAATACTGTTCAGCTATAGACAGCCATTGAGCCCATTTTCTTACCCAACTTTGTTAAAGATTTTAGTAGTTTTGCATCTTCCCTCTCTCCTGTTTAGACCGTATAAGAAAATGTCCACACAATCCATCAGAAAGATACACAATTATGCAGCAAGGAATCATTTAACTTCACTAAGCAACTCCTCCATCCGCAAAGCTGTCCGCATGGTACAAGTTCACGTGTAAAATCCCTTGCACTCACCAATGGTATAGAACCTCTTCAGTTCACTTTTCCTGGAAGGATGCTTCTGGGTGTTTGCTGAGTTGTTCTGTTCTTCTTCAATGATGGGAGTCTTGGGTGCCGGGGGCTTGCTGGCTTGTGGTGCTTGCTTCCCTGCACCACCCAAAGGGTTGAACCCTGGAGCAGTAATATCCACTGACTGGGACTTTTTCTTCAACCTACAGATGAAGAATACACACACTGTGAATACTGACTCAAGAGAAGCTTATTGCATGTTTATCTGCATCATGACCTTTTATTTTTAGCACTAGAATTACTTTTGGTCTGAAATTAGAACCTAGTCTATTTAGAAGTTACAAAACTTCCCTCTAACGTTTTAAGATAATTTAGTTAAAGAGGTATTAAGCCAATTAGATAAATGGTTAAACAAATTAGAAAAATGATTCTGTCTAATGACTTTGAACGGCTCATTAGGATATATCAAAACATAATGTGATAGAGGATTTCTATTATTTTAGTGATAGCAAACAACATGAGGTGAGCAGATGAAAGCAATGCACTTGATCTACCAATGGTAGTCACACTCAAAACATCAGAAGCTAAGTTAGAAAGATCCCGAGATCAAGGTCAGATTGGAATCAGTAGTAAAACACCATCTCAAAATTGCACGTGATCATCACATTTACTTCTAAAAGGAATACTCTGATAAAATTTAGTGATAATAAGTGATCGCAACTCAGCAAAATATAATAAAATGATTATATTTTAACTAATAGACTAAAACCTTTTTTCTTTCTCATGTGTCATGTGTGTTCTCCCGTGCATGCATGCACAGGCATGTGCTAGTGCATATGCACCCATGGGCAATGGTAAGACAGGTTGACATCGATAATTTCCCTGATTGCTCTCTATCTCATTTACTGAGACAGGCTGTCTTGCTGAACACAGTGCAATAGGCTCAGCTGGTCTGGTGTTCCAGCTTGCCTCAGAGGTCCCCAGTTCCTGCCTTTCATGTTTTGGAATGACAGGTGAGTCACCATCCTCCATTTGGGTTCTAAGAGGGTTTTGATGTCTGCACTGTGGTCCTCATACTTGCATGGTCAGGATATTATCCACTGACCCATCTCCTTAACTCCAACTACTAGTGATTTTTAGCTTAATCTGTTACATTATGTTATTAATCAAGTGAGAGCATTGGCACCATTTCTTCACACATGTCCAGTAACAATAAATATTTGCCCAATTTCTATGTCTTCAAGAGGAATCAAGGTTTAATGTGAAACATCTTATCCACAAAATAATTTGTGCATTCATGTAGATATTTGGATCATAATGATTACTGCAAATGATTAGTTCAGTTCAAACATTCAAATGTTTTAATCTCACAACTAATATTATTAGGTCTTAAAATTAGTTTACCTTAATAATTCTGATAGCAAATATGCCATCTTAAAAAGCATTTCGTTCCCTCTAGGAAGTCTAGCAATTGTTCTCATTATTTACAATTATCTCACCTAAAAGCATGTAATTTCCTAAAGATCACGAACATTTTCATGCCCTCATCATGTATTTAGGGTTTCCAGAACCCTGGCTTCTACCTAATTCCTCTATGTTAGACCCTTCTCAACAATGGGTAACTATAGTGGACTTTGAAGACTTGGGTTGGAATAGCTTCATGTCACCCAGCAAAATTCACAATTTGTCTTCAGTTTCCCCTGAATTAAATGTACCAGAACAATAACCTTACAGGGGAATGTATTCTCTTAATACAATTTATTAATGAAAGCTGTATCAGCTTTAGTTAGTTAATTATTACCAATATACTATTTTATTTCCATACTACCTGTGTGACTTTAATATCCATGAAAATATTTTACTCAAACCAACATTATTCCTGAGACATACAGAATGAAGTCATATTACATTCAGAACCCATGCAGGACAGTGTCTAAAATGTAAAACAGTAGAAACCAAGGGGCTGAGGAGTAACTGGAAGTCCAATGCCTCAGTGGGAGGACACTGTCAAGGTCACATTGGAAAAATGTCTATGCATTTCTCCTAGGGCCCAAGGTATGCATATCTTATCTAGAAGTCATGTTTGAGAATATTCATACCAGCACTATTCATAATACACAGAAACTGAAAGTGCTCCTAAATTTTATATAGCAATGGGGACAGAGATGTGTGGCTAGTGTAAGGTTCTATTTGCATAAGGTTCGAAAACAGGCAATAAAGATTTCAGCCAGGGAAGCACGAAGCCTGATTGCTGGGCTTCACCTGTCCTGCTACTTCTCCAAATCCAACCCCTACCCCAGTCTAATAACTAGCTCTGCAACAGAGGACCTGCTACAGTTTCCTTCCCCACCACATCCATCTCCTGTGGATCTCACAGGTCTTCCCCTCCTAAACTAGCTCCTCCCCATCATTGTTTAAGCCCAGCCCTCACCTCTAAGGAAGCACAGTTCCAGTAAATTCCTGGGCTATTCTGACCTGTGAAGCAAGTAGGGCTAATTGCAGATCTTCCTAACTTCTTCCATTCCTTGAAGTCCAACCCCTAGCTCTATAGCTCTATAGCAGACCTTCTGCTGTGACCTTCCTCATTTGCTGTTCCTATCTCCAGGGAACTAATTAAGCAGATTAGGGTAGAACACTTCCTTCAGCCCCATCCCTAGCCCCAACCCCATTCTAAATCTTGGATCCCAATACTCAGAAACATTTTAACTGGAACAGCGTGACCACAACTATCAGGACAACAACACACAGCCACCACACTCCCTAAGAACCCAAGAGGAAACAGAAACCAAGAACCAAAATGCCCACCCAATAAAGGCAACACCAGATATCAACACCTAGACTTCAATCCCAGATATAGACACCAACATAAAAACACAATTAATAACACCGCAGATAATATGTGTTCACTAGAGCCCAGCAATCCAACCACAGCAGGTCTGGAATATTCCAACACAGTTGAAACAGAGGAAAAAATACCTTAAAACTCCCTCTATGAAATAACAGTGGTCCTTAAAGAGGAAATGAATAAAATCTCTTAAAGAAATCTATGAAAACACAAAGAGAGAAAAAAATTAATAAAACAGTTGAAGACCTGAAAATGAAATAACATTAATAAAGAAAATCCAAACTAAAGCAGAGCTGGAAATAAAAGAAAAATAGAAATTAAAAGAGGAACCACAAAACAAAATTCACCAACAGAATACAAGAGAAGAAAGAGAGAATGTAAGACACTAAAGACATTATAAGAGAAATAGATACCTCAGTCAGAGAAAATGTTAAATCAAAAAAAAAAAAAGTAAATCCTGGCACAAAATATCCAAGAAATCTGAGACACTATGAAAAGACCAAATCTAAAAATAATAGGAATAGAGGAAGAGAAGAAAGCCCTAGGTTTCTTCAAAAGCACAAAAAATATTTTGAACAAAACCATAAAAGAAAATTTCCCTACCCTAAAGAAGATGCCTATCAAGGTACAAGAAACATACAGAACACCAAATAGACTGTGCCAGAAATGAAATTTTCCTCAGTGCATAATAATCAAAGCATTAAACATACAGAATGAAGAAAGAATATTAAAAGTTATAAGGAAAAGAGACCAAGTAAAAAATATATATTATACCAGACCTATTAGAATAACATCTGACTTCTTAGTGATGACTTTAAAAGCTAGAACTCCTGGACAGATGTTCTACAGACTATAAGGGAACACAGATGCCAGCCCAGACTACTATATCAAGCAAAACTTTCAATCACAATTGACAGAGAAAATAAGATACTCCATGACAAAACGAAATTTAAACAGCATCTATCTACAAATGCAGCACCACAGAAGATGTTAGAAGAAAAATTCCAATGTAAGAGGTTAGCTAGAACCAAGACAATTCAGGGAATAAATAATCCCAGATAAGCAAAGTCAAAAGAAAGAACACCAGTGGTCTCAGTTCCCCAGTCAAAAAACACAGACTAACAGAACAACTGTGAAAACATGATCCACTCAAAAAACACTTGACACCAAGGATAGACATTGTTAGCATTCTGTCAAACTCCACCTCCATAGTTAACTGGCAACGGCCAGGTATGATCCTCCCTACAGTTATAAAAGGGGCTGTCTGGCCCCTCCTCTTCCTCTCTTGCTTCCTGTGACCCGCACCTGCAGGTTGTCTCTGCCCTTTCCCTTCTCTCCCTTTCCCCTCTCTCCACGTGGTCATGGCTGGCCTCCATCTCTCTCTGCTCTCCCTCTCTGCTCTCTCTCCTCTTGCTCTCTTCCTCTGCCTAAATAAACTTCCCCTCGTGGAACCCTCTGGCCTGGCGTCTTCTGTTCGAAGCCGCTGCGCTTAAATATCAACAGACATCACCTCAGAAAGATACATAAGAAGATGTAAAATGATATTCCAAGCTAATGGATCTAAGAAGCAAGCTGATGTAACCATTTTAATATATGACAAAGTAGACTTCAAACCAAAATTAATCAGAAGAGATAAGAAAAGACACTACATACTCAAATGAAAATTTCACCAAGAGAACTTTGTAATTCTTAACATATATGCTCCAAACACAAAGGTACCCAAGTTCCTAAAAGAAATACTACTAAAACGAAAACCACATGTTGATCCATCCACACACACTGATGGTGGGAGACTTCAACACTTCATTCTCATCAAAAGACAGGTCATCCAGGCTAAAACTAAACAAAGAAATTATGGCGCTAACTGATGCTATAAACAGAGTGGACCTAACAGATAGCTATAGAACATTTTCCCCAACACAAAAGATTATACCTTCTTCTCTCCACCCAATGACACTGTCAACTCAGAAACAAAGAAAGTCACAACAAATACAAGAAAATTGAAATAGCTCCCTGTATTCTATCTGACTAGCATGAGTTAAGGATCGATAAAACAAAATGAAAACAAACAAAATAGAAACCTTGCAGACTCATGGAAACAAACAAACAAACAAAAACCTCACTGAATGACAAATAGGTGAAGACATAAATTAAGGAAAGGAAGGGAAGAAATTAAAGGCTTCAGACAACTGAATGAAAATGAACAAACAACATATCCAAACTATCAGACACAATGAAGGTGATTCTAATGGCAGGTCCACAGGTCCATAGCACAAAGTACCCATATTAAAAAGGGAAAATGATTTCATATTAGTAACTTAACAGCACACCTGAAAGTTCTAAAAGAAATGTAAGATATCACATGCCAAAGAGTATACAAAGAAATTACTGAGAATTTTGTTTAGCTCTGTACCCATTTTAATAGATTGTTTTCTTGATAGTCTAGTTTTTTGGGAAAAAACATGCAATATTTAAAGTGTGAACATGGTCACTGTTAAGTTATTACATTGATGACAAATGAAGACATTGCTGAGTCTTTTAGTAATGCTTTTATGTAATCTAAGCACTGAGCATATTAACTTTTATGAAAAATGTATAATTTTTGCCTCTTTCTGAGTACATGCTATAATTCATTAAATAACTTCCATGAGAAATTGAGTGACTTTTACCCTCCTCGTTTCAATGATGTAATGGTACAATGATTAAAATGAAGCTCTTTGTCTTGTCTTCCACAAACAGAGAACACAGAGAAACTGGCAAGGAGAGATGAGCTCCAGATGGAGAATGGCTACTTTCCATGAGCTAGAATGCATTCTTCAGGGACATGTGATGAATAGAAAGGGAAGATACCTACAACCATGGAGCATTTACTCCTATGAAGCGAAACCAGTAACAGGTAAGCAAACAACAAATACGCAACACTTGATGTGATGGGTTATATTTTATAAGCTGGTTGATGTCAGAGTTGCTAAGGTTCTATTTTACTGAAAAACTTCCAAGTGACCCACCACCCTTTTAAAGTTGCCTGGACTGAGGTGAGGCTGCAAAGCTAGAGTCTGAAAGGCCAAAGGAAGAAGAAAACACCAACATTTCCCTGCTTTCTCTGCTTCCTCTGTAAACATCTTTCCTATGTGAGACTTGAAGGGTGATGTACTTTCTTAGTTCAGTTAACATCTAGAAGATCCCTGATAGATTTCCTGACTTGTTTAAGACAAGTCTTTTCACATTCTTAGAACGCAGAATTGTGTGGGTAATTGAATTACTCTCTTAAGAGTTCTAAACTCGACTATTATAGTTGACAAGAAAACTTGCTAAATGCTACCTTTGATTTCCAAATTCCATGAAGGGAGAATTCTTTCTAAAATTTAAACAATGCTCTTAATTAAATGTGTTAAAGAACTGTAAATATAGCATAATGGAATATGTAGGTGTGTGTGAGAGACAAAACACCCTGTAGTAAAATGTTACAAAAAAGACACAAATGTAATATCCTAATAGGCACTGAAAGGAACTTTATTTTTTTTTTTAATTTTTTTTGAAGCTAGTAGTATTTTTATTGGATATTTTATTTACATTTCAGATGTTATCCCCCTTCCCCCCACCCCAGAAACTCCCTATCCCATCCCCCCTCCTCCTGCTTCTATGATGGTGTGCCCCCACACATCCACCGACTCCCACTTCCCCGTCAACGAATTCCCCCACACTGGGCATCCAGCCTTCAGGGGACCAAGGACTTCCTTTCCCACTTTTGCCCGGCAAGGTCATCCTCCCCTACATATACAGCTGGAGCCACAGCTTTACCTGAGGACCCAGCTATACCACTCCTGGACAGAAATATCCAGAAAATGTTCCAACATATAACAAGGATACATGCTCCACTATGTTCATAACAGCTTTATTTATAGTAGCCAGAAGCTGGAAAGAACCCAGATGTCCTTCAAAAGAGGAATGTTTACAGAAAATGTGGTACATTTACACAATGGAATATTACTCAGCTATTACAATCAATGAATTCGAGAAATTCCTAGGCAAATGGATGGAACTAGAAAATATCATCCTGAGTAAGGAAACCCAATCACAAAAGAACACACATGGTATACACTCACTGATAAGTGGAAATTAGCCCAAAAGCTCGCAATACCCACAATACAACTCACAGACCACATGAAGCTCATGAAGAGGGTACACCAAAGTGTGGGTGCTTTGGTCCTTCTTAGAAGGAGTAACAAAATACTCATAGGAACAAATATGGAGACAAAGTGTGGGACAGAAACTGAAGGAGGGTGTCGCGTCTGCCTTGGCCAGCAAGTAAGACACGACACGGTTGGATCCTTCTCAGTCAGCTTTATTCCAGGAACGACTCTTGACTTAGGGACTGGGGACCTGGACCAGGAAGGGGATGGGGCTGGGCTCCCAAGCAGCAGAAATAAGCTGCTTATATAACTGCCCAAGGTGGGCTGGGTGATGTGTTCTCTCAGGATAGGTTCAGCTGCCAATACTTCATTAGCATAAGCCCGCTCGGGAGGGGCACAAGGCTGATCATGCACAAAGGACTTGTTTACCAGTTTAGCTGAGCTGGCCACTCTGGAAGCCAGCTGCCTGCATTGTCAGGTGCTAGTCATACGACTTTGCAACTGTAAACACGGCTGCCTACATCTCCCCCTTATTTATTTATTAAATTTGAAGGTTACCTCTGGACCCTTCAGACCTTAGGCATCCCACACCCAAGCAATACTTGAACTCATTCATTAGGTGTTTGGCAAGAGGCAATCGAGAGCACACCTAGAAGGTCGCCGCTAGCGCAGCAAGTCAGCGGTGGAAAACAGAGGTCCGAGCCCTTGTGCAAAGTGAAGGCATTGTAAT
This sequence comes from Mastomys natalensis, assembly GCA_021653895.1. NCBI lineage: Eukaryota > Metazoa > Chordata > Mammalia > Rodentia > Muridae > Mastomys > Mastomys natalensis. The sequence continues at coordinate 267,688 of JAJTUV010001701.1, forward strand.
GGGAAAGTTTATATTTCTGCCATACCCGCCTTCGTGCCTTTTATCAGGGAGAGGTACATTTGGCACAAAACCTCTATGCACTCGGACATGCTTTCAGAGAATCTATCTCAAGATTGAGAACATCTCTAGTCGAGGCACTCCTCGAACTCCCCGCTTCAGAAACATTGAGGTGATGCTGTAGGAGCCTCATGAGTGTACACCCTTGGCAATGGTCAAGATGGTCAGGATCTAGGAAATATGCCTGGATGGCCATTACCAGGTCCAGAAAGCTCCCCACTATGCCTCCCTAAGGGAGGCCAGCCAAATACCTGGGGAGTGCCTTCCTCCATGGCAGTCAGCGTCTGGTAAACCACAGCCTTATGTCTTGCATGGTCATGGCACAAATGACACAGAAATCAAAGGCAGAAACCACATCTCAAGAGAACAACGGCTCCCCAGATAAATACTCCCGCCCATTCTTTAAAGAAATTGAGGGCATCCTTGACCCAAGCGGTGAGCCCCTCCAAAGTAACGGGATCCAGGCGGGTGCCATTCAGGGTAGTGATCTGCAACAGGAGCCTCCTGGATAGGTCCTCGCCTTCCTTCGACCAATTTCCTTTCAAGTACTCAGACAGGAGGCGGCTCTGATTGAGAGACTGAGAAGAGTTATATACCAAAGGAGTAATATACAGTCCCCTGAGAGAGGAGACGCAAGAGAGCTGAATAAGTTTATATAGGCTAGCCAGCAGGAAGTGCATTTTGAGCACAAGAAGTAGGGAAAAAGGTAGGTAGGACCGGGGAGTTAGAATGGACCGGCATAGGCACTGGCCAGGTGCGTGTGACGGCCCACAAAGGTATAAAGTCACCCGGTATCCAACGCAAATCCCTCTTTTATTTTAATGCCTCTTGCATGCATTAGTTCTTTTAAGGCACTTCTCATGGGGCACGATGGTGAGTTCCCCATGGTTTCACTTTCCTGATTTGATGCTTGCCAATACCCCAGAAAAGACACAATTACGACACCAAGACAGACCAACACCAAACAAACACAAACACAGAAAGCAAACACTAACATGATACTTCTAAGGTCTCTCGTGATTCAATTGCCACTTTACCATGGACCTATGACCACGGACACTTTCTATGACGCCGCTTTACCACGGACCTTGTGACGGCCCTACTCACCGGGCACTTTCTATGACTCCCCTTTTCCGCGGACCTTGTGACGGCCCTATTCACCGGGCACTTTCTATGACTCCCCTTTTCCGCGGACCTTGTGACGGCCCTACTCACCGGGCACTTTCTATGACTCCCCTTTTCCGCGGACCTTGTGACGGCCCTATTCACCGGGCACTTTCTATGACTCCCCTTTTCCGCGGACCTTGTGACGGCCCTATTCACTATTCACCGGGCACTTTCTATGACTCCCCTTTTCCGCGGGCCCTACTCACTGGGCACTTTCTATGACGCCGCTTTTCCGCGGACCTTGCGACAGCCCTACTCACCGGGCACTTTCTATGACTCCGCTTTACCGAGGACCTTGTGACGGCCCTACTTACTGGGCACTTTCTATGACGCCACTTTACCGCGGACCTTTTGATGGCCCTACTCACCGGGCACTTTCTATGACACCACTTTTCCGCGGACCTTGTGACTCACTGGGCACTTTCTACTGCAATAAATATACCTGTACCGCTGTTCCTAGCTGCTGAGTTCTGAATCCATGAAGGTGAAGTCCTCAGTTCCCCGTACGGGCCACCATATGTCGCGTCTGCCTTGGCCAGCAAGTAAGACACGACATGGTCGGATCCTTCTCAGTCAGCTTTATTCCAGGAACGACTCTTGACTTAGGGACGGGGAACTGGACGGGGACGTATGGCTGGGGACCTGGACCAGGAAGGGGATGGGGCTGGGCTCCCAAGCAGCAGAAATAAGCTGCTTATATAACTGCCCAAGGTGGGCTGGGTGATGTGTTCTCTCAGGATAGGTTCAGCTGCCAATACTTCATTAGCATAAGCCCGCTCGGGAGGGGCACAAGGCTGACGCATGCACAAAGGACTTGTTTACCAGTTTAGCTGAGCTGGCCACTCTGGAAGCCAGCTGCTTACATTGTCAGGTGCTAGTCATACGACTTTGCAACTGTAAACACGGCTGCCTACAGGAGGGGCCATCTGGAGACTGCTCCACCTGGGTATCCATCTCAGATGCAGTCATCAAAGGCAGATACTGATGTGGATGCCAGGAAGTGCATGCTGACAGGAGCCTGATATAGCTGTCTCCTTAGAGGTCTGCCAGAGCCTGGCATACTCACAGCTAACCATTGACCTGATCATGGGGTTCCCAATGGAGAAGTTAGAGAGAAGATTGAAGGAGCTGAGGAGGTTTGAGGTCCCTTGGGGAAAGCAACAATACCAACCAACCAGAGATCCCAGGGTTTAAACCACCAGCCTGGAAGCACACAGGAACGGAACTTTCTTTAATGAAATATGCATTTCGAAAAAATAAAAAAGGTGTCAGCAACTTTAGTGGAGAATAGGAATTGGGTAAAGAACACATCCTGGTTGGCTTGGCTCCCCCAAACAGACGCCTGGTATTTCACAACCTTTGCTTTCTCGTGTTCTTCCACTTGTGAACAGAAAAGAACTAAGATACTCCTGTCCTTGGGCATTCCAATCCACACATATTTAACCTGGTAATAATGTAAGCATTAAACTTGTAGGAGGTACACTGCATTTAGTAGGAGGCTGTGTACATTCTGGAACATAGATTTTTGCAAGCGTGGAGGACAAAAAGGGACAAAATGCTGTCGCTTGCTTGGTGCACAATATGACACTGCAGTGGACAATTCTGAAATAATTAAGAAGAAAAACACATTAGTGGGTTCATCTCCATGAACTTATACTTTTTATTTGTAGAGGCAGGAGCCAAAACTTTGGAGTCAGGGGAAGAATCTAGGGGACCATGAGGAAGAAAAGAGAGCAGATAAGGAACTATGTGGGGAGCTTTAAATTATTTTAACTGTAAAAACGGAGTTCAAGAACATTTCAGGTAAGAATTAGAAGAGGCCCAGTATGTTGAAGTTGGAATATTAGGTCAAACTATCATAAATAATAAAGAAACTGGCAGAAAACCTTTAGGACTAGGCAATTTAAAAAGTCTTCAGCAAAATTTTACTCTCAAATAATTTATTTATGATTTATCGGAATCACTGTTAATATTTAATTAAGTTTCAGTTCACTTTTTCAGTCTAATACCTAAAGATTTTGGATTTAATGGGCATCTGAAAGCCAGAGCTTGGGGCAGTGGTGACTGAACCTGGATTCACTCACATCAGAAAAAAAGCACCCAACTGCCTGCTCAACTCTACTCAACAGCTCTCAACATGGAGTGGCTCCATTTGTGGTCTAGCCTTTTCTGCTGTCACTTCTCATATTGATTGGGACTCATCCGCTTCTCTTCCTCTCACAAAAGGAAACTTTCTGACTTAAAATCTTCCATTTAAGTCCGACCAAGCCATGCTTATCATTTTCCCTGTCTATCATGTTTTGCACCTTGGAATAGTCTTATTATCCCAGTTGTCTGAATAGCATATGTTATCACTTTGCCGTAAGCATGAGAAACTTACATTTTCTTTTTACTTGACTTCTTAACTGGAATTATCCCTCCATCAGTTGTTGTCCAAATTACATCTGCATTATTACTAATTGAGCATGTTCCTGAGTTCTGTACTTAAGTGAAAAACCGAACCAAACAAAATCTACGGCTCATTTACTATAGTCCTTGGATCCTTGGATGCTAGTGGCAATAGCAGCAACAGGTGATCTAATCTACAATAGTGCAATGGGGATGTCACCCTTTGCTTCAGGAATTCATGAGCATATATCATTAGCATACAATGTTTGAATGTGAAATGCCTGACAAGCTTAGATGTTTGAACATTTGGACACCGGGTGGTAGCAGTGTTTGCAGAGACTGCATCCTTTGAGATGGAGGACTATAAACAGAAGGAGGTTGCTGGGGACAGGCCTTCAAAGTAAAATCTACTTCTGCTCTCTGCTACCTGACTGATCTGCCCAGATGTGAGGAGATGAGGCTATTGCCTCATACTCCTGAAACTACAGAGGAATCTAGACGAACTGCCATCATGGCTTGTATCACCTAGAACTCGAGCCAAAATAAACCTTTCCACCCTTAAGTTGCACTTGTCATGTTATTTTATCCCAGTGATGAGAAAAGAAACTACAACAATATATGGACGGCACATTTCTATATGATAGGCTATTCACCCTGGAATAATAACATCGGGCTAAGACTACAGGCATATACTTCCTAGAACTAAATCCCTAATCTCACATGAAGTAGCTGTTTAGACTTGGGAAAATCAAACATCTCCTTGTTTCAGTTTTCTCATTTCTAAATTGAAATGTTAACACTAATGTAAAAATTATTGCATGAGAATTAAACTGACATTTGGTAAAGGTATTGGTAGAATGGCTGTCATATACTAAGTGTCATGTAAGTTTTTGCTTTAAACAAAAGCAAGCAAACATGAGGAGTCATTAATCATTTATACTGTTTGATATACAAGGCTATAATGTCATGCATTATACATTATATTGATCATGAACAATTAAGCAAAGGCATCATATTTCCTAGGTGCAGAAGGGTCAAGTGAGAGTATCGAAAGCAATGAGGTGATAAATTCAGAAAGCTGGAGACCAGCCAGGATGTTTAGAACTAAATTTTACACTTAGCATTAAAAGATTGAGGTGACTTTTAGCCTTTATGGTCCAGGTCTTATAAGATGCTGAAAGATTCTTGAGCAATCACGCTTTCACCTAGATAATGGTGTGCATGATGTGAAGCGACTTTAGACAAACAAGAAAGCCGCTGTGAGCATAAGATATGAGAAATTTGTTAAACAAGGTGGCAAATCCAACTAATGAAATTCAAGATGCAAAGAGGAACTGCTCAAATTCCCATGGTGCCAAGTATTTCCCGTACTGTACTCAAACACAAACCTGAATGTATCTGGATAGCTGTGTATTCCAAGGCTCAATACTAAAGGTCCTTTCTGTAATTTCCAGCAGGCCTTCTGTAGCTTGCACATCTCATTACTGCTAGAGAAGCTGTCTCCTGGCTTCCTAAAAGAACTAATGTAAGGATATTATTTAAAGGAGTGTAGCTGCTGAGAATGCAGGTTTTCCAAGTTGGATACTGTGGTTTCCGCAAGAGTTTCAGCTCACTAAAAAAGAGCTTTGGGGAGCAAATGCCTAAAAAAAAAAAAAGTAACTTGCAAAATTAAGGGCTTTTGTTACCCCTACTATAGAGTGTAACTGAGAAGTCAGCAGCTGTAAACAAAATGAGAAAAAAATAATCGGGCATACTCAGCTCACATAAAAAGAAGAAAAGGCAAATTGGAAACTTATACATTAAAACAAGGAACCTATTTCTTGAGGTGAAGAAAATGGCAATGCTGGCTTACTCCATGACTGCAGTAGCCATTTTATTCCTCCAGTTGCATCAGAAATTATCATTCTCATGTATACTTCCAAATCAATGCAAAAAGCTTAAATAAAAGTATCCTCTGAGAATGCAAATTAGGATTGGAATCTTTAACAGGACACCAGAATTAGAGAGCTTGTTAACGTAAAATACCAGTCTGACCTTGTTTTCATTCCAAGAAATTCATGTTTTTCATACCACAGGTATTCACATATCAGGAATTTAACCACCAAACTACAGATGAAATAATATGCAGGAATGGTCTGCTAGAAATCCTAGCATAACAGCAGAATTCCTTGTTAAATATAACTAACTTCAACTTTGAAAGCAGATCACTATAAGTATGGAAAGAGTATGGGAAAATACTGAATCTATTGCAGTTATATCTAATGTTATGATAGGAATATTAGAAATTAAATTCTTAACCAATTTTTCATTCCCAGTGTTAAATTAATCCTAATATTTCTTCCCATTTCTTACTGGACTTTCATGGACAAGATGCCAAGCCCTGAGTTGGCTAGCTGCTCTGCTAATATACAAACGTGGCAGTAGCTCAGAGAAAAGAGGTGAACTAAAATCTTTCTGTTAGAACGCCTCACCGGAAGTTCCATTTGACTACTGCGTGCATCGAGACTCTACACATGGCACATATAGGGACTCCTCATCATTTTATTCCTGGGACCTAGCATAGTGCTTGGTACACAGTCGTTGCTGAATAACCAGATGGGTGGGTCTCATCACAGAATGATTAAACAATAAATCATGTTGGAACACAGGCATGAATAGTAAATCATACAAAGCAACCAAAAGTAAGACTTTGGATTATGTTTCGCTGATCTACTGATTAATTTAATGCGACTATATAACCGAGCCTTGTTGCTGACCTCTGTGAGAATGGAAAATTATTTCACCTCCCTGCGATTATTATGAATCCTAACCACATTCCTCAACTCTCTCCTCACAGAATCCACTGTCGCTTTAAATGTTTACATGGATACACAGAAAGTTTCAGTGACAGAATAGTTCAGTAGAAAGAGCAAGAACTTTCGAAACAAAGTGCTGGGTTCAAGTTCAGGATGTTCTTCTTTTAATGACCTACTAATAAATATTTTAATTGTATAATTAGAAAAAAATATATATTCTTAGAATAAACATGAATAACTTTGAACATCGCATTTTTGGCATAAATTCTGAAAGAGTAAATCAGTACTAGTAACATTTTTATGGGTTTCCCCTTCCATGTAGTTTCTGATTATGCCATTATATCGGAAGCATTCACTTTTAAACTGCACAAGTATCACATTTATGTTGGCTTTTGCCTTGGAACTTAGAGCCTTTCAGCTGGAAAAGCTTGAAAGTGGAAAGACATTATGTAAATCTGAAGATTAGAGCTTGAGGGATTTTGAAGGCAAATTCTTCAAATGTTGAAGTCTTCTATAATAACTCTCAGAGCTGAACTTTAATTTCATTACCTTTGATGAAATGATTTGTAACATATGATTGCATTCTGTTTACTCATTTCAGGGAGAAGAAATCAGAACACACAAAACTATTTTAAGACGTTAGGCTCCTAGCCAACCCTACTGATTAAAGACATTTACTTTTAACAGGACCTATTACAAAGACTGTACAAAACACGTGGGTTAGCAGACAACAAGCAAGTTTTGCTCATAAAGAACATAAAGCAACTTATCCTTTACTTAATCAAGACAGGCTTCTGTGAATAGCGATGATCTGGGCAAAGCCTGGAAGTGCACAGACAAATTGACAACAAAGACGAGGAGCTTTCCTCCTAATTTCTTACAGGCACGGGAGACAGGAATAAGAGAGAGCAGGAAAATGTAAAGGTTTCACTTAAACATTAATTTAGGAGTTGGATCGAAAACATCTTTCTGGTTTATCTAGTATCTCATGATCATTCTATTGATGGGTACAGAACAGCGGAACGTCGCTCTCAATATTTTACAATGAAAATGACATTCTGACTGGGAATGTATCTCAATGGTAGAGCATTTTAGTAAACATGAGGGTTCTAGATTCAATCTCTAGAAGGGACAAAAGAAAAAAAACGAGGAACACTTTTAGAAAATGGTCATGCTGGGGTTGAACAGAGAGTTGCCTTGGTAATACTTTTGATTTAAAAGGACAAGAACTTGAATTTGATGGCCAGAACTCATAAAAAAAAAAAGTCAGGCAGGCATGGGTTCTTGTTTGTAGTGCCAGTCAGTGTCAGCGTCGGGGAGCCAGAGACCAGCAGATCCCTGGGGTTCTCTTGCCACCAAGTCTAGCCTTACAGAGGAACTGAGCCCTGTACCATTAAGAGACTGTCTCAAAAGATGGTGAGGCTAGCAAACGACTCAAGGTAAAAGTACTTACTGAGTCGGATTCCGAGAACTCATGGAGAAGAACTAGATATGTCTGTAATCCTAACTCCTGTATCCCCTGAGATAAGACGGAAGGTAGAGACAGGAGAATCAGATGCATGTTACCTTATATGGCAAAGTGGCCGAAACAAGAGAGACCATGCCTCAGAAACAAGACAGAAGGAAAGAACAGATTCCTGAAATATTGTCCATTGTCTTCCACATGTATGCTGTGTCTCCCACTGTACTTAGACCACACACACACACCACACACACACACACACACACATTCATACACAAAAAAATGCAAAAATAAACATAAATCTTTTGAAAAGGTGTGGCCTATATGTTACTTAACTCATTGTTAGGATAAAATACATTGAGACCGGAAAAAAGCACGGTTAAATGCAAGATCTAATCAACAGGCTAGAAGACCTTAGTAAACATGTGTTAGCGGTCGGTATTGGGCTAACAAGCATTTTACTGTAGGGTTCCCAGTCCTCATAGTTCTTGATATTTAAACTGCAATAGAAAGGGAAAAAATCAAGCCAAGATTAAATGCAGAGAAACTAAATATTATATTTACATTAACAGATGTAAGAGAAACAGGAAAAATGCAAAATTACACATTCACGCACAATCACATAAAAATTTCATGAAGTTACTACACAATTTTTTAAAAATACAGCACTTTCTGGCGATTATCAAGAAAGAGAAAGAAATAAAACCTAGTTATTGTGGATTGAAGGCTTTTGAACCTGTAGATGGTACTGGGTCAGGGTCAGCGACAGAACTAGTATCTAAGGGGTTATGTTCTTTGATATTTATGTGAGGAAATGTCAAATCATTGACTTAACCCTCATTCTAGAAACTATTTCATGTCAGATTATCCCATTCACATTTGAACTTCTGGTGCCCTGCACCCTGCTAGCTACATAGTAACTACTCCTAAAAGTCTGCCTTCCTCAAAAGGAAATGGATTCACTGGGAAGGTATAAGCATCCCAGGAAGCGCAACCCTGAAACCCTTTCACCCTTGCTCACTACTGCTCAAGCTTGACCCTGCCACTTGACTGCGCTAATCTGCGCTTGTCCCACTGTGCTGCCGTAGAGAACGAAAAGACCAGTATTCCAGACTAGAGAGAAGCTTGAAATGGCCTGCACCTCTGCTTTGTTGTTTGTGCGATGCTGATGGATATTCCCTTGATATTAACCACATAAGGTTGTACTTTGTATCCAATCATTGTCCGCTGAGTCGTCTTCACTGTTCAAGGCTCACCTCGTTACCCGGCATGGATCTTCTTGGCAGGCATCAGCTCTTGCCTTAGGTATGTAAAGCTGACTCCTTCTTTGGTTGGCTGGGGTATTTTATGAGTTCACTGTAGCGTTCCAAATCAGATCTCACTCCTGAAGTCTCCACTTTGTGAGCGAATGCAGCTTTTGCCAGTGTCACTAAGAGAGCCTCAGTACCACAGATGGGGTGGCGCACCTCTCTTCTTCTGGTGGGTTTACTAACCCACCAACCCCCGAGCCCACTACACACACCCAGCTTTCTAGGACAGTATATAAGAAGACTCTCTCAGTCATCTTCTCTCTTACTGGGTCACTTCTTGGTAATGGGAAACAAGCGTCCTTTCCCATGTAAATTTCAGAACAGACGCCATCCAATAGCTTTTTGCAATTGGTTGTCAGATATCCCAGGCAACTAGATAGTTATTCCTTTTCACTCCCTAGGTTTGATTTAAGATTAAGCTTCTGGCTTGCTCTGAGCTCTCTGGCTTGTCCTGTTGTGGAGTTTCTTTATTTAGTATAACCAAAGGTTGAAGCAGCCAAGGGCTGTAGTGAAAGCAAAGTCAGATCATTCTAATTCAGGGTTATTTCAAGCTAACTGATTGGAGTGTGTGTGTGTGTGTGTGTGTGTGTGTGTGTGTGCGCGCGCGCGCGCGCGCGCTCGTGAATATGCAAGAAAAGATAAGAGGTTGATATCAAGTATCTATTACAATTGATTTCTCTTCTGTTTTTGTTTTTTGTTTTTTGGTGTTTTTTTGTTTTGCTTTGTTTTCGTTTTTGTTTTAGATAGAGTCTTTCACTGACCCTTGAGCTCTGTGGCTGAATGACCTGGCTACTCTGGTTGGCCAGTGAACTCCAGAGACTTGCCTTTCTCTGCTTCTCACCATTGCAGGGGTGGGGTGTGGGGGTGGAGTGTGGGGGTGAGGTTACAGATACAAGGTGTCTTGCCCAGATTTTTGTCAGTACTAGGAGTCTGAACTCAGTAACCCACTCCTGCACAGTAAGCACTTTACAAATTGAGCCATCCCCTCAGGCCTCTACATTTGAATTCTTTTGTTATTCTTTTCTTTCATTTACTTTCTATAAAGTTTTGGGAAGTTTACAGAGTTCACTGCCTTCTGCTTTGAATTGGGGTCTCCACAGCAAAAAGCAGGTGGTTGTTATGTTTCAAGTCATAAAAAAGGAATGACTTATAAAACAAAACCATAGAAAACTCTGTGCTTGTATAGTGTCTCTCACAAAGTTTGAATTTGTATTAATGATTCTATAATGTACATTTACAGGTATTTCAGAATACCTCTTACTCAAAAGTAAGAAATCAGGTTCAGATATTTGTGAATGGTGAGTTGTTGCTCTTGGGAATAATTAGAATAAGAAAAAAGTGACATTGAAATTAGCTTAAAAACAAAACCAAAAACCAAAGAACAGTAGGACAAGGTAGAGTATAAGCCAGGAATGAAATGAAATATTACTATTTTAACGGGATTTATCAAAGAAAAGCAGCTACCTATTACAGCAGGATATAAAATATAAGTTATGCTAGAAAAATGGAGGGGTGTATCGAATATCAGAATAAAGAGCAGACATGTGGACTGTGTAAGCTGATTTCTTTTTTTTTTTTTTTAAGCTCCTTCACAAAGCAAATAATATTGAAATAGTGAAATCAAGTATAAACCCAACAAAAATATATAAATTATAGTCCAGTATCCCTCATGAATATACATACAAAAATTCTCAATGAAGTAGTTGCAAACTGAATACAAGAGATATAAAAAAAAATATTCCATGAATAACTGAACAACTGTTTTTTTTTAGAAGACCATACTCCATATACAGGCTGCATGTTTTGGGATAGCCCCCGCTCCAGATGTTTGAGACCTGCATGAAAACCAAGCTGCACATTTACAACATATGTGCAGGGAGGCCTAGGTCCAGCCCATGGAGCTAGATCTGTGTAGACTAGGTATGCTCCACGGTTGGTGATTCAGTCTCTGAGAGCTCCAAGGGTTCAGGTTGGTTTACTCTGTTGATCTTCCTGTGCAGTCCTATCTCCTTAGGGCCCACAATCCTTCCACCTATTCTTCTATAAGAGTCCTCAAGCTCCATCCACTGTTTGGCTCTGGATGTCTGTATCTGTCTGAGTCAGCTGCTGGTTAGAGCCTCTCAGAGGACAGCTTGCCCCTGTCTGTTCTCAGGCTGGAGGTTTAGATTCTGGGAGCTCTGGTTGAATCTTTTGATACTCATTCTAAAAAGAACAAAAGCACCCTCACTTTGGTCTTCCTCCTTCTTCTTGAGTTTCATGAGGTTTATGCGTTGCATCTTAGGTATTGTGTGTTTTGGGGCTAATATCCGCTTATCAGTGAGTGCATACCATGTGTGTTCCTTTGTGATTGGGTCATCTCACTCAGGATGATATTTTCTAGCTCCATCCATTTGTCTAAGAATTTCATGGGCTCATTATTTTTAATGGCTGAGTAGTACTCCATTGTGTAAATGTACCACATTTTCTGTATCCATTCTTCTGTTGAAGGACATCTGGGTTCTTTCCAGCTTCTGGCTATTATGAATAAGGCCGCTATAAACATAGTGGAGCATGTGGCCCTGTTGCATGTTGAAATATCTTCTGGGTATATACCCAGGAGGGGTATAGCTGGGTCCTCAGGTAACACCATGTTCAATTTTCTGAGGTATCGCCAGACTGCTTTCCATAGTGGTTGCACCAGCTTGCAATCCCACCAACAATGGAGGAGTGTTCCTCTTTCTCCACATCCTCGCCAACATTTGCTGTCACCTGTGTTTTGGATCTTAGCCAATCTGACTGGTGTGAGGTGGAATCTCAGTGTTGTTTTCATTTGCATTTCCCTGATGACTAGGGATGCTGAGCACTTCTTTAGATGTTTCTCAATCATTCGAGTTTCCTCAGTTGAGAGTTCTTTGTTCAACTCTCTACCCCATTTTTTAATAGGGTTATTTGATGGTCTGGAATCTAGTTTCTTCAGTTCTTTGTATACCTTGGATATTAGCCCTCTATCAGATGTAAGGTTGGTGAAGATCTTTTCCCAGTCTGTTGGTTCCCGCTTTGTCCTGTTGACCGTATCCTTTGCTTTACAGAAGCTTTGCAGTTTTATGAGATCCCATTTGTCAATTCTTGATCTTAGAGCATACGCCATTGGTGTTCTGTTCAGGAACTTTTCCCCTGTGCCCATATGATCAAGGCTTTTCCCTATTTTCTCTTCTATTAGTTTCAGTGTAGCTGGTTTTATGTGGAGGTCCTTGATCCACTTGGAATTGAGCTTTGTACAAGGAGATAAGTATGGATCAATTTGCATTCTTCTACAAGTTGACCTCCAGTTGGACCAGCACCATTTGTTGAAAATGCTGTCTTTTTTCCACTGGATAGTTTGAGCTCCTTTGTCGAAGATCAAGTGACCATAGGTATGGGGGTTCATTTCTGGGTCTTCTATTCTATTCCATTGATCCTCCTGACTGTCTCTGTTCCAATACCATGCCGTTTTTATCACTATTGCTTTGTAGTACAGCTTGAAATCGGGGATGGAGATTCCCCCGAAGTTCTTTTATTGTTGAGTGTGGTTTTCGCTATCCTGGGTTTTTTGTTATTCCAAATGAATTTTAAGATTGCTCTTTCTATCTCTGTAAAGAATTGAGTGGGAATTTTGATAGGGATTGCATTAAATCTGTAGATTGCTTTCGGCAAGATAGCCATTTTTACTATATTAATCCTTCCAATCCATGAGCATGGGAGATCTTTCCATCTTCTGAGATCTCCTTCGATTTCTTTCTTCAGGGTGTTGAAGTTCTTGTCATACAGGTCTTTCACTTGTTTGGTTAGATTCACACCAAGATATTTTATACTATTTGTGACTATTGTGAATGGTGTCGTTTCCATAATTTCTTTCTCAGCCAGTTTATCCTTTGTGTAGAGGAATGCTACTGATTTGTTTGAGTTAATTTTATACCCAGCCACTTTGCTAAAGTTGTTTATCAGGTTTAGGAGCTCTCTGGTGGAAGTTTTGGGGTCACTTAAGTATACTAACATGTCATCTGCAAATAGTGAAACTTTGACTTCTTCCTTTCCAATTTGTATCCCTTTGATCTCCTTCTGTTGCCTAATTGCTCTGGCTAGGACTTCCAGAACTATATTGAACAGGTAGGGGGAGAGTGGGCAGCCTTGTCTAGTCCCTGATTTTAATGGGATTGCTTCAAGTTTCTCTCCATTTAGTTTGATGTTGGCTATTGGCTTGCTGTATATTGCTTTTACTATGTTTAGGTATGGACCTTGAATTCCTGATCTTTCCAAGACTTTTATCATGAAGGGGTGTTGAATTTTGTCAAATGCTTTCTCAGCGTCAAGAGATATGATCATGTGGTTTTTTTCTTTGAGTTTATTTATGTAGTGGATTACGTTGATGGATTTCCGTATATTGAATCAACCCTGCATTCCTGGGATAAAGCCTACTTGATCATGGTGGATAAGTGTTTTGATGTGTTCTTGGATTCGGTTCAAGAGAATTTTATTCAGTATTTTTGCATCGATATTCATAAGGGAGATTGGTCTGAAGTTCTCTTTTCTTGTTGGATCTTTGTGTGGTTTAGGTATAAGCGTAATTGTGGCTTCATAGAATGAATTAGGTAGTGTTCCTTCCGTTTCTATTTTGTGGAATAGTTTGAAGAGAATTGGTATTAGATCTTCCTTGAAGGTTTGATAGAATTCTGCACTAAAACCATCTGGACCTGGACTTTTTTTGGTGGGGAGACTTTTAATGACTGCTTCTATTTCTTTCGCAGTTATGGGACTGTTAAGATGGTTTATCTGATCCTGATTTAACATTGGTAACTGATACTTGTCTAGAAAATTGTCCATTTCATCCAGATTTTCCAATTTTGTTGAGTATAGGCTTTTGTAGTAGGATCTGATGATTTGTTGAATTTCCTCGGTTTCTGTTGTTATGTCACCCTTTTCATTTTGGATTTTATTGATTTGGATACTGTGTCTCTGCCCTCTGATTATTCTGGCCAAGGGTTTATCTATTTTGTTGATTTTCTCAAAGAACCAGCTCCTGGTTTTATTGATTCTTTGTATAGTTCTCTTTGTTTCTATTTGGTTGATTTCAGCCCGAGTTTAATTATTTCCTGCCGTCTACTCCTCTTGGGTGTTTTTGCTTCTTTTTGTTCTAGAGCTTTCAGGTGTGTTGTCAAGCTGCTAGTGTGTTCTCTCTCCAGCTTCTTTTTGTATGCACTTAGAGCTATGAGCTTTCCTCTTAGCACTGCCTTCAGTGTGTCCCATAGGTTTTGGTATGATGTGTCTTCATTTTCATTAAATTCTAAAAAGTCTTTAATTTCTTTCTTTATTTCTTCCCTGACCCCATTATCGACGAGTAGAGTATTGTTCAGTTTCCATGTGAGTGTGGGCTTTCCATTGTCTTTGTTGTTATTGAAGACCATGTAAGCTGATTTCTAAAGCACAACAAAACCAAAACAACCCCCAGGGCACTGCCACTCATGTTTGCGTTTTGCTATGATGTGCTAAAATCAGGTGGGCACAGAGGACACAAGGTACTCATGCGACACCTGAGAAATGCTTCCCAAATTCCAGGTGACTTTTCCTATTTGAAAGATCATTTATTCAGATCCATTAGTCTCATCTCTTTGTCTCTGCTGACTCACAGCAGACGGATAAGTACGTTGAAGTGTCTGAGCTCCTGGCTAAGGACTGGCTGCTGCGGATAATCTGGGATGCTAAGAACAATGCAAACATTAAAAAAGGCCCTTGTAAAATGTACTGAGAACTAAAACCAGTGACTGCAGAGCATCGTACTTATTGTGGAGCACCTGCAGGTGCCATGGTCATGAATCAACCCGACTAGTGCTACCTGGCAAGATCCCCTCAGTGACTTTCCAAAGCACAGCATTTTGCTTTTTAGTAGAATTTATTTCTTATGAAAATCAATGGCTTTACAATGATTTTAATACACAAATATAATATACTTTATCTCTTCTCACAGTCATCTCTTGCTTCCCACACCCGTTGGTCACCTTTCTATTCCACAAACTCTAGTGTCACGCTCACATCTTTTTGGTAAAGTATGAGAGAATGTGGTATTCGTCCTTTTGTGTCAAAAACAGCACAGCTTCTAAAGAAATGCTTCCGTCTGTGTATAAGAATTCTATATAAAACTTTATTTTCCAGAATACTTTTCCAGATTGATGAAGTCTTTGTTATTGGCCAGTAAATAATGCCTTGCAGGTTATTGTTGGGTACCTCGTCTCTCTTCCTCATCTATGCCTGCGGTGTGTGTGAAGGCAGGGGCATGCCGTGGTTGGATCCCATTAGACACTCTGCCCTCCCACGTGATTCATTCTGTTTCCTACATTCCACTCAACTCTTTTCCCCAAGCTGGAGATGGTGGCTGGTCCGTTGTGTGGTGCATGCCCTTCCTGCCTGGCATGTGCATGCTGTTGGGCTCCCTTTTAGCCCTGGTTTGGGACTTGACTAGTGTTTGAGACCTGTCTTAGTCACTTCCGTCCTGGAGTGACTCAACAGGACCCGTTTGGCCCTGGCTCTGCTTAGTTGTTGATGATGTAGAGCTTTGCCATTGGCCCTGTCAGTCACTCCATACCCTCCATCACCCTTCCCTGCCTCCTATGTCATCTCACTCCATCAAAACCCCTCCTCTCTATGCTCCAAGTTTATATAAACAAGAGGTTGTTACATTAAAGTTGAGTTCCTGCTTGGACAAGACTCCTGGACTGGTGTGTTTCTTTGGGCCAATGACACTCACCATCCTGGTCAGCTTGGGAGAGACTAGCGGAGCAGGACCTCTCTCTCCTGCCTGGACTTGCTGGCTTTACGGAGCCAACAGGTTATATAGCTCAACCCCAAAGTACTATAGATGACAAATTTAAACATCATCTTAACCTTCTTGAAGTTGAAATCTCCTTAGTGAGTTTAAGTTCTCTTGTGAGTATCAGGCTCTTATTGGAGTTTAAGCACACAGTGGTCTAAGCATAAGCAATTTGATCTTAAGCACCTGGAGATTTCAGAGGAAAGGTTAGGTAGAAAAATAGGGACTGTCCCTAAGTCTTGGAGTAGAAATCAGCTGGGAGGAAGTACTTATCACTTCTCTCTCCACCAGGATAGAAGACTTTGTAGGGACCAGAGCTTTACTCTATGGACACAGAAGTAATTTCAGAACACAAGTAATTTGGAGAGTCCTTTGAAAAGTTCTCTGCCTACATTAGGCTAACTCTGTTTCATCTTGTCTTAGGCTAACTCTGTTTCATCTCGTCTTTAATTCCACTGTGGACAGCTTCTACTATTCTTTTTTCTTTTGAAGCCCATTACGTATACAGAGAACAAATTCTTTTTTTTTTTTTTTAATGTGATTGCAGTCATGTGAGTAAGTCCCTTCAAGAACTTATTACTTCACTCAGAGCAGATTTCAAGCCACTCTTGTAGCCTCGCAGTTCCCTCATGGTCCATCTCTATATGCCTCATCCCACTCTCTATCCTCCTGATTGATTTTCCTGTCTGCATACAGACACTGAATGAGCCCCAGCGTGTCACAGGAGAATCTCTACTTCTCCTTATACTTCTTCCATCAGACTCACATGACTATTTGTTATCTAGGCCACACCTCAGAATGGCTGGCCTTGCTTTTCAACCACAAGTAGTCAATGCCCCATCACTTTTACTTGTGACCCACTCAGACCACTCATCATCGTGGGTGTGTTTTCTGGAGAAATACATATGACTTTTTTACTTTTTTATGCTCCTTTAATTGCTGATGTGAGAGTGACAGGATTGTCTGGCCTGTTCAACTACGAGGTCCCCAGAACTAAGAACAGGATTTCAGTTGACACTGTGATGCCATTACATACTCAGGCACTTCATTCTGCACTTCATTCTCTTATTCAGAAATGAGTGTTGCTCTATAGAGACTTTTTACATATACAAGAAGAATGAATTCTTAAATATGTCTTGTCTGGCCATAGTATATGCTGTGCTTCTCCTTAATGGTTAAACTTATTTGCCTCAGAATCTGATTTAGGAATTCTATGCATAACGATGGAAATTTGCACTACATATATATTAATATTTATTATATATGTACATATATATACTAATGTATATATACATGCATATAAATTAATGTACTTTAGTCAGAAGGTAGACAACAGTCCTTCTTTGCAATTCCTGCCTTGTTGACTTTTGTCACAGTAAGCAAGTGAAAAGTCTTTAACTATATGTGTAGCATACACTTCTCAATGTCACAAGCAACAGAAATTCTGCCTTATTATCCAGACAACAACCTGCAATTGCAAGTCACTGCAGAGACAGTGACAAGCAAGTCAGAGGCTCGGGAAAGCGCAGTTCTCTCTGCTATTGCGTGTGCACCCATAGACACTCAAGGGTATTTCTGCAGTCAGAACTCAGAGACTGCTTCATCTCCCTATGCATGTCAGCCACTTCTGCTTGCACCCTTTCCCCTCTGATGTGAAGCATCAAACAGGATGCTACATGTTATGGAAAAATTCAAGAAGAAGAGTGAAATTCTGTGAAACTTGCTCTTAATTCTTGTCACGCACTCATTGGATTAAGGGCAGCAATTGCAGTGCAGCAGTGCTCTCTGGATGTGTGCACCCTTTCAATAAAGTAGACACAAAACATTATGTGAGTTTGGGGGGAAAATAAACCTCTGTTGATATTTAAGGATGAGTTCATTTTGTTATTTTTACTGGCAAGGCTATGGGATAAGAAAATAGAAACTTTCTTACACTGTGGTTTGGATGACAGAAAGTAAAGGGTCTAAAAAGAGGACATTCTATAGTAAATATGTACAATTTGTTCCTGACTCAGGATGACCCTAGCTGACCAATGTTTAATAAAGACTACAATTTTTCATTAGTCTAAGTATCAGCTCAAAGGAAGAGTAGCAATTAATAGTTAATCTCAGTAAAATGATTTTTGATCTTAGTAACCGAAAATGACATTAAGTATGCATGTTCTTAACTACCGCTTTTATGTTTTGCTAAGGAGTCACAATTATTAGTTGGTTTATTGCCATATAAGAAAATGAGGAAAATTAATGCCATATGATATTGTCTTGGAAAAAAATATCAGAGTCAGATATCTAAGTGACCTACTGCTATGAGGCCCAGAGTTATTATTTATATGAATGGCACACATGCACACGCACACACAAACACACACACAGAGAAAGAAGCAACCATGATTTTAAACATAAATCTGGAGATAAGAATGACTGAATATACATTCCTAAAACTTATGCTGTAGTTTGTAGGACAGACTTTGGATTCTCTATGAAAGCTTAATCAAGCTAACTAATAGGTGGACTCTAAACTGTGCCATGAAACTTATTCATTAATAACCATCATTTTTATAATTTCTACATAGAGACTATTTATCCCAAAATATTTTTATTATATTTGAATTGCTCCCTGATTGGTTTATTTTAAAACAAGGATGGAAATGGATTCCATATGCATTATTTAGACAGTAAATATCAGATATGCCTGAGAAAACTGTTTGTCTTCCTAAGTGTAGATACCTGGTGTTCAAACAATATAGAATTTTCTTAAAAGTGAATTTTAGGGCAATGTTTCAATGTAGGACTAATAGCCCTTAATATATGTTAAACTCCCATAGTCTCTAGAAGAACTTTCAGGCTTCTTGCATAAGGCCAACTACTCATCAAATTTACAGAAGGAAATTAAAATAAGAAAACAAACTCACACATCTAAAATGAGCTATTAAAGTCCAGAAAATATGAATCTAGTTAGAAGTGCATTTATCAAGTCCATTAATGAGTTTTCCTATGAAATGCACATGCATATTTCAGAAAGATAGGACTACAAGTGACCAGGAACTAAAACATTATATTGTGTTGTGGAAAGTTGCAAAACTCTCTATCAAAGTATATCTAATGCTCAGATATGCAGTGAACATACACCTTCCCACACATATGTACACACATCCCATGTATACACATACTGATACATGGATACATACACATGCACACACACACTCACACACATATGCACAGATACACACGCACACATATATACATTCACACATCCATACATACAGTTACTCACACAAATGCATACACATGCATACACATACATAGTCACACATATACAAATATTGATCTCTCTCTCTCTCTCTCAGACACACACACACACACACACACACACACACACACACACACGTACACACTTCTCTAGAAGCTCTTCCTCTTCACCTCCAATAAGGTAATTTCAGTTAACCACACACTGGCATGCTGAAACACAAATGAGAGAAATATTGGGTTCACTAAATATAAACATGATTTTAAAATAATAGACCAAACATTATCCAATACAGTGACTAAGACCCCAGCGAATACTTCCAAGAGTATTAACTAATAAAAGCGTCTACAGATGAATTTTATCACTACATCATTTAACTTTTACTATGACTATTTTTTGAGTATTGTGTGACTAATACTTTACCTTACCTTCAGATAAAAGCGGCAAGTAGAGCATTACAGAGAAACTGAATGAGTGAAAAATCACCTAGTGGATGAAAAAATTACCTGTCAAAACCACAAAGAAAACATTAAGTCTGCTGATTCAAATAACTCCATTAACTGAGTCCCCATACCATCCTAGGAAGATTATAGGTATCAGGCTTTTCTAAGTCAATTTAGTCAGCATATAGGTACTCAGAGTCTATTGTATAATCATCAAAAGGATTTATGAAACGTCTCTCAAACTTGCTGGGCTTGTACAACTCACACAGTGGTTCTGATGAACATGACATTCATTGCACATGCTGGAGTATGTTAGAAATATAGCTGGCCTGTGATCTATGGTAGAAAAATGTACTTTTGGGAACATGTGTGACCATAGTGATCTCAGTGGAACCCATAAATCAATTATAGGACATGGCAGATCTTATTATGAGTTAAGAAACATATACATCTACATATACCGACTAAACTTTATATTGAGAAAGTGAATGTCAATACAATGGCTTCTTTTGTAATCCCTACCAAAGGACTGAAGAGAACATTGGTAGAGAAGATGAATGAAGTAGACAGCCTTGTCCTCTCAGATCAAATCAAATTCTCATTTATTTCAAGAAAAACATTTCTCTGCTAGTTGTTCTCAAAAGAACTATTCTTATACAATAAATAAAAATATTGTTTAAAAATAACTGGTTTTCTTCCTCATCAAGATACATGAATAGTAATGTCTTTAGGAATTATAGATTCCCTGTTTCTCTCTTTCTCTCTCTCTCTCTCTCTCTCTCTCTCTCTCTCTCTCTCTCTCTCTCTGTGTGTGTGTGTGTGTGTGTGTGTTCATGCAGTTGTTGTTTCTTTCTCCCATGAGCGTCCTATGGGTCGCTCTTAGATTGCCAGGCTTACAACAAGAGCCTTGCCCTGTTGAACCACCTCTTAGGCCCCTGTAAGTTTCGGACCTAATCAAAGGTAGAAAACAAACTTCCACAAATTCTTGCCTTTTGTACAGAAAACCTTCCTATATCAGATAATGAGAAATGACTAATTGATCACAGTGAGGAGATGAAAAGGGAAGTAGTAAGAAAACCATTTGGTGTACTCATATGCATAAAATAAATAAATCATTAAAAAAGAGAAAAAAGAAAAACTGTCATATTCCATTCCTTCTCACTATATGTTTTTGTTTTCTTCCAAGACCAGTATAAATCATCACCCTGAAATTCCCAAATCATCTGATTTTATGTTTTATTGTTCTTGTCTGTAATACAAAATTTGACACAATTAGTCATGTACTTATAACCTTTTTTTGATACCATATTCCTCAGCATGTGATGAAAATTATATAATAATATATGAATAGTACATATCTATGCATATAACTATATTAACACATACCTTCATCTAGTCCATCATTTAGCAAGACAAAACATGTAAATACTAATATGCAAATAAATGGCCTTGAGCTCCAGCTGGCTGTGAATACTTTCACAGATTAGGCTGTATGCTAGGTACACAGTGATGACCAAGGTGGGAAGGTCTATTTTCTCGTTGAACTCACATTTGACTGCAGGGGGTAGGTAACAAACAAATAAATGCCAAAGAGTGCTACACTGAAATAGAAAGGGGTAACAGATCATCACTGTGCACCCCAAATTTTAATGTGTGTTACATTCATTTGAAATATAGACCCCAGAGCCTGACTGTCACTCCAGCTGACAGATGTCACTAAAGCAGCAGTCATGAGAAGGGCAGAATTAAATATGGAGAGGGTCTCGTCCCTTGATCTACTGAACCAACTAGTAAGATGCTTTGTGATTCGTTTGTTGTATTAAAGCTTGAGAAGAACTATGATAGGTTGCTACAGAATAGCAAGTAATGGGAGCTCAACAGACACTCACTTATTCACAGCTAGTACTTGCATGCTGACTGTACTTGACTGCATTTGAAGGCTGATGAAGTAAGACTGGTAAAAGCTACAGAGGGTTCAGATAAACTTGGGTCATATATATCTACTAAGTGGAGTGGAGTGTCATCAAGGATAGGTGGATTTTGTTTTGTTTGTTTTGTTTTGTTTTTTGTTTTTTGAGACAGGGTTTCTCTGTATAGCCCTGGCTGTCCTGGAACTCACTCTGTAGTCCAGCCTGGCCTCGAACTCAGAAATCAGCCTACCTCTGCCTCCCAAGTGCTGGGATTAAAGGTGTGTGCCACCACTGCCCGACAAAGGATAGTTCTAAATGAAGAAAAGGCACTGGTTTTGTGAGAACATAAGCAATGTAATCAGTTTTAAGTTCTTTGTCTATTTCTACAAAAGAGCTAAATCTTAATATTGAAAAGAGTCCAAATGTTTAAGAACCCCTAGCTTCTACAAGATGTCACACCTCATAGGAGAAAGGTCCAGCTGCAGAATAGGTAGGTGAAGGTGGGAGGCATCTTATGGTCCTAGAATTTGCCAAGTAAGGACTGATGCATGCTTCCTAATCCTTTCAAAACCGTTTGAATGCCTCTACGTTCGAATAGCCTTATTCTGAAGATGGAGTTCATAGTATGTCATAAGTGTTTATTATCCATACAGACATAATCTCTAACATCTGATGGAATTCTCTGAGTCATTAAGGTATGTATTGTACACCCTTTCTAAAGAAGGACAAATAAAGGGTAGTCAATATCATGTAAACCTGAGAGCTCGTTTGATTACAGAAAAAAAAATGAGTAGCTATCATAGAATGTGTTCTTTCAGCCCAGGAAGTCTCAGGGCAGCTTTGTTGGTATACAGTAACATTACATTATCCTTCATTTCATTCTTTCTTTCTCCTTTAATGACCACAAACATTAGCAGACAATGTAAAGAAAAAAGAACGTTAGCATTTAATCACTTGATCCTGAGCAACCAGTAGAAATGAACTGGGTAGGATGGTAACGACCTCTCAGGGAGAGAAGCAATATCACAGATGGCATTCCCCAGGAGCACACAGCGATTCCACTGTTCCCCGGCCTGTTTCTTAGTGTCTTTTAGGACAAGTGTCACACCGATAGTTCATTAACACTGCTGATTCCTGGTCTTTACCATCAGAGGTTTTGCTTTTGTGGGAATGTATTGTGAGCAGGAATTCCGACTTGGATCTGGTTCAAATGATCCATGAACCATTCTGATGGAGATAGTATAAAGATTGTACAAACTGAAGAAAGGGGAGGAGGCAAGAGAAGATGGAAGAGAAGCACTGGAAGCAATCAGGGGATGAAAGAAATCAACCCCAAGCATCACAGGGGTTAAGGATGTGACAATCACACACGAGCCTCTTTGCTCCCTGTTTAAGGCAACATCCTTTTTACTATTCCATGTATTGTAAAATGGCAATGTTATTTAACCAAGAGGTCCCACAAACAATACCTATATGTGTAGCCATAACCTTTTAGAGAGCATGACAATCTCTCATGTGCTTCAGAAAGAGAATTTTTGAATACTAATTCAGTATGAAAGTCATTTAGCCCAAAGGCCTACTACTCCAGAAACTTCTGTGTATATAATTATTGTGAAGGTTTGAATGAGGAATGTCTCATATAGGTTCATGTATTTGAACACTTAATTCTCCAGTTGGTGGCATCATTTGGGCAGGTTATAGAACCCAAAGGAAGTAGAGCCTTGCTGGACAAAGTAAGGCTTATAGAGGTTGTAGACAATCTCTACGTTTGATTCACACTCTCCACTTTCCGCTTGTGGTTGAGGATATGGAGTCTAAGCCTTCAGCTCTGGCTGTCTGCTGCCATGCCATCCCTAAGATTAGGTATTCTCAGTCTGGGAAATATACAGCAAAATAAATTCCTTCTTTTGTTAAGTTGTTTTGTCCTATGACGCATGATCACAGCAACAAAAAAGTAAACTAACAAAAATAGAGACTTTAACAATGTAGAAAATTATAACAAACCTTATAATATAACACACCTGAATCCCCTATGTTAGTATCAATCCCTATGTAAAGTCTTTTGTCCCTGCTCAGGGCTTCTGAAAACCTGGCTACCCTGTTTATTATTATGGACTGATGAACTTCATTAAAACATTAATGTCACCACCCCATAACATTGATATGCTATTTATTATACATAATATATAGTACCATGGGGATTAATTATTCTGGAAATTCAAGGTCTTTGAAGAAGCGTGTCTTTTACAAAACAATTAGCTTTTTCCACAGGATGGAAGACCTGTGGGCAATAGCGTAAAACATTATGAAGGAGCTGAGAGATTAGCTGACACTCTTGCCTCACTGTCCCCAGCATGGAGGCAGGGCAGTAAACAATGGGTAATTTTTTTACCCATTTGTATGGAAACAAGGAGGTGTTGTGCTCACAGATAAGTACTAGAAAAACCAGGAATGGGAAACAGGCTGGATAATCTTCCGACAGAGGAGATGTTTTCCCTTACTCCACCGGGAAAGCTAGCAATGGATGTAGTTAATAGCTGGGTGATCTGTGCTGTTTATAGGATCAGGCCACACCTGAATCCCCTAGACTACCATGTTTGTTTATCCCAGACTCTTCCTCCCTAGACATTTATCTCAGTGAATAAAACCCATCCTTATGGGAGATATCACTTGTACTTTATAATAACCTAGGTAACTTCTGTGCTATCTGTAGGGCCAGGCCTCTCCTGCCTCTCACAGACTTGTAGATTTATCTGTCATTCTCCTTAGACCCTTATCTTGAATACTGTTTCTGAACCAACATAAGCAGTCTTTAAGTAAAAGCCACATGTACTTTGTAAAGAGTTTCAATGTAAACAATTGTTAAGGTTAATTAACACAGGATTGAGTCAATTATCACCAAGAGACTTTTTTTTTTTCCTCAAAATTGTGCTCTACGTAAATATGACTAAAATAAAATGCCCAGGGTCAGACCCTAGAAGTTTGGTATACCACCAGCTACTGAGTTGTATTGAACCAGATTTCCTTCTTGCCTCTCACTGATTGTTAGTCTGACAGCTCTGCTGTTTGCAGAGATCCCCAAACCCAAGATGGCCATAGAGTGCTGAGGGAAACAGCACCTGATGCTGGGACACCTCACAGTGCCCTAGCTCTTACTTTCTTCTCATTTTTCCTCAGATGCTTGGAGGCTGCTATGCTAGAAGCCTGGATTTCTATTTAAAGTTTTCCTCTGATATCTTTATGACTTGACACTATGTAAGGAGACCAGGAAACTGTGATGAGGGTAAGCATGTCACTTGCTAACTCTCTGCAGGAACTTCTAATGTAAATGTGACAGCAGAAAGTCTGAGAAACTGTCGTGAGCCTCATAATATAGGCAGATATAACTTATGTAGCTTGTCACTAGGTTTCCTTTGCTTTCCACTGTTAAATATGGGATAAAAGAGGCCACTTATCTACCTGACTGCATGCTATGTTAGGGCTGATCTAAAGCCCCAGGTCGGCCATCTTAGTTACTCCTCACGAGTTGTTCTTTCTTGGTTTCATCTCACAGGCACAGATCAGAAGACACACTTTAACTCACAGGAGATTACATGCCTCTGAGTTGGCTCTGCTCCTGGACCTGGTCACCTCTAACCACTGAGCCACACCCCACATCTCATCATGTAAGACCATGCAAAATGTTACCAGCACCAACATGTAAACGTCATTTCAGCCCTGAAAGTGGAATGTTTTGTAGGAGAAACATTTTCACAGGGGCTTGCTGTGGAGGTTGAAAAGGAATATACATGGCCATATTAAGTGTATGGATCATTTAATATTTCAGATAAGTAAAAGTGAGGGGGAAAGTACCTGGGAGTCTATGACAGTAAACTGCGGACTGTGTAAAATATTAACTGAAAAACTGAGTTAAGCACGCATAAAAGTCAGTAAAGAAAAATTGGGAGTGGGAAGGGGAATAAAGAGAAGAAAACCTTGCCAGTACTCAGAGTGAGACAGCTGAGGGAACACTCCTAGGCAGGAGCACTGCACAGGGAACTCTGTTGCTACCGAAATTAAAAAGAGAAGTTGGGATGCTCACATATGGAGCTCAGCATCAGGGAACTATGTCGGGAAGGATTGAGAGAAATGAGTGATAGCCCAGAGTCAGACAGAGCAGTCGTAAGCACCAGGTCAGACTCCAGACCCAGCAACAGAGACTCCTATAGTTTCCATGATCAATGTGTCCTCTACGTGCAATTTCCTCAGGGCACACAAGGCCATCCACATCGCCACATGACATCAGCTCTTCCAGCATCCCCACACACAGGCCAAACAAGCCAAGCTGAAGTCATCATTCGTGTGCTGACACAAGAATAAAGTGACAGCATATATACCTTCCTCTGAGAGTAGGCCAGAGCCTTGGGGTAATGCCTGCTCACATTGGGCCTTTACTTCCCTATGGCTCATGCTACAGTGGGGCACTGTGTCTTCCCCACACCCTATTGTGCGTCAGATACCAACTCCCCTTTTTTTGCAACTGCTGTAGGTCCTAGGACTTGACCTTAGCATATTGACCACAACCCTGTGCTATAATCCAACTGAAAGTTTTCAGATATTTAAACAGGAAATGCTGTGTGCGTGTGTGTGTTGTGTGTGTGTGTGTGTGTGTTCGTGCGCATTTAAAACAAACAAAATACACCAGTACAAAACATGCCTTTTTATGGTATAAGATATGTTTAGGGAAGAAAAACACATTCTCATTTATATATTTCTGGTTCAAAATAATATACCTCACAATGTTACTACTCAGAGAGTGGTATCCAACTTAACAAAAACAGTTCTTATGGTGGAGTGATCTTACATCTCAATTTGTCCCAAATAATCTCATTTGAACAATACTTCTTAATATCTTTCAAGTACTTCAGTTGGGATACAAATATGATTACCTTAGTTATAGAAGGAAAATTATATGCTTGGTAAGAAAATTGTATTCTGGAGAAAAATCAAAGTACTCTTAAAAGCCAGTGACCATAAGAGAACAAGAACTTTCTACCTGAGGAAGCACATAAGTCCAAGTCAACAGAAGTTGAGACCCTTCCAGAAAATGAAGTATCGTAAGTACAGAGAAAAGCTTGGTGAGATTCATTTTCATCATTAATAACGAGATATTTTGTAAATGGTTTTGAAAATAATTTTTAAAAACAATTTTCCTATGCCAAAACATCTCGTATTGCCTCAGTATCTCTGAGTCATTTGCTGTTTCCTCACATAGCAGTACCCAACCTCAAGAGTTAAAAAAATCAATGGATATTTACTTAATGTCTACTTACATAAGAAATAAGACATGCTAGATACACTACAATGAAGTATTCTTATTTTTGATGCACATACAAGAGAAAATGTTTCTGGAGGATGTTCAAGCTCATCCTAGTGGTACTTCGCCTTGGCTTGGCATCTCCTAGGCTCACCAGGAGTGTTTCTAGGATGAACACTCACTAACTCATGAAACAAGGCATCATCACAGAAATGAACAAAGAAAGGCTTTTACTCAAATGATCCATGATTGAAATATTTCCATAGTTTATCATTACTCTATACCCAGAGAGATAAACAAATCACTCAGGAAGGACAATAGCAATAATGTTTAAGAAGAAAAAAAACCATCATTATAGCTACAGCAATCAATGCCTTTTCAAAAGCCTAAAGAAAGCAAAACCTACTTATGTGATGTCTTTATAAAAAGGAAAAGAAAAGAAATGCAGAAAGTAAAATAACTGGAACAGCCTGGGTTTGTGAAGCAAGATAATTAGAGAAAGCATCAGAGACACAAGTGATCTCAGTTGAGTCTCCATGGCGGGAGCGATGTTAAAGTCAGTCAGACGCCCAGGGAGTCCTCTCCTTTCCTTAATTATTTTTCCAACTGCTTGTCATGTATAGCTTAAAGATTAATGACAATAACCAGTTCTTAGGGACTCCTGTGTAGGAAAGGAGTATTCCAAAGAATGTGAGGCATTGCTACTACAGCTGATAAATATCGATATATCAAGGAGTGCTGAAATGCTTGTCTTATACTGACCATTGCAACTCCTACAGCTTCAGTCTACATAACCAGACAATTTCACAACTGAAATCTGTTGTGTACTGTAAACACGCCAAGTCCGTTTTCATTTCAGCACCATGTCTTAGCTTCACTTCCTAAATTAAGAGTTCTAATCTTCTGGTGAATTAATGCTAAGTTGACATATTTCTATTCCAAAAATGCCATTTCCAGTTTGGACAGGTATGAACACTTAGATGTGTAGTGTCAGAGGCATCTTATACAACAGGATAATTCATGTAAATGCTATGATAATTTATTGGCCATCTCTATACTGTAAACATAAATACCACACCTTTCATTCCTTTGTATTTGTGCAGAGAAAATAATAATCAAGAAACTCTTATACTAGCCAGAGGTGGTTAACCACAGAACTTGGGAGGCAGAGGCAGGCAGATGTCTGAGTTCCAGGACAGCCTGGTCAACTAAGTGAGTTTCAAGACAACTAGGGCTACATAGAGAGATCCTGCCTCAACAAGACTCCACCCCCTACAGAAGAAAATCATACACTATACAATATGGGGAGATTGACACCTTCCTGAATTATGTAAAACAAACAGCTTTGTAAATAAAGTTATTGAAAGTGATTGTTTCCTGTTACTAGTGGAGAAGATTTCATGAGAAAAGCTGAAGTAATACCATGGAAAGCAATCCAGACTGATTAATTAGATCAGGCTGTCCATGGAATATGTGAGTGGCAGCTGGGTGTATTATGTATAGTGATTCACAGCATACACACCAGTAGTATATAAAACTGGGGCTGAAGTCCAAAGTAATTTAAATAGGTGTCATACTATCCATAGCTATATCTGGGTTGATATCTATATATGTATTTATATTTATATCTGTATGTATACCTATATCTAAGAGAGAAAAAAATACAGCATTGTTCATTGACATTAATGAACTATTCACACCAATGGTTATCTATTGATATTAGATATCTATTAATATAATATCAGTTAAGAGTTATGAAAGGGACAAACCTACTGAAAATCACTTGTTTTTATAATTGTCTGAGAAGGTAAGTATTTGATTGCTGTAGCAGTCAATAAAAAACAGATAGATCCATCCATTTGCCTGAAAATTTCATGAAGTCATTGTTTTTAATAGCTGAGTAATACTCCATTGTGTAAATGTACCACATTTTCCGTATCCATTCCTCTGTTGAGGGATATCTGGGTTGTTTCTGGCTTTTATAAATAAGGCTGCTATGAACGTAGTGGAGCATGTGTTCTTATTACATGTTGGAGCATCTTCTGGGTATATGCCCAGGAGTGGTATAGCTGGGTCCTCAGGTAGCATGTCCAATTTTCTGAGGAACCACTAGACTGATTTCTAGAGTGGTTGTACTAGCTTGTAATTCCATCAATAATGGAGGAGTATTCCTCTTTCTCCACATCCTTGCCAGCATCTCCTGTCACCTGAGTTTTTGATCTTACCCATTCTGATTGGTGTGACATGGAATCTCAGGGTTGTTTGGATTTGCATTTCCCTGATGACTAAGGAGGTTGAACATTTCTTTAGGTGCTTCTGGGTCATTCAAGATTCCTCAGTTGAGAATTCTCTGTTTAGCTCTGCTCCCCAATTTTAATATGGTTATTTGGTTCTTTGGAGTCTAACTTCTTGAGTTCTTTGTATATATTGGATATTAGCCCTCTATCGTATGTAGGATTGGTAAAGATCTTTCCCAAATCAAACCAAATGTTTGTTGCTGTTTTGTCCTATTGACAAGGTCCTTTGACTTACAGAAGCTTGGCAATTTTATGAGGTCCCATTTGTCAATTCTTGATCTTAGAGCATAAGCCATTGGTGTTCTGTTCAGGAAAATTTCCCTTGTGCCCATGTGTTCAAGACTCTTCCTCACTTTCTCCTCTATTAGTTTCAGTGTATCTGGTTTTATGTGGAGGTCCTTGATCCACTTGGACTTGAGCTTTGTACAAGGAGATAACAATGGATTGATTTGCATTTGCATTCTTCTACATGCTGACCTTTAGTTGAACTTTAGCACCACCTGTTGAAAATGCTGTCTTTTTTCCACTGGATGGTTTTATCTCCTTTGTCAATGATCAAGTGACCATAGGTGTGTGGGTTCATTTCTGGGTCTTCAATTTTATTCCACTGATCTTCCTGCCTGTCTCTGGACCAATACCATGCAGTTTTTAATCACTATTGCTATGTAGTATAGCTTGAGGTCAGGGATGGTGATTCCCCAAGATGTTCTTTGACTGGTAGAATTGCTCCTGTCTAAAGGAAATGCAGGGACAAAGAGTGGAGCAGAGACTGAAGGAAAGGCCATCCAGATACTGCCCCACCTAGCAACCCATCCCATATGTAGACAAGAAACCTAGACACTATTGCGGATGCCAAGAAGTGCTTGCTGACAGGAGCCTGATAAAGCCTGATAATACAGATGTGGATGCTTGCAGCCAACCATCGGACTGAGCACAGGGTCCCCAATGGAGGAGTTAGGGGAAGGACTGAAGGAGCTGAAGGGGCCTTATCTGTCATCAGTGGAAGGTGAGGCCCGTGGTCCTGTGAAGGCTCAATGCCCCAGTGTAGAGGAATGCTAGGGCGGTGAGGTGGGAGTGGGAGGGTGGGTGGAAGAGCACCTTCATAGAAGCAGGGTAAGAGGGGATGGGATAGCAGGTTTGCAGAGGGAAAACCAGGAAAGGGGATAACATTTGAAATGTAATTAAATAAAATATCCAATTTAAAAATCCTGATAGAAAATTTCTGGATCCTGATCCAGAACAGAACTGCTGAAAGGAACATAAACTGCCATAGATGGATGCATATAAATGCATATATATCATTTAAATAAATATACACATTTAGACTCATATATATACATTCTACAGTTGTCTTAAAATATTTTAATCCAAGTAATTTCAATAAAAATTTCATATTGCTAAGTTATAATAAATTTGTTATTTAAAAAAAATCCCAAGAAAATTAGGAGAAATTATATGACATTTCTTTCATGTGATGCAATAATTCTTAGAATGATTAGTATGAGTGTATTAAATTTAAACACTAACTTCCAAAAGGGCAAGGGTTTTTTCCACCAACGACTCACTTTAATTTATCTACTCACCACATTAAAAATGCTCTTTTCTGGGTGTGGCCAAGTCGAATGTGACCAATGAGAAAACTTTCCTTCTGCCCAGTTACCGCACTTCATATTCCTTAGGACAAGCAAATTTTTGTCTCTTTCCTAGACATAAATGAACTCAACTATGTGATGTTTTGCCCTTTTATTCTGCTTTTCCACATGAATCAAAATGCTACCTTGACAAATGTCAGACTATAAGGAACAGTAAATAATTTTGAATCCATTGCTTTGTTGGCTAGAAATTACCTACTTTAAAAAAAAAGCATTAAAAAAGCTTCATGAAATGATATAAAACAAAGCTACACTCAGTCTTTACAGAACTGTCACTAATAGAAAACATGTTGATGGTCACCTCTCACCTATATAGCAGCCCTCCCCAAGGTCATAAGTCCTCGTTAATCACTACTTCGTCAGGTTGAAGTTGGAATCACTGATTTTTTGGTGGATGCCATCATGCAGGTGCCAATCCGCAAATGTCTATCACTTTATTTGTTTTTATTCTGACAGTCTTCTGCCCTGTGGCCAACATCATAGCAGAACATAGGCACAGGAAAGGCCCGCTATTTAACAATAGCAGCTAACACTGATGGAAATGCACTAAGCCTCACCTCAATTTCCCATTTAATTTCTTATAAAAATCCCAAGTAGGCACAGAAAGCCGCAACGCTATCATAGGCACTAATGAAGTTACACTGGCCATGCCAGGCATCCGTCTCCATCCCTGCTTCTATATAGGTACAAATGTTCGTTGCTTGACTGAGTCTAGAATTTATAGTTTTTCATCATAAGTGAAGAAACTGAGGCGCACAGAGATTACCACACTTCCACCCTGTGGAATCCTACACGGCCCTCCATGGTGACTTGCTGAAAAGCTTGCAATCCCTACGTGGGGTCAGAACAACATGTATCATGGCACATAGGATTTATATTTCTCCTGTAAATGTCTGTGCGGGGCGTTCTGTACAATCCTTATGTTGTAGTCCCCAGGGAACATCAGACGGATACTCACATGAAACATAAATCGTAAGTATACTTCTTGATAGATTTATGATCACATAGTACAATTAAGAGATCAGTCTTTAGTTCTGATGTTAGATGCTGTTTACCATCCACCGAGCATTTTTAGGGCAGAGAAATACACAGGTAGAAAGCAGAAGAAAGCAAGGGTTCCTGACTAGATTTCTTCCAGTGATACTGAACAGGTGTGGCTGAATCCTCTCTAATTGAACCTTCTCTGATTGAACTCTATGCATCAAATGCACAGCAACAAACCAATCAGCGGTTGCATTATGAACACTGAAATAGTTTGTGTACCATGTTAGTATAGCTCCTAATAACTCCGCTCAGAAATCTCTGCACTCTGTACTAAAATTGCATTCTATTAAATTCCACTTTATCAAAACGTCCTCCCGCCCTCTCTCTTAAGCCACACGTTTCAGGATAGATCACATGACTCCTTTACGCAGCCTTCGAGAAAACGGAAAGACATATACTTTGTGTTACAAGAGAGCCTTTCTGGTTATCTTCAAGTTTATTACTTTACATAACAAAGGGTTGCACTTAGTTTTCCTTTAAACCTACAATCGAGTGCTCAGAACCCTAGCATTTGTTTTATTTTTCTGCAGAAACCCTGAGATGCTGAATGAGAGCAGATGCTGCCGAAACAAAACACATTTCGTGTAGTCTTTTCAAAGGCAGCCCGAGAAACACTCAGGCTGTGTGATGCCTGCTATTAGGGAGCAGTGATATTCTTTGACCTTTATGTAATCACCATCATCAGCAGCCTTACCAGGTGTCCAGTGGTGGCAGTAGCCTATTTGTGCTTTGACATTACATTTCATCCCGCCTTATGGTGGGAGAAGGCTGGCATGTTCGATGCGAATTTCCAAACAGGAATCTATTTAACCCACTGAGAGAATGTTCTCTCTGTGTCATGATAGGCCAATCAAATTTCACTGTCAAACGTTTCGAACTTTACAGAAAATGAGTGAAAAGCAGATTTTGTAGGATAGGGTAGTGATTTATATGTTTTTAAAATGATGGTGGAATCAAATGTGCCAGGCATTTTCCTACAGAGATTTTTTTTTTATAGAAAATAAACAAACAAAAATACCTCACAGTCTAAGATGAATAAGGACAGTTGAAAAACCATAGCCATCCGGTAGCCCATATAACTCGGAGACTACTGACTTTTCTGTGTAAACAGCTACATTAACAAAATCAAATACGTATTTAGATGAAGGAAGAATATGAGTTTACCTCTAAAAAGAAGCAATATCGAAGCAACATAAATGATCAATTAATACAATTAAATTAAATACGTTTCTCCCATGACTTAAAGACTATGGCATATATATTTGTTTCACCCTATTTCTCAAAACAGTGAACTATACAATTTTTTTGTTTAGTTTACTAACTCATCTTTTATTTGTAAATAAAAAATCTCAGTAAATTAGTTTGAAGAAAATGGCAACTCAATATTGCTCAGAACATATTTAAAACAAATATGTATATCTATGTATCTAAAATGCATATAAATATATAATATGTAACTATGAATGCAGATAAGCATATACTTATGGCATATTACTAATGTTTCAACAAATGCATACTAGTTAATATATTATTGACTTTCAAATCCAATCATAAAGAAACATTCAAAAGTCTATAAAATAACTAACCACTGCTTGTTAAAAGAAGCAGGTCATTAAAAATGGAGAGGAAAATGGCACAGTTGGGGAATTACTAAGAAAGCATTCGATAATGCAGTGTAGGATTCTTAGCTGGATCAGAAACAGGAAAAGGGAAACTGGATAAAATGCTAAAATTCCAATAGTTAAGAGAATTCCGAATGAACAGAATCCCACTTGTGCCTATTCCCGTGTCTCAGTAATCTAACTATAGTCACATAAGAAATTAATGTTAGAGGAAACTGAGTTAAAGAGAGTATGATATTTTTGTAACATTCCTCTAGGTCTAAAATCATTTCAAAGTATGTGGTAAAGGTAAGATTATCTTTCTCTTCAATGTTAACTATATACCAATCATTTTTAACTCAGCAATCAGAATCTTACTGAACTTTTTTGAGAGCAAAGTTTAGAAAATAACAAAATAATTTCTTAGTCTATGAAAATCAGAATCATTACTGTGGTTTTCTGTCTTGTGCTGAAGACCATTCAACAATAAAGAAACTTCAGCACTGAGAAAAATTCTAGGCTATGATCCTTGAAACTTATATTGTCTCTGAATTAGCAGGTCCATAGTTAATGAATGGTCTTATGTACTGTGCATAGAGATTCATTCTTCTACAAGCAGATATTCTTGGTTTTTGGATGTTTGTTTCGTCATTTGTTGAAGAATATAGGTTTTATGTGTCAACTTGCTGAAGATTATGGGGCTTCAGCTGTGTAGGTTGATTTCCAAGTCTTTTACTCCAATGGGCTACATGTCTGTTTTTTTGTGCCACACTAGGATTTTTTTTTTTTTTTACTATGGCTTTGTAGTGTAGTTTGAGATGAAATATCATGATATCTCTACCAGTGAGTCTTTTTTTCTTATGTTTTCTTTAATTTCTTTCTTATTTTTATTGGATTATAGTAAGACTACCAATTTGTTGATTTACTATCTTGTTACTTGGCTGAAAGTAAAGCCGTCAGACGTAAAAATTTTTAGCTGGGGTCTCTAGGATCATTCAGTATCATGTTGTCAGGAAATTGAGATACTTAGACTTCATCATTTCAAACCTGAATCATTTTATTTTTCTATCTTATCTCACTGCCCAGCTATCCATAGAGTGGTGAGTGGGCACCTTTGTCTCTTCTCTATCAAATCTATTGCCTTAAGCCCTGGCTATAAGTACTACTTATATGTTGGAACTAACAACCTTGTCTCTAAACCTGGCCTTTCCCAAAGCCTCAAAAACTTACTGACATTTCCGTTTGATGACTTAATGGTCATCATAAACATGCAAAACGTGCCAGAATAAGCTTTCTTTCCTTCAAACTTTTCCACCCCCAACCTTTCCCATCTCAGCTGATGGCAACTCCATCCTTGCAGCTGCTCAGGCAAAAATACTTGGACATATCTTTGAGTCCTCTCTCTCACTCACACCCACATCCAATCTGCCATGCAAACTTAGCTTTATGTCCAGAAGAAAAAGGAGAGCTACAAGAACATTTTATTGCATCATTATTGGTCTGCAGTGCTAGAACCAAACACATCTATGAAGTTCTCTTAGTTCTAAAGGATATGTGGCTATTGAGTAGGCTGTTGAGTCTCCGGTTATTCCAGCATTTAGGAGAAAATCATCAGAAGATTAAGTCCATCCTAGGCTACATAGGAAATTCCATACCAATCTTAGCTATTTAATGAAGTTCTGCTTCCAAGGGAAAAGCTATTGAGAAATACAGACTTTAACTGAGGGCTAAGTTAACTCAGAAAATGCAAACATTTGTTGGGTGGATTAAATTGAAAATAGGCTAAAGAAATATCCATGTTCTGTTAAATCCCTTCCCAATACCGGTTAGGGACTATTGTAATTGAAAATCATATAGAAGAGTCATTTAAGTAAGGAGAGAATGTAACCGATTTAAAGTTGCCATTCAGCTTCTCTCCATATATTTTCCTCTCTGGTGATTTCGTTTCTCTAAATTAGATAAAATATTGGTATAAAGAAATAAGTACTTTATAAAATGTACGTGACTTCTCCCACGACATTCTAGAATAGCCTTGAATCCTCGGCAACAGAGAGCTCTTATCCACAAAATAGAAATGATAAATGCCAAGAAGAAGAAGAAGAAAAACAAATAGCTATAAAAATATCATGCATTCAAGGAAGGAATGTAGGTTGTTTCACCAACCATTGCAGAATTATGGTAAACATTCATGTGGTCTTTGATATGTTATCATTTTGATCCTGGGGATGAAAATCATTGGGTGTAATGCAATTAGACCAAACTCAAGGTCACAAAGCAGCAAGAGTCAGAATGGATGGATCTAATTCCTAATGTAATGCTCTTCATAATAAATCCATCCATGCAGAGGACCTACCAGGATGAGTTTTGTTGGCTTCTTAATATATCGAGTGATTTTAGGACAGCATAAATGTTGCTACTGCTACTGATGCTGAGAACTGTTCTCACTAGGATGATGATGTCCTGGCATGGACCCGCAGTAGACTTTCAGAGATCACAATCAAAGCACTGCCTTTGGTATTCATCCAGGGAAGCCACTATGTTTTCCCAAGTTTTACACATGCATTAAAGAATCTATGAGTGGACAAAGATGGAAGAGCAGGTAGGAAAACAGTGACATATTTCATGCAGAAATAGCAATTGGGAAGAACAACACTGTGTCTTACTTATACTTTCGTATGTTGTTTAAAGCATAGCCACTAGGAAGCCTGGGACCTTACCAACACACCAAATCCAGTCTATAAGTGTATGGATGACCTTACACGTATTACAGCAGTAACACACTGTCACCAACACAAAAAGATAGGTAAATCAATACAAAGGGAAACAATTTCATCAGAAAACCCATTTTATAAAGTGAGTCAGTGCCCTTTGCTCTAAACAAAAGGCTTCTGCAATATCTTTATGTGTTTTATCTGGATGTTCCTTATAGATGCTAATGAATAACTGCGGTATTAGTCAGGTCTTATCCGCTCTCATTAATTATTAACTTCCTTTCGTGCAACAGAAATACTCATTCTCTATATTTTTGGGAACACTTAGTGTGCAGCAGCTATTCTGCCAGGCATAACAACCCATGAAATGCAAGACAGGCATTATTATTGTCAAGGTACAAATAAAGAAACTCATAATCAACAGGAATCCAGTATTTTTAGGTCTAAAATAACCCCAAAAGGTCATCTATTTAAACTGCATGCTCAATGTTTCACCCACCTTCAAACTTCCCATATTTAAATTTATCTAGAGAAAAGGAACTTATCATTTCCCAAGACATTTACTCTGGCCTTATCTGAATTGGAGAAAGCATTTCCTCATTGTTAGTTAAAATCCCTCCACTAAATTGCAAGGAAGTGGCCTTAACTTAAGTTAGGAGAACACGGGGCAAATTTAACTGCTCTCAAATGAACACATTGTAAGATACATTCGCTCAGCCCTATGTCCACTTAGTTTTCTCTCTTTGGGGTAGACATTGACTTCTGTTTCATATCTAAGCACATAAGATGCATAATTAAAACATAGGTACTTGTATATTAACTTATTGTGCAACTTATTTATGATAAATACATAATATAAAATATGATACACTGTTATAAATATTTAAACTAAATATATGAAACAGTTCTTTTTTGATCTCCATGGTTTTGTTTTATCTGCCAGTCATTCTTTTAGAGAGCGCATGGCTGGTACTTTCTGAGCAAAAGGAAGAATTATGTCTTTCTTCAATTCTTTTTCTTAAATGAACATATTACGAACAGTAATGATTGAAAAATTCATGCTTTTGTAACATTTTATAAAATTAATTTGTTTTTCTAAAATGATAATATCTATAGAAATTGTTTCATCGTCAGTAGTCCTGATTTGCACAGGAACAAGAAAGACATACTGACCACGTTTATATTTTGCCTCCAAACTCAGTAGTCATCATTATTAATGTTGCTCTTGAAACCAGGGCTTTGTTTAGATGGGACTGTCTTAGAATGACAGGTATTGGCAACTGGCAAATGGATCTTTGTGTCTTACTAGAATTCATGGATTGTTTGTTCTTCACCAATGTTCCCAAACAAATGCAAAGAGAACACAATGTATTGGGAGTCCTGTTTCTTGATTGTGGAAACTGACCACGGCAGCTTTTGAAGGCATTGGCAATTTCTGCAGGATAAGAAGTCTGCAGATATTTCCGGGTATAAAGAGCTTCTCTATGGCTTAGGCCATTGTCAATGTCAAACAAATGGAAAGACATGGTGTTGAAACTACCTTCAGGGTGAATAGTAATAGGAAACCGTACTACTAAGGCCATGTCTGCCTCATTAACCATGGCTCTATAGTCCTGTGCTTACATAACACAGGCACCAAGTAGGAAATTCTTTTTTTTTTTTTTTTTAAATAGATACACAGTGAATGATTGAGTGTACAAGTCAGTCAATAGTCAATAATCTATGCTGTTTCTAAAGAAAATGGGAAAGAGGCTGGAGAGATGATGCCACAGTTAAGAGCACTGGCTGCTCTTCCAGAGAACATGAATTCAATTTCCAGTATCTACATGGCACCTCATAAATTTCTGTAACTCCAGTACCAGGGAATCTAACATCCTCATACAGACATGCATGCAAGCAAAACACCAGGACACATAAAATAAAAAGTAAATAAAATATGTAAAAGAAAACAGAACACCTGCGAATGAATCTTGCCTTGGCTGCAGTTTGTTCGTGCCATCTGTTGGACATTAGTGGCAGTGATACATTTTTGACAGACTTCGTGATAAAATGATAATAAAATGCCAAATATCCCAAGCAATATATTTATTACATTAGTGAAAGGAGAAATAGGCGAAAGAATAACTGATACAATAGGAAACACCTGGTATGTACAAGAGAGGCATAGATGTGACCTAAACATTAAGAAAAATAAGCACCATAAGACTGAGATGTCTATGTTTTTCCAAAAACCAGGATCATCTTTCCCATAGGGAAAGATGGCTACAAAGGAAACAGAAGACATTGCACCTATTTAGGACAACATAGTAAGAGAGAAGTTTCTAGAAGCAAGGAAGAAGGAAATGATTATTTTGCTCAGCAGTTAGCCCCAATGTTGGGCACAGTCACTGCTATGGTGAAGCACTTAGTAAATTAATAGATAACTTGATCTTAAGTGAGTGCATCCTAGCTTATGGGAAGTGGGATATGACTAAAATATCGAATGAAATTGTTTCAGAATTCTGCCAGTCAAGATGTCTGAGGTACTTAGCGGTCTATTTGATACTATGAAGCTGCAGTTTATAGGGTACATGTACAGACAAGTGCACTGGAAGATTTATGTGTATTTATGTGTTGGATATCTGAGCCTTTTTCATCTGTCATTCCTCCACAGATGAGTCTCTAGAAAGAGTCACATTAGTGTCTGGGCAGAGAGATTAACGAGACTCAGAAGGTAGTCGCAGCTGCCGAACATGTTGTGGCATTGTTCATTATATGTGGATGTTCTAAAAACTAAAGAACCTACACAGATAAAATCATAATACAGAGAAAAATAGCTCATCATGGAGAATAGTTGCTCTTCTCTTTTTTTCCAAATGACATTCAGGGTACTAAACAATTTGTGACACAACTGTTTTATCAGTGAGAGTAACATGAGACAATGATGCTATATATACAAGCAAATTCAGTTGTTCTATTTCTTAGTTTCTTTGTTCACTGCATAAAAATTCAATGCCTCTTTAGTAAGTACTGCCTCTGCTTCTGCTGAATAAACTAGAACAAGCCAAAAAAATCCTTAATGAAAAGCTGTTCAGGAAACAGCTGCACTACGTTCTGGTCTCATGACTCAACAGATCGATGTAAGTCGTCAGAGGAAGTAGGTGGGGAGAAAAGGCCGAGGTCTGTGTTCTATTTCCAGCTCTAGCCCCAGCCTCTGGGTGACCTGTGATGAGTCACAGCTGTCTTTCCGAGTGCTTGCAGTGAGTCAGGCTTACTTTAAGAAGTTCCCTGTTCGGTTCCACATTATAGATCACTTCCTCTCAAAAGCTTTTACAGTACAAACTGATCCTTTTCATTCTGGATCTGTTATGCAAAATAATTGGCAGCCCCTTATGTGAAGTGAAATGACATTTCATTTATATTCCCTAATAGCAATGCTGATGCTAGCGAGCATTCTACAAAGTCTTGAATTATGGGACTCAACACACCTGCGTCTCATACAGAATTAGAATTTTAATTTTCCATGAATTACCTGGAAGCCATACTCTATAGTCAAAGTGTAGCACATTTTATCCCACTGTGCCAGGTGGCTGCATCAGAGGAGACCAGTTTTCAACAGCACTGTTCAGAGGATCCTCTCCTGATTGTCTGTCAGTATCTCCTTGAGAATTACCTTATCACAATTCTATAAATAGTTATTGTTAACATGGGGCATTCAGATATACTTGATTCTAAAACTTAAAAAAAAAAAAAAAAAGCCCAAACCTCCATTTAATTTGTCTGATTATTTTTATTAGCAGAAAACGAGTTTGAGACCCCAGAATTATTATTTTTTATTAGATAGTTTCTTTATTTACATTTCAAATGTTATCCTCTTCCTAGTTTCCCCTCTGGAAACCCCGTATCCTGAAATTCCCCTTTCCCCTGCTTCTATGTGGGTTGCTACATGTGTATTCTTTGGATGGTACTTTAGTCCTTGGGAGGTCTGGGGAGTCTGGTTGGTTGATATTGTTCTTCATATGGGGTTGCAAATCCCTTCAGCTTAAAACTTGTAAACATCAAATTAATTATTGTTACATAACTTGTATAACATGGATGAAAGGCACACCAATATTGGTTAGTGGGTTTTGTTGTTATTTGTTAGAGAAATTTTGATCTTATCCTATGCAGAACTCTGAGATTCTGATTAAACTAAAATAACAAGACCTTGTCAGGCATAGCTTGAGCAAGGGCACCAGTCATATATAAGCATGCATCTATCTACCATCTATCTATCTATCATTAGCTATTATATATCTATCATCTATTAATCATCTATCATCTATTTATCATCTATCACTTATCTATCTATCATTATCTATCACCTATCTATTGTCTATCATCTATTTATCTATCATCTATCTATGAATCATCATCTACTATCTATCTATCTAGGATTATCTATTACATATCTATCATCTATCAATCATCTATCAGTTATCTATCATCTATCTCTCATCTATTTATCATCTATCATCTATCTATCAATCAATCTATCTCTCTCTATATATATCTACATGTAGCTGTCATCATCATCTATCTTTTTTCTTCCATTTCAATGGCTGTAAAGTCAGGATGTTGAAGCACAGCTGGCAGCTTTGGTACTGGTTCCACTTCTGCATGCGCATCAAAACTCCTGAAATATGAGACAGTAGCTTGCAATAAAATGAATTTTTAGAAGTGCTTTTTTGTGTGAAGCAAGGAATTATTCTATGAAAAATATGAATTGTAATAACTCTGATATTACCACATCAGAGATTCAGAAAAGTCTGATATTTATTTAAACATGAACTGATAAGAGTAACATGACTCTTTATTTTGTATTTATCCTCCTTAGAATGCATATTCAAGAACGATATATAATAAACATACTTTGTTTTCCCCTGACAAAACTAAAAATGTTCTTAAAACTAGAAGGAAATAAATACTCAAAGGGTATAAGAAAGTTAAATTGGCAGATTTTTTTTTAGTGCCACACAGAATTAACAATAATTAGTTACTCATTAATTAAATAAGCTCAAGAACATCTGTATCTTATGTTTCTCAGCTATGCTAGAGACAATGCTAGATGCTGGAGACATAACGTTGGAAAAATAAGACATTACCCTAGATGTGAGCAGGCCTATCAGCCAGAATCCTGACCAGTGCCTTGAAAACCTGGAATATGCACACCATTGTAATAATAATAGCCGCAAGAGTTTAAGAGGAACGCATAATCAGGTATACTTATCTATAGGACGGGAAGCAGGGAATGAAGTGGTAATTGGAACACTACTAAAAAAAGGTGTTGAAATGGTTTGGATGGGATATAATGAAGTCTTGAATAAAGACATTGGCATTGACAGAGAACAAAAAAGATTTAATTATGCTCAGGATGTTACTGCTCATAGGTCGTGATTAAAAAGACAACATAGGCAATTTTCTCTCCCAGTACGTTCATGGCAATGCATGGTAGTATTTGTTAGCAATCAGGCACATCCACAGACAGCTAAAAGTGACTCTAAGACTATCAGGCATCTTTATAGACAGCTTTCGAGGTACCCAGCAAAGATATGCTTCATCTGCAGCTGCCCAAGAGGCGACATTGTTGCTTCTGTCACATATCCCTTTGCGCATGATCCTCAATCTCAATAAAAGTCACGTTTTTCCTGCCCCCATTCTCTCTTCTTTTCTCTCTTTCCCAGAGGTGGCCTCTATATCCCCTGTACAATAAACACCCCACGTGAGTCAAGCCGCATGGTGTGTTTTTTGTCAGGACCCAAGGCCTAGTCCGATCAGTAATTGACAGAAATTTAAACATGCTTCATTTTTCAGCTTGTATATACCTATAAGGCCT
The DNA here is from genome assembly GCA_021653895.1 of Mastomys natalensis. Taxonomy (NCBI): domain Eukaryota; kingdom Metazoa; phylum Chordata; class Mammalia; order Rodentia; family Muridae; genus Mastomys; species Mastomys natalensis. The sequence goes on from JAJTUV010001701.1 coordinate 309,742, forward strand.
AACATAGCCAGCACTGAAACACTGCATACAAAAACCTAACTGTTCTTTAGTGAAGAGCTAGGTAGTAACAGAAGTAAGGCAGGCATCAGGCCAGCTTAGGGTACATAGCACTTCCTGGCAATGAAAACTGTTCCCAAAGGGTAATAACGTTTGACCAGGCACCCAGAAAATAGCAGGAAGAAGCAATAGATTTAGTATTATAAGAAAGGACATCCTGGGCTATCTTAAGTGAACATAAAAATACAGTGGTTAAAGAATAGAGGGCACTGGAGGCAATTTCCAACATGCAGTCATGGTGAATGCAGCCTGCCTTTCAGCAGGGGGGAGGGAGGGATAAGAAAGCAGTTGATCCCAAAGCCTTATTAAATTCCACTAAACTTGGAAGATGACAGATCTGCTAAAGAATTATCATGTTTTAGTTTCTGTTTATTTCAACAGGCCTTCCAAATGCTTAATCCTCTAAATTGGCTTTCAGGAAAAATAACCTTAAAAAAGAGTTTTCAACGTTTACAAAATGAGAGAGCGGAGAATGTTGACTCTGGCTTTCATTAAGTTAGGTGATCGACTTAAAACCTATCCTAAATGAAAATGCTGCGAGCAGAAAAGTGTTGGTTTGTTTTTTAACTTTTGTTCTTCAAAAATATATTAAGTAGAGGTGGTGATCCTAAATTAAGAATTATTCTAAAATAAAATAAAATGGTCACAGATACAGAATTGTTTAAAAATCTTCTGTTTGGTTTTGGTAAAGATACAAATTATGTAGTATTTATTCTAGTTAATTCAAAACTACTCTATTTTCTAAGCATGTTTATGTACATGCACATGTACTATTATATTTCAAGGGATACACATATATAAAGTGTGTTCCTCATATAATACACACAAACACACACACACACACATACACACACACACTTGCTAATTCTACATTATTTCATCTACTATCATTTTTACAGAAGACAGGTTTCAGCTTTATATTAATTTTATAGATTTACAAAAGTGTATAACCTGAACAATAGCTGTCACTCTTGTCTTTGTGTATTTGTGAGGTTGTGCCCCCATTTCATATCATCTTTAATTTATCATTTAAGAATAAACTACTTTATTCTTCACCCTGAGTGAGCAATTACACACATGATCTGACTAACAGAACTTCAATGCTTGTGTCAGGAGTCAAACCACGGTCCATGGATCCTACACACAAGACATTTTCTGGACTCTGAACTTCACACACAGTGGACATTTAATCAAAGATGCCCCTGTCTCTGAGGCCATGTCCCATTCGTAGGTATCTCTGACTCCCACTTCTCTGAGCAGGAGACAGTCTTTATTCTTACATCACATTCATTATTTAGAGATGTGACTCATGGCTTTTCCAACTAACCTGTAAAACGGCAGAGCATGAATTGTTTATTTATTTTGAATTTTCTTATAACACCAATTTAAGAGATGTGCAGGACCCAAACCCTTTAGAAATGTATATGAATTAAATTACAGATACAGATATAGTAGCTAAAGTCGTATTGCTAGTTCCAAAAGTACTTTTAAAAAGCCAATTAAAATATTATATAATAAAGGTATATAATACCCATGTCTCTGCTCTATTTTGAAATAACTATAATTTCTATTAACATCATTAAAATTAACCAAATTAACATTTGAAAAGAAAAGTTTTGTGTTATTTGAATTAAAAGAAATCAACATAAAATCATTCTGAAATTAAGCTGCTTTGAAATGAATATGAACATAAAATGTATTAACATACATACCTTCAGAGTTACTGTAAATACATGAATATTTCTAATCATAGTTAAGTCAAAGTGCTCACAAGTATCATGCATTTATATGTAACCCTGTATTACAGATAATTCAAAATACAGTGTTTAGAATACTGATATTAAAACTTGTATTCTCAGGTAATTGCCATTACATCATCATCCTATAACAAATCATTTTACAAGACTTTCTCAAAATGCTATTTTTAATGCTATTTATTTAATGCTATAATTAAATGCTATTTAAAGATGCTATTACTTTCAGACATTGAAATGAATCAGGCTCAGTTGTGGCTTTATAGAGAACTGCCAAATTAGCATATTTTCTTTAGGTCTATAACAATGGCTATCAACATGTGAGTCATGACCCCTTTGGGGTCACCTATCAGAAATTCTGTATATCAGATATTTACTCTATGATTTGTAACAGCAGCAAAAGCAAAATGACAGTTCAGAAGTAACAAGGAAAATAATTTTATATTTAGGGTTACCAGAACATGAGACCTGTATTAAAGGGTCTTAGCATTGGGAAGGTTGAGAACTTAGGCTGGAAGCAAAAAAGTCAAGATAATGGTTAGATGAGCTGTCCGTATCAAGAAATACGAAAAGAAGACCAGAGACATTGGTCGGAGGTTCAGAGTGCTTACTGCTCTTCCCGATGGCCTGAGTTTGGATCGTAACACTCTTGAAGTACAACTTACAATCACCTGTAATTCCAACTCCAGGGAATTCAACACCTCTGGCCTCCACGAACATTTCACTGATACAAACACATAATTAAAAACAATAAAAATAAATTTTAGACATATAATCAAGTAAATGCTTTCACAAACACCAGGGCTAGAACCAACCATAGCTAATGAGCTGAAGGTTTGCTTTACTTTAAAGCAGAGAAAAACTCTTTCTATGAGCAGTGAATGAACTCCAGGCATGTGGGGTTTGCTGTTTGTTCTGTACAATGAGTTCCTGCCGTTTCATGGACAGCTCGTCTCCGGAAGGATAACCTTGGGGATGTGTTAATGGCCTTGCTGTGTATCGCTTTTTGTTTTGATTGCTTGTGGGTTTCCATTCTAGTCCGAATTCTGAGCATCATTGATTCAGTGACCTTCCCCTTCTATCAGCAAAAAATTCACATTGTGTGTGCATTTCTAAGCTTCCATTTCCCGATATTTTTTCTGTGCCTCAAACAGAAGAAAATACGGAGAGACAGATATGAAGCCGCATTCTTTGAGGTGACAGGGAACGACTTAAGAAATTGACACTTGGGAGAACGTACCCAGGCATGATTTCGATCAAAAGACCACAGAGCTACTGCACTGTGACAAGGAATGGCTTCAGAATCCACCCGCAGTATGGCGTTGGTAAAGCTACCTGGCTCATTTACCTCAGTCGGTCAGGTATCTGTTTCAAACACCCAGGCAATTGATCGTTCACCTGTCTGAGCACACACCACACTATGAATAAATTATCATCCATTCATCACGTGAAATACACACCAAGGCAAAGCTGAGCTCAAGTCCCCCACACCACTCCTCTCCAAGCAAGTGCTACATTACAGGCTTGCAAAGTAATGTTTGTACTATTTTCATTTTTGTTTAAAAATATGAACCAATACACACGCGATTGCAGTTTAAGGACAAAGAAAATTGGGCAAGGACACTCTACACTGCCAAAGAGAAAAAAACCCAAACCTTGTGGGAGTGGTGGTGGTTTGCAGATCAATACACAAGGCAAAGGCACACTCCACAGTCAGTGGACTCCTATCTGAAGCCTTTGCTAAAGAAACAATTTGATAAGGTTTCTCAGTAAGTGATACAGCTTTTAAAAGCTGAATTGCATTCTACACAACGGCTTTTGGCTCAGTGCTTTGGGTTGTTTTCAGCCCTTAAATATCCATGGAAAGAAGAGCTACAAATTCTGACCTTATTAAGCAGTCACAAGTGAGCAAGAGCGAGGTCAGCTACAGAGAGTTAGACTTCCTGCGGCTCCTCCAAACTTTGGATTATCTACTACTATTCAGGCACAAAAAATCTGTATTTTTAAAAATCAAGTTTCCAAATAACTGTGTTTTTTCTGGTTTTCAAATGCAAGTTCTCTGTTTAAGTGCAATGTCAGGACAGGCAGCACCATGCTAATTAAGGAATCTTGTTAAATATTCAAGTTTCAAGAATTGTGTTTTTCCCACCTTCCCACGTATAAATTTCGTATCAGAGAAGGAAAAACAGCATTAATTTTATTAGGCAATATAAAAAAATTGCTTACCTCAGGGCTCAGGGAACCCTGAGAAGAGTAGGTAGAGGATTTTAAGAGCCCAAAGGGATAGAGGGCACCAAGGAAACCAGTCTGCCTAACACAGCAGGCAGATGCACACAGGAGCTCATAGAGACTGTGGTAGCATGCACAGCTCAGGACCCAATGGGGTCCCAGTGCTGCCAGGGGAAGGGACACAAGTCCCCATCCCTAACATAGAACCCATCTCCAGTTAATAACTTGTCACAAATGAAAATGGAATTTTCTCAAAGGAGTCCTTGCACAGCAGTAGTTGGCTAACAAAGCAAACTCAAAACCTTTTTGAGCTTCTTTGTCTTATAATGCTTTCTCATAGCTTAAAAAAAAAAACCTTATATTTCCTTTGTATACATATATATTATCATTTCTGATTTTGTGTTTTTATAGGATTCTGTGTGTGTGAATTGTGTATATCTCTGTTTCTTGAGCTTTTCTTTCAATTCATTTTGTCCTAACCTGTTTGTTTTTATCTAATTGTATTATTATTATTACTATTTAGATGCTCATTTTTATCCTAAAGAAAAAAATAAAAGTAGATTTGAGTGGATAGGGAAGGAGGAGGATCTGTGAGGAGTTGGAGGAGGGAAAACCATACTCAGAATATATTGTATTAAAAATATATTTTCAAATATATACTGCATAAATAAAGATATTAAACAAAGATGTTAATTTTAACAAATTTTGTCAAGGAAAATGCAAAAGCAATATGCATTCTTATAGTAAAAAAAAGAGAGAGGGCGAGAGAGAGCGAATTGATCAGTAAAGAAACTTTATGGGCAGGGATGGGAGGGGCAGGATTATCCTCCACTCTGGCACTGAGCCCTTCCCTGCATGACTGCTGATTGTCAAGAAGAAGATCCTGGGCCTAAGAGAGGGCTCAGTGGAAACAGTGCTTGCTGATGACCTGAGTTCAATCCCTAGATCCCATGGCTGAAAGACCAATTCTTGTGGTTGTTATCTCAAGCTATGAGCTTGCAGCTACTGCTCCAACACCATGCCTGCCTGCCCCTATAGTCCTTACTGTATCTAATAGTAATGAGCTCATCCTCTGACACTGGAAGGCCCAATAAACGTTTTTATTAAGTTGCCTTGGTCATGGCGTCTTAGCATAGCAACAGAGAATGACTAAGACCCTGGCTGCACATGAGCTCAACAAACAACAGGGATATGCTTCAATGGATTAGAAAGCCCAGGAGTCCTCAGCCCTGCAAACAACTACAGATAACTAAGAAATGCTGAAAGACAGAGAAATAGCTTTCCTTGCAGAAGAGCAGGCCAAAGGGTTATCTAATACCAAATGGTCAGTACTGAAAACACGCATACAATCGACATTATACGTACGGAGCAGGTTGCACTTTAGTATGTAGTAATACTGGAAACAATGATAAAAGAGGGAATGAATTGAAAAAGAGCAAGGGGATATATGGGAGGGCTTGGAGAGTGGAAAGAAAGGGGGGATATGATGCAATTATAACCTCTAAAACTAAAAAACATGTTCTTTTAAGTTAGAATGAACTATGGTTGTGAAAAGGATCATAGGTAATGGATACAGGAAACCAAACACGTTAGAAGGACCAAGCCAAATACTTTTCTTTCATACCTATACCTAAGACAGTATGTGTTGATCATGGTCTCATTTTTCAGGAACAAAACCAAAACAAAACAAAATCTGCTTGACTCTATAAATACAAAGATTTGATTTCCCACTTGCACAGCAATCAGAGCTGATCTCGTACAGGAAACATCTTCTTCCTATCCTAGGAAGTAACACAGATGGAGATAGGCAAAGACCACCTACCCTGAACTGCTTTTATCCCTCGTCATTTCTGGGCAGGCAGCAGGCGACATTACAGTCTCCAGAGAGCTCAGGTAGAGTCTACATCAGCCAGGCCAGAGTTCTGTTACCTGTGTGCTCTGATGTCTCAGAAGCCCCACCCACCACCTCCACCAGGAGCCGGTTATTCAGATAAACAGCCAGTGCAAGATGAGATCCCGTACTCCACCCCACATGCTCCTCTGCTGCCAAAATACAGGCTTTCACTGAGAGCGACCAAGGAGATGGCTGACTACAGCTGGATTTCAGATATGCCTAGGAGAAATATGATTCAAGTATAATTTTTTTTATTTTTCCAGGAAAATGCAGAAGTTAGAGGTAGAAGTTATATTAGGCCCATGAAGTCATATAGAACCCAAGAGGTTAACACTGTTATTGTCAGACACCATGGTATTCTTATCATGTGCTGGGCTCTGTGGTAAGCAGGCTAATGCATTATTAGTTAAGTTCATGGTGGCTTATGAGAGAGATACTTCTCATCTTCCCATTTAGCAGAATTAAAATAAAACAAACTGAACAAGCAAGAAATTCAGACAATTCACCAAGGCTGGGAACCTGCAGGAAGTCATGTGACCCATCACTGTGAAAACTGCAGTTGAACTCGTCCCCTGTAAAACGTGACTCCTTGAACTTTTCTCATTTTTTTGTTTTCTGAATTTCCCTCATTTAATTGCACTGATCTCATCTGAAAGAATGCTCTTCCTACATGTTACCAGAAAATACTTAGACAGCATGGATTTATGGATTGTTTGGGGTTGGGGTTACTGGGGCAGTACCTAGCTTTGGAGCCCCATCTGTCTTTTTTTTTTTTTTTCCTTTTTTATTTTATATTTTTGCTTATTCACTTTATAACCCGTCCCAGTCACCCCTCCCACAATCCTTCCCCATCTCTTGTTTTCTGAGTACCCCCTCCTCCTGTATCCCCCACCCTGCCACTTTAAGTCTCTGAGAGGCTAGGTGCTTCCTCTCCCATTGAGGACCAGATGAGGCACCCAGCTAGAAGACCATACTCCATATACAGGCTGCATGTTTTGGGATAGCCCCCACTCCAGATGTTTGAGACCTACATGAAAACCAAGCTGCACATTTACAACATATGTGCAGGGAGGCCTAGGTCCAGCCCATGGAGGTAGATCTGTGTAGACTAGGTATGCTCCACGTGGGTGATTCAGTCTCTGGAGCTCCAAGGGTTCAGGTTGGTTTACTCTGTTGATCTTCCTGTGCAGTTCCTATCTCCTTAGGGCCTCCAATCCTTCCCCCTATTCTTCTATAAGAGTCCTCAAGCTCCATCCACTGTTTGGCTCTGGATGTCTGTATCTGTCTGAGTCAGCTGCTGGTTAGAGCCTCTCAGAGGACAGCTTGCCCCTGTCTGTTCTCAGGCTGGAGGTTTAGATCCTGGGAGCTCTGGTTGAATCTTTTGATACTCGTTCTAAAAAGGGCAAAAGCACCCTCACTTTGGTCTTCCTCCTTCTTCTTGAGTTTCATGAGGTTTATGCGTTGCATCTTAGGTATTGTGTGTTTTGGGGCTAATATCCGCTTATCAGTGAGTGCATATCATGTGTGTTCTGTCTATTGACTCACAATCCTCTTTGCCTTATTTATCTGTCTGAGTGCTGGGAGTAAAGGTGTTACCACCACACTCAGCCAAGCTATTTATAAACCACTCTATAGGAAATACCCCTCAGTTTCCAAAAATCTAATTAATACCCTCAAAAAGTTTGGTACCCATACTCCTCATGACATATTTTAACTTTTAAAGTATTTTCAAAATGATGAAGGCTGAAGAGGAAAATATACTAGAAATCAACAGCCACACCCTTCGAGCCGAAATTACAATCCTGTTAACAAACCAAAGTAGCTTAAAGAGGAAAGCATGTGTTTAAAGGGCTGTTGAGTGAGGCCCAGTACAATTTTTTAGGTTCTCCTCAGCCACAGAGATCAATGTAAAACTCAACTTGTACATAGAAAAGCTTACCATGGACCTGCACCACCATTAGTTACGATGGTGCCAGAATAAAACCACACAGGACTGATGATGGAACGCCTGAGCTAAAGCAGTTTCCTCAGAGAACAAGTCAACCTGCCTGAGAACCAACCACAGTCCAGTCCACAGCTGCAGGGTCCACTCTTCTGATTTCCAGAGAGGACTTTGACTGGAAGGCCAGCCATTTCTCTTCATACTCATAGTTCTACTCTCCTTTGTGTGTTTAGAATAGAGAAAGCCCACCACAAGTCCAACCTCCATAGTGTAATCCATTAAAGGGCCATATGTGTCCTTTTGCTGTCAGATCGAAGTGTCTGGGAAGACTCTGGCCTTGTTAATGCTTCCATTAGCCAACACTTCCACACCAGAAGAAGTTAATGTCAATCTGCTTCTGAAGCAGGACTTCACTTGGATCTGTAAATAAATTCATTTTTGCAATATTTATTTGGAGGAACTTCTTGAGACTTAAGAAAACAAAAGAGCTATTTCTTTCCATGACAAGTAATTCTTCCTAAAGAGTTCTTAAACTAGACTCATGCCAAAATGGAATCCAATCAGCACATATACTCATTTATTCCTTTACATGTCATTTTTATTCAAATCTGACTACGTGGACTTAGAATAAGTTCAAAAGCAGAACCAATTCTGTATGAGCTGACAGGGGATTCACAGGACCCCAGGAGTGGCCCTGGATTTCTGTTAGCTGGAAGTGATACCATCTGGTTCCGGGGAAGTCCTGAAACATAAGTCCCTTAATAACAAGCTGTTAGCAACTGTGGACACCAAAGTGCTTTCCTTGGTATCATGCAGATGTGCTGCCTGCCACTGATGATGCTGAGGAGAAGAATAACAGAGCCCAGTGGTAATTTTCATCTCTGCGTTTCGTATTGCTTTTGATTCACAGTTCACCATTGAAGGGCGTTTTGTCCCTGAATAAGCTGCTTAAATCACGGCCAACTTTCCGGTCTATGAGCATCTGCTGAAAATAAAATAGGTGAGAAGGGTGTGCTTTGTGAATGCAATTCTTCAAGGTTCTTAAATTACAGGAAGTAGTTGGAGGAAATGAGGACCCGGTTTAGCAGATTCCTCTGATGTCATGTAATGGCTTGGTGAATAGGATTAGTAGAAAATGAACTTAGAAATATCAGAAAAGGTCTCCCTTAAAGACCTAATATTTCTTGCTTGATAATATTTTGACCTTATTTTTAATCTTATTTTATATTTCCTCTTAAATATAAAAATTTATATTAAATTCTCCTAAACCTAACATCAGCATGGTGTGCATATGTTATGTATATTTCTGTACATATCTATATACACGTACATTTCTACAAAAGTTTTGGAATTAAAAATTTTAGGTATTAAGAGGGGACTGCAATGATATATATTTATGAAAATGTCATAGTGAAGCCCATTGTTTTCCATGCAAATATTTTATGAAAGAGGGAAGAAATTAAAAAATGGCTGATAGTAATACTTTGGGTGAGAAGTTGCTACTATTTTAAACTCAGAATCACCAATTTGGGAAGAAAAAAATCCTTATCTTAATCTGAGTTAACATGTTGCTTTAGTACTTTAAATGCAAATTGATAATGCTATTTAATGGCTTTTCAAAGTATAATGATGTCAGACTTCCATATTTAACAATTCCAATGTCCTAGATGTCTCTTCATTATTGTTTTAGTTACCTATTCAATGACTTACAACTGCAAACCAAAGCCTATTCTGTGAAAAGCAGAAAATGAGAGCAGAGATTTGGCAGAATCTGTCCATGGTGCCTTGACAATTTTACATGTGTAACTAGGTTTATACTGTAAACTTTACAGGAAGATGTAGCAATCAAATGCTAATGAATTTTAAGTTATTCTGTCAAGTAGAGCAAAACTGAAGAAAAAAAAAAGGACTCTTTTTACTACTAATAGTATATCTGAAAGTTCATCAAAAGCCAAACCCTCTACTGCAAGATTCCTCCACTATTGAGAACAGTAAGGTTTTTTCTGTGTTAAGGGAAAACGTAGTTCTCCCATATAGCTATTATGAGAACCATCCTGCAACGGTTATTGGCCCTGAGGACAAAATGTTTATTGGCCCACATGACACATGTGAGTTCAACTGTCCAGGAAGTCCTGTTATGGATTATTCAAACAGAACCTATTCTACCATAACTTTTTGGTAACCTGCAGGTGTAAGAACAAGCCAGTAGTAAAGCTATAATATCTAGATAGTACACTAGAGTGTCTCAAATTGTTGTCTACTTTAAACATTATTAATGAAGTCCCACTAACAAGGAGCAGCACGACCAATCCCCTCTAGGACAAATACCACATCTATCTATGTTTTACTGAACATGAAATGGGAATCAATTAAGCAAAATTGTGTCCACCCCTTCAGGGATGATCAACCGCTGTAAAGCCTCCTTTACCACGCACTTTCATCACATCAGAGCATAATGAGTTGAGAGTTAGAAAGCTCTGGGAGATTTTATTCACAGTGGAGGCTAACATGCAGAATTTCATTATATGTATATATTAAACATCAATCACATTGAGTGTAACTACCTGGTTCTCATTTATTTAACAGCTTTATTGGAAACCTCCTGTGAGGTCATACTTCAAAGCAGTATACCTGTGTTTAATTATATGACTTTAAAGCACACACACACATACATACACACACACACACACACACACACACACACACACACATTTTTTGATATACCAGTGGCTTCTAACACTCCAGTATTCAATCAGTACTGCATCAGTAGCACGGCTGTAGAGATATGGCACAGTATACAGATAGGCATTGTTTTGGCACCAGGATGCTGGTTTTTAATTCTCAACTTGCTGTCTATTGACCACATAATGTTACTTATTCCTCAAGGGCCTCCTTGTAAAGGAAAATTGTAAAACCTACTTTATATGGGGCCCAGAAAACATGGGTATATATCATTTAGCTGTGACCAAAACCTCTTTGAAATTAATGACCATGATTTAGAACTATAAGAATCAAGTGCTTTCTCTTGGGTATGGTGCTCTAAAATCCTAGTTTTTAGAAGGTGGAAGCAGGAGAAGCAAGTGAGGTCAGACTGGGCTGTGTAGTAAGTTCCAGACTAGTGAAGAGTACATTTGGAGACCTGGTTTCAAAATAACAAGAGGTAATGTTGACTGAGAAACTATCGTTTCCATAAAACAAAACCTGTATGTTATATTCTGTGTGTAGTTTGAAAGAAGAATACATTTACTATATTTCTTTATTTGAGTGAATCTTTTAGGAGCTCTTTTATGTCCACCATGAGTTTAGACATAAAAAAGCAGGAAAGAAGACAGGTGAGGATCTAGGAAGAGTTGAAGGAGGAGAAAGAATATGATCGAAATATGTCATATGAAATTCTCAAACTAAATAAAATAAAAACCATTTTAAAGACTATTCAATATCAGGGGGTCTTCCCTAGGAAGGTCTTTACTCTCATGAGGGAACAGATGGCAAGCAGAAAATGTATCTGTACACACATCATATGTACATGTGCAGATTCTGCCAGAGAATGGTAAGTTTTATGTTGAATATCGAAAAGGACTTTTTTTTTTTTTATTGTTTCAGAACATTTTCTTAGCAATGGTGAGTGAGAAATTTAACTTTTATATGAGAACTATACAATGACATTTGGAAAAAGACCACAAGGAGAAGAAGCAATATTATATATTTATTTTGGCATCATTAAGAGAGTATTCCGAGGCCTTTCCTTCCCTTTCATGACGCTTTTGTCATTTCTGGGTCTCTAAATTCATTCCATATCACCAAATCTAAATACTAGAAACTGTGATACACAAGCAAGAAACAGCATGCAGCCTTTGCCTCTCTGGATCTGTGTAACTCACTCAATATAATATTTTCCAGCTCCATAATTTTTCTGCAACCTTTATAAGGTCGGTGCTTTTTTAGAGCTGAATAAAATTCCATTGTGTATATACCTTATTTTCCTTATTCATTTCTCAGTTAATGCCCAGTAGACGTAGTCTGAGTCAATTTCCTAGGAACAGTGAACATGGTTGGGCACAAAACTCTGTAGTTGGGTAAAGTCATATGTATATCCCCAGGAGTGGTATATCTATGTCATATGGTATATCTATTTCTAGGTTTTTGAGAAATTCCTAGACTGTTTTCCACAATGGTTATACTATTTATATTTACTCCAATAACATGTAAGGATTTTAGTGTCATTTATAGTCTTGTTGGTGGACATTTTAAGTGGGATAAGGTTGAATCTAGAGTAGTTTTCATCTGCCTTTCTCTGATGGCTAAAGGGTGTTGACCACTTTATTTTTTTTTTAAAAAAATGCTTTTATTTATATTGTGGGGATTTTATACAATATATTTTAATCATAATCATTTCTATAGTGCATTGGTGGTGCCTCTAAGATACCCTAAAATTAATTTGTCTTTTCTGATTTACAGGGATAGAACATAATGATACTAAAACCATTTCCCTTTGAATACAGTTTGAAAGCAATTGGTAGTTGACAATGTTATTCACAAGACTTCATTTTCTCTATGATAGGAAGAGAGGTGGCAATATCAACTCTAAGATATTCTGAGCTCTGCCTCTGCCCTACTTCTTGATCTTCTGACTCTACAAAATAGGTAACAACTTTGTTTCTGTAGAGGTGGGGAAACATTTTACAAATGGCAGACACTCAGAAGTGGGGAAAGGGGAGAGAAGTGTTATTCTTAGTGTTACGAAGAGATCAATAAACTTTTCTTCCTGAAGCAGCTCTTAAAAAAGTAAGGCACTTGAAAACAAAACTAAATGCCCCCTGCTCTTAGCTCTCAAATAAACTAGATATGGAATGAACAAAGTTTACACTGAAGAAAGCAAACACAACATCCATTCCCATCTGTGCTAGGTGTGACTGTATTTTTTTAAATGCCAGCAACATTTATTCCGTTATTTCCGTCTTAAGATTAAGCAAACGAAACTAGCCCATTGGTTTACATAACATATAAAATTCTTTCAACACTTTGCAAATGTCCTTTGATGTTTTAAAAAACTATTCATTCTGCAAGAGATTACAGCTTCAGGAAAAGCGCTTACAGAGAACAAAAGACGCCAGCTCATTATGTAAATAAAAGCACAAAAATTCTATCCACACACATAAACATAAAAAGGCTACAAAAATCCTTCTATTCTTACTTTCAACTTTACAGGGACATAAATTTCTATGGCCATCTATTCAAAGAAACAAGTTATTACAGAGATTACTGGAAAATGTTTATACTGAACACCCATAAGCTTTAAATATATTATAGAAATAACAGCAGACATAAAAAAAGTTCTAGGAGAATTTTACAGTCATATTTCTTAGAAAACAATGAGAAATCCAGAAGCAGACTGGTTAAAAACAGCCACACCCTTTGGAACTGGGGGAGGTAACACACACACACACACACACACACACACACACACACACACTTTTAAGGCTTAGAGTGAAATGTCTTATAAGGTTCGGGGTGTGAACACTTGGTCTCCACATGGGTGCTCTGATTAAGGACACTATGGTGGCTTTGTAACATGGGGCTATCAGGCTCCCACTGGTCTAGTGCCCTCTGCTGATCAGTGCCTTCTGAGAAGCTGCCACTGCACAATCTGCCACTACAGACTGAGCCACTCCTACGCTTCTTTCTTAGCTAGGATGAACTAAAATTCCCTAAAATCATAAGCCAGAAAATACTCTTTTCAACTTCAGTTGCTTCTGTTGGATATTTGTCCAAGCAGTGAGGAACATAAGAATCTATATGTGTTTGTGTGTGTGTGTGTGTGTGTGTGTATATGTATGTATGTATATGTATACATATATGCATTATATATCTAAAAAACAAAATTTAAAATATTTATATCATAAATAATTCAATAAAGTAATCACTTGTTATGTGTGTCAGATTTCTTGCTGAGATCCAAATCTGTTAGTAGAAACTATAAACTATTGGTGGGTATAATATTCTGGTTAGGCATCTTCTTCCCCTGTGGGAAGGCAGAGGTGTGCAAGGACATATGTCCACGTATCTGAACAATGGGAACACATGAACATAAGCATGTATCATTTGTGTGCATGCACATGTATACAAACACACACATACACACACACCAATGAATGATGTATTGGCTAGTGGGAAGTAATTTATTCATGTAGGAAGTGACTTTGGGATGTATTAATGCGAATCTCATGAAACTGGATTAGTTCTTGAGAGACAGGTTGGGAGCTCAATATCTTTCCTATATAGCCATGTGCCTTTCTTCCACATACACATTTGTCATTTAGATGCCACTTGCAATGTGTCTTATGCCAACAACACGCAGATAACTGCTGTCATGCTCATGTATCTCTGAAATTAAAAGGTTCATAATTGCTTTCTTTTTTCAAAGCATCAGGCCTCAGGTAACTTGCTACAGAAACATAAAATAGATAACAAATACTTATCCAGTCATTACATTTCCGTAACTACAGCACTCCTTATTTCTCACTTATTTCTCATCAGTCTAACACAATAGAAACGTAATCCTGTATTCTAGACTATTTATCAGTTTGGAAACCTAAGTTTACTTTCTTCTATAATTTTTCACAAAGATCTTGGATGAAGATACTGACAACTCCCAGATCCAAGATTATCATAATCAGTTAAATAAGCAGACTCCCAGTCTCTTCCAAACCTCTTCTGCTCTTTTCTCCAAATAGAAGCTGGTGAGGAAATATTGAGTCTCTCGAAGGCAGCAGTGGCCTTGTGACAAACTCTGGCCAGGAAGAACAAATCAAGGAGCTCATTTTCCTTAATTATGTCTCAGACATCTCCATGTCCCTCTACTACCACATTCTAAACTGTTTATATGAGAAAATGCCCTAGTATTTGTTTAACTCATTGTTTATTGATACACTGTCTAATACAGAAACCACTAGTCATCCCCTAAGTTGTACAAATTTTAATTTGTTAACCCTATATAAAGCAAAATAAAATTGTTATTCAATATTAGACACTACAATTATAGGATATTTTCATTCTAAGAGTTTCTACTTAAATGATAATGGGTACAAATGTTATAAATATTAGTAATTTTTATCACATATGACAGCACTAGCAAAGTTTAAATCCCAGTCACAATCAGAGCCCACGTTATTCCCAGCCAGCCAATATTTTACCAGTTAATGAAATACCAGGTGACTGATTCACCATTGGTCTCTCATCGATGATTTCTCAAGAGCACCTTAGAGGAGAAGCTGTTAGAACTCAAGCCTTTGAACTCTGGCTTTTCTGGACGGCTCACTTCTCTCTACCACCATATTGACCCTCCTAACAACCCAATGAAGTGGCCAGTTAGTATCGTCTAAGGGATGAAGACAGGGGAGCAATCCTTAGGAGATACACAAATATTCATTTTACCATTTTCTTTTGCAGCTAGCTAAAAATGTTGCTCAAAGCAAAACCCCATCCCAAAGCAAATATCATTCAGTTCAAAAGGCTAATTGTTCTTCTAAACAGTTTAAATAATGGAAAAATACAGTCAATGATGGCATGGCTTGCTCTCTAGGCCTAAGAGCAGGTAAAAGAAAGCAAGAACTATTCAGAGGCATAATGAGACTAGCCCATTTACATGCCAGAACATAGCCAATCAAGTTTCTAATTTCTTTCTCTCTCTCTCTCTCTTTTTTTTTTTTTTTTAGAGTATACCGTAGCTACAACTGCAGAATACAGAAATAGCTCTTTAAATAAAGCCCAGTCATTTAATTTGAATGACAGCTCTAAGAATTCCTGAGATCATGTCAACACTCACCACAGTATGAGGGCAAGGACAACTGATGATGGTAATTAAGAATATGCCTTGTACCTCACATATGAGGGTATGTATCATATGTGCTTCAAGGTGATAAACTCTGAGTTTAGCGATAAGCTTTATGGTCCTTCTTGAAATGTTTTTCTTCATTAACTTTTGTCTAACTAGGTGGCAATTTAATCTACTGTAATAAGGAATATGTTATGGAAATAACAATGAAAGGTGGACTAAAAGTCCACAGTATGATTCAGGAGGCTAGTCAGACCAGAACCAATAGAATCTACTTCTGAAGTCAGAGGCATCTCCATACTCAAACACACTGGATATTTATGCTAACCAGCCAGGGTAGCATCTCTCCCGACTAACACCAAACAGCATTCTGACATTCTCTATTCTAGGCAACACTGAAGTCAGTTGTCTGATAACAGATTTCTATAACACTAAACGGCCATTTTACATAACTAAGTTGAGAAAAGTGAGTGGTTAGGAGTATTGGTTGGGAAGTCAATATAGTATTCAAATACATTCATCTACAAATAAATTCATCTACTGCAATAGAATCTTACTGCCAAGTCCCAGAATGCTTAGTTCTAAATGGGACATCTATATATCTGTATCACACCTCCTTCCCTACAAGGCTCAGAAGTTACTATAAAAGAGGGGTCAGAACTATTTAAGAGCCAGAGGAGGTTGAAGACTACTACACAACCATTTTCTAGACATAATTGGACAGTTGAGCATATGAACTCACAATGGTTGTGGTGACATGCTCGAGACCCACACAAGCTCAGGCTAGACAAAATTAATTCCATGATGGCAAGGAAAGGTGGCATGGAGTCTCACCCTAATTGATGGGTTCTTGCCAAGTGACATTTGCTGGGAGAGGGAGATTCAGTGTTTTGTTTATTTTTGTTTGTTAAAGCTGTGGTCCATTATAGATAGATCGTGCTCCAGTGGATGGCCACACAACCAAGGTTATTTGGTGTGTGTGTGTGTATGTGTATGTGTATGTGTATGTGTATGTGTATGTGTATGTGTATGTGTATGTGTATATATATATATATATATATACACACACATCACAAATTGTACTTGATGGGTTTTTTAAAAGGATATAGATAAACAGTTGGATAGGTAGGGGAGAGGGTGGAGTACTGGAGTGGTAAATATGACCACGATGCCTTGTACAAAATTCTAAAAGAATTAGAATAAGAAAAATAAGATAAGGATTCAAGTGCTGCTTCCTATCAAGTTAGTGTGACCTTGCAAGTTTTCCTGATTAGGTCTCTCCTTGTAAAGCTGGAGACTGAGATAACCAAAGAGATCTCAGGGACTTGTGAGCACTGAATTCATGAGTTAAAATAGCTCTAGACTTGGAACTACGATTAAAAATAAGTCTTAGTTGACTAAGCATGTTAGTATAGACTATTATTTACAATATATTAGAAAGAAATGACATATCTTTGTTAGGAAATTTGTGAAGAAGTATATGGTTATTAGTTCAGAAGTAAAAGCAGGGCTGAAGAGATGGCTCAGCGGTTAAGAACAATGACTGCTCTTCCAGAGGTCCTGAGTTCAATTCCTAGCAACCACATGGTGGCTCACAACCATCTGTCATAGGATCCAAGTGTACTCATATACATAAAATAAATAAATCTTTAAAAAAAAGAAGTAAAAGCATATGTAGGAGAACAAATATTCTATAAATTAAAACATATATGTGGGCTCCAATTCATAATCAATTTTTCTCTGTGTTGGATTTTGAAAAGAAAATAGTTTAAAACATTTGATTCCATTTGGCTTTCTCATGTAGGTAATCTATGGTATAAGCCCCTCTTACATAATTTTGTCTCCTAATGTTAGTCCACAAAACTCAATGTTCATATTTAAATGATTTGTTTTTACTGTATCACTTTCCCTTACTTTACACAAAAATAATTTATGTCTTCCTGCTATAGAGAGGTAAGCTCTGGACTCCTCATCTTCTGATAGCTTAGCTTCAACACTGCACTAGAAGTTCAAATTACTGTATTTGTCTTTGTCTAAGACTCAGTTGCCTTCTTTCTGAATAAAGGCTTTTGTGTAAAGTCTAATTTACATATTAATAGCCAAGGTGCTTTGAAGTATAGCCATGTTATAAGATGAGATAAATATATACACTCATACTATTGCAGTTAGATGGCAAAATGAAGTTCAGAGTACTGAAAAAGAAAATCTCTGAACTGTCTCACAGGAAAAAAAAAAAAAGGAGCGGAAGACAGGAGGGAGACCGGGAATCCAGAAACCAGAGGGCTAAGGAATGGTATGAACCGTGCCTATCTGGAGGGCTCAGCTGCTGCTGCCCCAGCAGGTATAGAGTATGGGCTCTGGCTCCGCAGCATTTCAGTTCCCCGTGCCTCCAGTCATGTAATCAGCTCATCTATCATCTGTTAGCTTTCGAGCCAACAGGCTATCGACTGGTTCCAGACTCCAGGGACGGAGATGTTCTCTCCAGATCCGCTGACAAGCCCATGCTGTGACCTTGAATGAGCCAGTGCACCTCAGTGCCTCCAGGCTTCTCTCTAAATAGAGGATAAGAAATAGCCTGCCACACGTCTGCTTCAGTAGCCTTTCAGGTCAATGTGAGCTCACAGAAAGATGCTTGCTCTGGGTAAGGTTTCTCTCAACCATCGTGCTAAAAGAGGCTGAAGCAACAGCTTTCCACTCCTCACAAGGACCCTGTGACTCCGATGCCCGAAAGGTCACCTGCAAGCTCATCAGCAGTATGGAAATGTGATCATTTCCACAGAACCAATGGTATCAGAGATGGGATAGAAGCTTCCGATTGTTACTGACAATCATCCTATATAACTGCTTTATTGTTTTGTTTTACATTTATTTTGAGTCAAGTCTCAGTTATGTACACCAAGCTGGCTTCACAATCCTAATCATTCTACTTCAGATTCCCAAGTGCTGGGGTTACAAGTGGGTAAAAAAATAAATATTTTTTAATGCTTATATACGTTGGTTTTGAGCATGTTTATACTCTGAGGATGAATACAGCATCCAATTGTTACTAAAAGTTAACCATTGACAATATTTCAGAGATTTCACCACATCTCTGTGGATGCAGATTGACACACATGTTACATGTCTGGACATAGCTTTAAATGGATAGCTGTCTACCTCTGGATCTCCTTACCAATGTACATGTGGATTTTGGATTCACAACCTCTTCCTGCTTACATCACACATTTAAACTGACTGGAAAATTTAAAGCATTTTCTGTGAATAGCAACAACTTTGGATACTATCTACCTTAAGAACAAAACTTCTGATAAGTGAAGTAAACTGAAATAATTTGAATTTACTTAAACTGTTTCTTTCTTAATCATGCTTGAAATAAATGAATTCCTGTAAGGTTGAAGTCTAAACTGACAGGTTAATGATTTTGAAAAACACATGTAATAAACCCTAAATGTATTTGAGTGATGTTTGAAAACCTTGCATTTTCTCAGGTAATATTGTCATTTTTTTTTCCACATAAGGTCATACACCTGGTATAAGACAAACTTGAAACTTAATTCAAAGCACAAGTGTTAACTTTAAGATACTGAAAAGATTCAGTGGAAAGGCAGAAATCCATCTGATGTGCAATAGCTCTGTCTTTTTAGAACCCCTGTCCTTCTTATGTTTCCATAGTGCCTCTTTGTAATTTGAATTGTAACGTGGGTTCTTAATGTTAATTCTGTGAGAAAATTTGTTGATCCATGAATCAAAGCTCCAACCGAGTCTTGCTAGCCACAAAAGGCCAAGTCACCCATTGAAATAAATTCTGGAGACTGACTCTTTGGGGTTACATTCAGAAAAAACAAACGGTCAACGAAGAACTAAAATGGTTGCCATGCCTCTCCTCTCCTCTGCTATGTCTCCATGCTCCGGTGGGTGGCCCCACATCTACATGCTTCTGGACTCCATGGCTTATAAAAACAAAAGGTGGATGTGGAAGTGAGAAGGACACATGGGAAGAACCTGGGGGGAGTTGAAGGACAGTAATGAGTGTGGTGGTAGAAAAAATTAAAATACATTATATGCATGTATTAAATTTTCAAACAATAAATAAAATTATATTAAAAAACACAGACTGGGATAGCTTTTAATGGATTATTCGGAGATTTGGGCACTGCTGCCAGCTTCAACCTTCACACCTCAGTAGCCTCTTCCTCCAAGTGTGAGATGGGCACTCCCTATCACACAACAACAGAATAGTGTGGGGTTTCTATTTGCTGGATGTTTTGACAATACTTTGTTTTCATGATCTCATTGAACCTCACAGGTTTTAATTAGCTACTATTATTATCCTCCTTGAATAAATCAAAGAACCTTACCTGGCTCCTTTAGCATTTTACAAATGTCATTTTTAGTCAAATAGATTTTTCCACACCTTCAAAAAAATATCAGTAGATAGCTACAGCGATTATGGCTTCATCAGAAATGCAGAGTCCTTACTTTAACGTGTAATAGAGAAATCTTAATGACCCCTTATTTTATGTGTTAACAAAACCAACTTGGGTTCTGTTCCTTTAATGGTGGCTCCTGTCAGAAATCTCAGGTCTGGAGAGGCTGTGTTGGTCGAAGCCAGCCCAGGTTATACAGTAAGATTTTTGTTTTGAAACAACACAATAAAACACCATTAGGATGTGAGTCTTAACTGGTACTCACACCGTGCCTTCCTTCAGCCATACTAAACGAGCTACAGCCTGTTCTCCTCCCTCTCCTTTAGACTCAGGACCATGAATGTGGTACTGTAACTCTCCGTTTGCTTTTTCTAATTCTCCACAATTAATTTAAAATGTCATCACTAATTAGTCATTCTGTAAGGTAAAGGTTGCTTCTGCCCTGAAACTTCACCAATTGCACTTACAATGTTGGAATGACATCCCTGTGTGTAAGCTGTGTAAGAAATATTCTACTCACTTGGCATAATTTGCTTTTTTTTTTTTTGCTTTTTTTATTGGATATTTTATTCATTTACATTTCAGATGCCATCCTCTTTCCCCATTTCCCCTCTCTAGAACCACCTATCCCATCCACCCTCCTCCTTTTTGCTTTTATACCATTTGAATTACATGCAAGTATTCAGGTCAGTTCTAGGTTGAGGGACTAGCAATACAATAGATGCAAATAGGGAACAAGCAAGACAATAAACACAAATAGTCAAAGAACAAGTAAGGCAATAAACAAAATTCCGTGGACACTTCCACAATCACCGTTTCTAAGGGCTTATCAGGATGACCAAAATATCTGAGCCTACTTCCCTGTCCTGACATTTTCCAAGGACAAGTAAATGGGCTGCTTGACAGGTATATGACATTGGCATAATATTCAAAAGGCATTCAAAACCTGGTTACAAACAAACAAAAGCAACAAAACATTGTTCAAGGAAAACAAAACTTCAAAGTCACTGAACAAGGGTTTGAAGATATGTCATTTGCAAGATACATAGATATGAATCAACTACATGAACACATCTTACAGAGTTAAACTGTTGGTATTTACATCACTTAAGAATGGTATTGGCATACACAGTACAGGAGAATGTTCCCACTACAGGGATGGAAAGAGTAAGGCTAGGTTGTGGGGCCATAATATAGTAAAGACTTACTGTAGGAAACCTTTATCTGCTGATCACCAGACAGCAACAGAACAAACATCAAGCTTGTTTTCAACATACACAAATCCAGTTTCTCCCTCATTCCTCTTCTCCTACCATGGTATCCGTTTCTGTCTGCCTCTTTTTCCCACCCTCCAAACTGCCTTAAAATTATAATATACAGGGCTGGAGAATGGCTCACCACTTATGAAACCATATACTGTTCTCGGCGATGATGTCAGTTTGGTTCCCAGTACTAACTTTGGGATGCTCACTGCTTCCTGACTAAGAACAAAACATTTAAATAGACACACCATTTATCCATTCGAGCATTTTTAATACATGTGGAGATGGAGCTAAAATCACAATTTCATCTTGTTGTCAACATTAGCTGCTAAATCAAACTGTAGATGCTACGATGATATTTTCTTGTTTGGCAGACATCTTAATACCAAGAAAAGATGGCATAACACCATTGGGAGTAATAAGGCAGATGGTGATTGATTTTAGGCCTAAGAAAAGTCATGGAGAACATTGAATATTTACAAAGAAAAGGAGGTTTTCTAAAATGGTGTAAAGTAATTGTGGTACTGCTTAAGCCAAGGGTGCCACTGTTGAGAAGTCAGTTCTGAAAAGACATGTCACCTGTCACTGCAGATGTTTGTTTGTGTATCCTGGAGTTTCCACTCCAGTGCAAAGGAAGACTGGGATTCAATCCAGACATCAACCTTCACAGTAATCAGCTTGCTAAGTTTGCAGCACAGCCTTTGGCTTTGGCTCAGCAGTTGGCCTAGGGTTATAAACTGTACTATTTATTAAGTCTTATTAAGACTGCTGTCAGCTGTAATCATATTGCTCCTCCACAGAAAACCCTGAGTGGCTCCCCGCTGCCTCTCTAATTAGGTCTATACTCCTTCTCTTGGCGTTCAAAAGTCCTTTACAATTTGTCAATAGCCCTCCCTTTCCAGTTTGTATTCTGACCACTCCTCCAAAGGTGGTTCTGGCTTACTAAAACCTAACTGCTATTTGCTTCAAACATCCTTTCTGATTTCTGTTCTCCACCTGGGTGGAGACAGTCACAGTATTCTATGCTCCTTTGCTGCCAATCCACAAACACTGTTCTGTCTGCATAAGCAATGCTTCATAAAATTTCCAGATGTATCTCAAAAGTTTGTTGCACATTTAAGAATTTAAGTGGTATGATTGGGAGAGATATATTGGCTTTAGGTTAAAAAAAAAAAGTTCGTATTTTTTCCTTGTGAGGTGCTCTGGGATACACTATAGAGATCCTATATCTAATCCCTCTGCAGAAATGTCTAGTGAAGCGTGAAATAATCTCTCCAACTCAACATGATCTCTTCTCTCTTGAGATTATGTGTAATGGAAGCCATTCTTTCTCTGTCAGCTGGGAGATACATATGATGTCTTGGTGTAGACCACACTAGAACTGCCCCTCTTCAGTGATACATTGTCAATGATACCTTTATAAGCTAAACAGGAACAATCCAGGAATCCCACAAAACACAATCCTGAGTATAACAAATAATATCATATTGCACTCCAAGATTTAATAATTCAATCCTTATTTTGACAAAATTATTATCAGTGGTTGAGAAAAAGGAGTACAGTATAGTAGTAACAACAAAATATAAGATACAAAATAAATGTAAAATAGATAAATCACATGATTAATATTATTTTGACATTTACTATGGTAAGTGTCCTCTATTTTGGGAAACTAGAAAATACGCAATCATGAATGTCTTCTAGAATTTATGGAGCTTAAAAAAAAAAAAACCTAATTAGTATCTTTTACTCCATCTACTTAATCTTTTCTATAGTGCTGAAAATTTGCCTTAATTGGTTTTATGTAATTTAACATATTTAGTGATCACTAAGTCTGTCTGGAGTATTTCACATCATTAAGGATTTTTGGAGTCTTAACAAGAAGTTCAATAGCCAGATCATCAAACACAATTGAGAATCCCAGTGAGTCCTGTAAGGTATTACTACAGTGAGAAGGGTCCATGGAGAAATACAATAGGACATCAAGGTCAGGTCTGAATTTGCACAGAATCCATAATTTTATCCTAATAAAAACTAGCTGGGTGCCCAGAAGCACTTAGGTCAAGGGAAAACCCCCAAATGATCAAAAACCAAGTAAGTATTCAAAAAATATTTTACAGATAAACACACACTGCTCACTGGTATCTGAACCACACTGAACACCAGTATTTGTTTCACAGGGCAGTACAAATAAATAGGACCACAGAAATAATAGGCAGACATACACTATGCTGCAATGTTATATAGTTAGATTGATAAATAGATGTGGAAATCATTTTTCTTATTTAAACGATACTTATCTCTTTTACTTTTCAGAGGAAATCAACAGAAGAATGAAAGATAACCACTACAATTATTCATAGAAACTTAAGTTCAGTTAGTTCTCTTAACTAATAGCAACACTGGCTCAGTATGTCTAACATGAATATGATGTTATTTCAGGGCAGAGAGCTGGGTGTAAGAACTCTTGATACCCAGTGTACTTCACCTTAAAAAATGATAACGTTTGTTCAGGAACTTTCTGTGCCAAAGTAAATTAAGTTATGAAAAATTATAATAACGTTGGCAGAGTCTGTTTGATTCTAATTCTCTAATCTGGTACACTGTTATATCTGATGACAATTTGACAAAGTTCTGCAAATTGCTTCCAAGGCTAGGTCTCAAAGAGCCTTCATATTTACAATTCATCTGGAGAGATACATGCATCTCATAGTCAGTCCTAGGACCGTTGTTATCCAGCCAGTATTCGAAGGTAAGGAAGTCTGCAAAGAATCTGGGATTGAGTTATATATTGTCTAACAAAGCCAAGAAAGAGACGCACACAAAAAGGCCTGAGAGGCCATGAGGTTGATAAGAGTGAAAGATATCAGAGGAAAAAAGAAATAAAGATTCACATGTGAAAACTGCTACTATCTCCTAAGAATTATGGAAACTGGTACCAATACTTATGAAATAAAGTAACGACTAATGACTTTTTACTGTTTCATGTTACTAAATATTGGGCATGTTCTAAGAGTTGTATAAATCTTTTCATTTCCAATCCACTCTCTAATCATACAAGGTTTACTCAGATTTTTCCCCATTTGTTTTGCTGAGAAACTGAGAAGATTGAAGTTATAATGTCATGCTGCTACTTTCTCAGGCTGATGAGCAGTTCATAGAACTAATTTTCTATTTTTTGAGCACATCTTGTGTTAGCTCAGCCACACCTTAGTTTTAGCTCAGCCACACCTTAGTTTTTTAAATCACAGAATTCCGTCTCTCTCTTTGCTGTGTTTATTAACACTTGGTTCCCCACCTGGACTAGCACCCAAAGGTGAGAAGCACCTGAGAGCTGGCCCAATGCCCTTACAGCCCAGCTCTCAGGACTTTGTAAAGACTTGGGGTTCCTTTTCAAAAAAGAAGCTCCAGTGTGGTCTTTACTCATGAATTGATTTAGGAAACGATGAAGCATTTTCTTCAAAGGATCATTCCCTCACTGTTTCCTATCATATGCCAAAGACACTGATTTTCGTTGTGGTTGATTAGGGAAGAAAGAAATAGCATCTTGATTTTCCAGGGTGTCAATGACATTCTAGTCTTTTCATTGACAAATCCACTCTACTGAACTTGAACGTTACAGCCATCCAAATAGTCTCAGAGATACCAGGACTGTAGCTCTGTCTACAGAAGGAGCAGCACATATTCTTTTCCTGCCTCTCACAGATGTCAGGACGGTAGCTTTGTCTACAGAAAGATAGGCACACATTCCCTTTCTGCCATCACAGATACCAGTACTGTTAGCTCGGTCTACAGAAGGACAGGTACACATTCTTTTTGTGCCTCTTAGAAGGAATGAAACTAAATAGGGGACAAAAGCAAAAGCAAATGTTTTTATCCCCAACACTCAATTCCATTTGAATAACTAGAAATTGCACAATCACCATCATTCCAAAATTCTCATTCATTAGAAACTTTTGAAAAGTTCATATCAGGGTATGTGCACGTGTTTGTGTGCTCTTGTATGGCAGCGCTAACAAAGGCTGGGAAGAGGCTTGATAACTGGGCTATATCCCTGGCCCTCTTGTAGGTATTTTACAACCAGAGGGAAGAATTGGGGGTAAATATAATCAAAATGCATTATATGAAAGTCTCTAAGAATCAATAAAAACATTTTTAAATCAATTTAAAATAGCAAAGAAGGAATTATCATCTTGTTTTTTATTGGTAGAGACCTTATCATACATGTTTAAAGGTCATTTCCAAGATAATTCTCTAATGAGAGAGAAAAATAAGAAAACACAAAAAATAAATAATTTACTGAGCTCCTTTTAAAGACCATATGTTATTATTCTATGCATTCCAAGAAAAGAAAGCCAATCTAATTTTCTTTCTATAATTATGCCAAGGCTTATTATAAGCAAGACTTTCATACCTCTCAATTATATCATTCTCTTATGTCACTTAGGAGACAAGTCACAATACAGTGCAGCACAGTCTAGGCATTTTTAGTTCACTTTCATGGATACCACTTCCATAAGTCTCAGTAAAGTTGCTCCAAATGTTGCACACTCTAAGTACATTACCTCCACACTGCCATTGGTTTTGCATACTAAATACGCTTAAAAATTTGTTGCTTCTCATATAAATAAAATAATCTGATATCTTTGGAAAGAAAATGTTTTCTTGTTTTAGTTAGACTTTGCAAGGCCAAACTGCAATTCCAAAGAATGAGATAGCTGTGGTTAAGAAAAACTTCCCTGTGCCAAAAAGGAAAAAAAATGATTTTCCTTGTGTTTGAAAGTGATACTCTTCATTTTCTCTGCTTGCACAAAAATAATGGCCACCAATAACTTTGGGAAAGGATATAATCACAAATGAATGTGGTGTGTGGTTCTTAGCTCCACGTATCACCACAGTAAACAGAACTACATACCTACCATGTGCCATGCACAGAGCAGAAAGTCTGAGAGGGCCAACAGATAAGGAATGAAAAAAAAAAAAAGAAAAAAACCACATATCTACTTCCTTCAAAATGGTAGACCTTTGCCTGGGAGTTCAACTGGTAAGTCTTTACTAATAAGACAAGTACCTTCTGCCTGTTCCTTCTCTGACTCCTATAAGACATGTACCTTAGCATGAATGGTGTTCTGTGTTGGTTGATGGTTAGAATTATCCAATCATGACTAAGGTTTCTCTGAGCTACAGCACATTAACACTTATGTGCACCTTGTGCAGTGATCATTAAAAAAAAAAAAAAAATTCCCTGAGAATATGTGTAAAGCTAAATTGCTAATATAAACTTCCCCATGAGAGAACACAGGTACCTATTCTCTGACCTTACCATAAGGATAAAATTAATTTATTTTAACCAACAAACAAAAATATTTTATTTAGAAGGAAAGGAATGGAAGCCTATATTCCCTCTCCTTAAAATAGTGAGTTAAAAACTATGTGTCTAAAACCTTGTAAAATAGCCCAGAACTCAAGAAAGAGGAAAAGGAGAATGAAAGTCCCACCAATAACTTTGGTGATAGTATAGACAGATAGTATAGATAGATAGATAGATAGATTAGATAGATAGATAAGATAGATAGATAGATAGGTGGGTTGTCATACATTTCTTAGTGTCCTGAAATGTCCCTCTCACCATAGCGAGATTCTTGATCACAACAAGAAGGTTCAGGACAATACTGTTTTCAAAATATCCTATATCATCACCTTGATATTTGTGGCTGGAGAAATTCTTGTTTGGTGGGTGGGATGGGGTGACTGCGTACTTTAAAGTGTTCAGCAGCTTGTTTGGCTTCCAACCAGTATCTACCAGCAACATCTTCTTGGCAATTAAAATTATTTTGAGCATAGGAGTTCTTATAGGCAGAAAAACCTCTGCTTGGTTCAACTACAGGCATAACTAAGGGATAGGATAAAGTATGATGGGAATTCTATGGTCCATAACTAGAGAAGATACTGCACATATCTCAAACATAATGGGGTTTTAGTTGTGCTTTCTACGGTGAGCAAGAAATGAACTGCTAAGCCGATCTTTATTCCTTCCTTATTAATATATTTAATGGGACAGCTCACAAAAAACTATACTTGAGATCAATGCTAGAATTTTATAGCCAAAATATTATCGAATTAAAAAGAGTCCTGCTGTCCTTCTGTCTGTCTATCACAACATATTCCAGACAATTGGCACTAATGAGAGGCAACATGATGACCTGTCTGTTTGGTCATTAGCTAGCTATGTAATTTTAGGAAAGTTGGCTCACTTTCAGTTTCACTGCCCTAGTCTATAAAATGAAGGTGGAAGTAAGTAGTATGGCAATAGCCTCCAGGGCCTCTTAAGATTACGGATTCTTTGATAAATCTTTTTTGTTTCTTATAATAGTCTCTCTGCTCATTAAGATGGGCACCTTCATGTTATATTGATTTGCAGTGAGCACTAATCAAACAGCACTTCTAATATATTTGGTACTGCAAGCTGATTAGAAATGCAGTCTTGGTTTTCAAGCCCCTCTGGGGAAAATCACTCAGATTCAAAGGAGAACTTGCTCACCCTTCCCATACACCCCAGCATTATTACACTGGCAGTGATTTAAATTGCTCAGGATTGCATCAATTTCAAAGAGTTACATCCTTGTCATCGCTAGCCTGTCACAGATATGCACATGCAATTTATTAAAACACTTCAAAACTCCTGAAATGTTCCACAACGGTAGACAAAAATCGAGTTCCAGCAATACTTCAGATACTTTTTAGAAGAAATATTTGGGGGTTTTTGGAGGAGTTTAGGGCAGCAATCAAAATAAACAGAGACTGCAGAGTTCTCAGTACCACCTGCTAACATGTGTGTGTGTGTGTGTGTGTGTGTGTGTGTGTGTGTGTTGTGTATGTGTGTATTTACAAATATATCATACACACACACACACACACACACACACACTATGCCAATCTGAGAAAGACATGACTTTTTATACTCCTGACTCAAAAGTAAATCAGCTTTTAGTTAAATAATCACTTAATGTATAGGTTTCTTTCTGTTTGTGTTTTGTCTTTTGTTTTGTGTTCTCAGACAAGATCTTATGCAGTCAGACTTGCCAAGAACTCCTGATCTTCCTCCCGCCACCTCCCCCCTTCCTAGAGCTGGCCTTATAGGTGTGAGTTCATGACATGTTATATGCACCTTACAGGTTTCTAAAGTTAAATAATCCAAAAGACGAAAAGGTGTGAGAGCTTTTGCAAGCACGACTCTAAAACATGTACAGTGTCCCTTCTGATGATACGCTGATGTCATGAAGCTTTCCTGGGTTCAAAGAAAGAAGAAACATTTCATTTCTGGATAAAACAGGCTGCAAAGTCACTGTCTTAGTTGGGGGTTAATATTGCTGTGATAAAACACCATGACCAAAAGCAACATGGGGGAGGAGAGGATTCATTTCACATCCAGTTCCATCAGCTGATCAGCTCATCATCAAAAGCAATAAGGACAGGAACTCATGCAGGGCAGGAATCTAGAGGCAGAAGCTGATGCAGAGGCCATGGACGGATGCTGATGACAGACTTGCAATCACAGATTGCTTAGTCTTCTTTCTTATAGAACCTCAGAACATCTGTCCAGAGATGGAACCATTTCCACAGAGGTTGACCCTCCCCCTTCGATCACTAATTAAGAAAATACAGACTTGCCTGCCGCCTGATCTTCTCAATTGAGGCTTTCTCCTACTTGACAACTCTAGCCTGTGTCAAATTGACATAAAACTCTCCAGCACAGTCACCTTGCACAGATAACGGCTAAAGGGTAGAGTGAGCGCTGTGGCAATTTTAACAATTTTCATCTGGATTATTAGACACCATTGTGGTTTAAGTTTTGAGCTCCAAGAATTAGCCAGCAAAGGTCAAACCCTGCTTTCCCATACTAGCTACGCTGTACTTACCTCAATGAACTTAAATCGCTTCATTTGCAAATGAGAATAGAAATAATAATCACCCAGTGGTATTACCATACATGGCTCACACTTCCTGATGTGTAAAAGAATTCACTATTTTCGTTGCTGCTCTTCTAGCACTACTGCTACAATGTAATTTTACCATGCTGTAAGAACCAAATTACGTGGTTCAGTACTCTGTGGTTAAACTACTCTCTTCCCCTCGAATTATTCATCTTTAACTCATTTATTTCCAAATCAATAGCAAAATCATAGAATTTGCTTAGATAATTTTTGTTCTTTTTATTTTTATAATAATTAATAAGTTTTCATGTTTGTATATGAACCTCAGGATTCTTGAATGGCACTTGATCACTCTGGTCCTAAACTATTCTCTACTGGTGAACTTTTAATTTTTTAATGAATGACAAGTATATCTTATAATGTTATATGGTTTCCTTGTTTGAGAAAATGAACACATTGCCTATGAAACTAGGTAGCTCCTCGTTTCACACATACACACTTTTCCATTTGTCAAAAACCACTCTACCTAGAAGCACTTTATTGGTTATAGAAAGGACAAAATACACACGTGCTGCTGTAGCTCTATTATATATCAACTTCCCAACCCTGTATTAATGACCATGTTAATTTTATGTTGTTCTGATAAAACACCGTTAACAGGACAACTGATTGAAGGGAAATTTTATCTTGGCTTCTGGTTCCAGAGAGTAAGAGTCTATTGTGGTGTAAAGGCAGGCATGGCAGCAGGAGTCAGAAAGCTGAGAGATCTCACATCATCAACGGCAAGCATGAAGCAGAGAGAGCAACTGGCGAGGCAATATACTCTCTAAGCCCACATCCAGTGACATAATTCCTCCAGCATTGCTGCACCCCCTAAACCTCCACAAACAATGTCACTGTGCACTAAGTATTCAAACACCCAAGCATGTGGGGGATACTTCTCATACACAACCATCCTATGCAATGATTTATTTTTCAGTGAGACTGATCACCTTTCAGTACAAAAGATAATGTACTAGTCTTCAATTAGAGTCTTAATCTTCAAATGTGCACATTATGGCCCTTAAAAAAGTTATGATCTTAGTAACATCATTAGCACTAGGCCCCCAGTCAAGACAACGGGGTTGATCAAGAATGGTATGTGGATGGTTTTCTAATCACATTTGTTCTTTAACCACAGGAGCCCTTCTGTGAGAAGGTGCTCACTGCAGGCCAATATCATCTTACTATGACTTTGCAGCCTCTGTAAATGTAAGCCAAGTAAGATCATATTGCTTGTAAATCAACAAGTGTGGTATGTCACTAAAGAATAAGCTAGTACTATAGAACTGCAACAAACTCTGAAGGAACAAGGAATTTGGTGGGAGCGTAGTCCAAATTCCCATGGTGTCTCCTTCATTGCCTTTGTGAGGTCACAAAGAAACAGGCCTCCAAATGTCAATGATTCAATCACCACTTCACTTGTTTAGAAAAGTAAACCTAAAACATTTCTCAGAAGCCCTTAACGGCTTGTTGAAAGCTCCTGACTGCAGCTGTCAGCACCTGAATGCTTCTCCCCAGTGACCAAAATGTCCTCTGCCTTACAGAGCCCCCATGCTAACCACCTGGCTTTTCTAGCTCTGGAGCATCCTCCCCCATCACTGACTCATACAAAACCCAAGAAGCTTTTGCTGTTGTCCTCTACTCTCGGAGGAAGTACAAGTTCTCTCTTTTGTTTTTAATTAAATTGCTCCTTCTCCCATGGAGAATGATACGTTTGATGGTTTCTGCCTTCTCTCTGGGAGCCTACACCCATGAATATATAAGAAATAAATTATCTCACACCAGTAAAAATCAAAAGAGGAAGCCCTATATCTCTTTTCCCTCTACCCACTCCGTATCACCATCAACACCACAACCACCAGCAGCCAACAAACAACCATAAAAGAAGAGGAATTAACAACAATTAGGCATTGATAGCGCCCAACATCAATGGTCTCAATTCTCCAGTAAAAACACTCAGACTAACAGAATGGTTGCAAAACCAGAATTCATCCTTCTGCTACAACCAAAAATCACACTACAACATCAAGGACAGAAATCACCTAACAGTGAAAGGTTGGAAAAACATATTCCAAGCAAATGGACCTAAGAAACAAGCTGCTGTAGACATTTTAATGTCTAAAAAGAATATACTTCAAACTAAAACCAATCAAAAGAGATGGGTAAGGAAACCACATAATCATCAAAGGAAAAAAAATCCCACAGGACATTTCAGTTTTTAACATCTATGTCTCACACAAAGTCATCTGCCTTTATAAAAGAAACATGACTACAGCATAAATCATATAGTAACCCTCACACACAGATAGTGGGAGACTTCAACACCAGCTCTCAATGGTGGACAGGACATCCAGACCAAACCTAAACAAAGAAATATGGAGCTAACAGTTATTATAAAAGAAATGGACCCAAGAGATACTCACAGACCATTTCACTCAAACACAGAAGAATTTTCTAAAGGAATCTTCTTTTCAGCACCTCATGGAACTTTCTCCAAAATTGAAAACATACACAGACATAAACCAAGTCTCAGTAGAAGAAGAAAATGAAAATAAGCCTCTGCATCCTATCTGACCATCATGATAAAAGCAGCTATCAACAACAGAGACAATAGACAAACTCATTAAAACTGAATGACTCACTACTCAATGAAAAATGGATCAAGACATAAATTTTACAAAGAAATTAAAATATACCTAGAATTGAATGAAAAAATAAACAAATACCCAAACTTATGAGCCA
The DNA here is from genome assembly GCA_021653895.1 of Mastomys natalensis. Lineage (NCBI taxonomy): Eukaryota > Metazoa > Chordata > Mammalia > Rodentia > Muridae > Mastomys > Mastomys natalensis. The sequence continues at coordinate 341,859 of JAJTUV010001701.1, forward strand.
CAAAGGAAGGTGTCTGTGAGGCGTGTTCGTAGTGCTCAGTGCCTAGAAAAACATTGGAGTGATCTCATACTAGTAAGTTAAGCAGAGCACACTTAGCCAGTATAGCACACCTAGCTCTAGAACAAAAAGAAGAAATCACACAGAAAAGTAGTAGGTGACAATAAATCATTAAATTCAAGGCTGAAATCAATAATAGAAACAAACAAAAGACAATACAGAGAATCAGCAAAACAGAGTTGGTTCTTTGAGAATATCAATTACTAAAAGGCAAAGAAAGGACATTCAAATTAACAAAATTAAAAATAGAAAAAGAGGCCATTATAACAGACACGAAGATATCCAGAAAATTATACAGACATATATTAATATCCTGCAATATACTAAATCATAAAATATAAAATAGATAATTTTCTCAATACATGTCACCTACTAAAGTTAAACAAGATCAGATTAAGCTATTTAAACAATCATCCTATATCCGTAGTGAAATTATTCAGTGGATCCACGACCTCACATAAAACGAGGTACACAAAATCCACGTTCTTTTTTCTGATAGAGAAATGTGGAACAGCCTTGAACTCATTAGCACAGGAGAGGACTTTCTGAACAAAATATCAATAGTACAAGCATTAAGATTAATAATAAATAAATGGGACCTCATGAATCTAAAATGCTTCTATAAGCCAAAGAACACTTGCAATATAACAAAGTGGCAACCTACAAAATGGGGAAAGATTTTATACCTTCTCCCTCATTTGATAGATGGTTGATATGTACAATATATAAAGAATTCAACTAACTGTATATTAAAAAATCAAATAACCCAACTAAAAATAGGTATAATAAATCTAAACAGAACTTCTCATTAAAAAACTTCAAATGACTGAGCAACTCTTAGAGAAATGTTCAACATCTTTGGTCATCAGGGAAATGCAAATCAAAACTACTTTGAGATTCTATCTTACACCTGTCAGAATGCCTGAGATAGCAAAAGTGACAGCTCATGCTGGAGAGGATGTGGAACAAGGGGAAAACTCCTCTATTGTTGGACTGAGTGCAAACTTGTACAATCCCTATGGAAGTCAGTGTGGCCGTTCGTCAGAAAAATGGGAATTGATCTACCTCAAAACCCAGTTATACCACTCTTGGGCATACACCCAAAGGACCTACTACAACCCTTCTTCCTTGACTATGTTCATTGTAACTTTATTCATAATAGCCAAAAACTGAGAACAACCTAGATGCCCCACAATAAAAGAATGGATAAAGAAAAGTGGTACATTCATAATGAACTTTACTCTGCTGTTCAAAAATGGCATCATGAAATTTGCAGGTAAATGAAAGCAAGTTGAAAATATTGTGACTGAGGTAATCCAGATCCAGACATATAAGTATGGTACTTGTACCACTTATGAATAGATATCAGCCATTATGTAAATGATAGCCAAAGTACAATCCATAGTCTCAGTAAGGTACGGTAAAGAGTAGGACTCTAGAGAGAACATGCTAATCTCCCTGGGAAAGGGAAGTATTACAGAGTTTCTGGGGGTGAACCGGGGGTGTGTGGGGAGAGGAGCAGGAAGAATCAGATGGGGAAGAAGATAGGATGAAAAGAGAGAATCTGTGGAGAGATGGCTGGAATTAAAGGCATCTGGAGGCAAGGGTGAGAACCTAGTGCAATGGAAACTTCCTGGAATCTATGTGGGCGATCCTAGTGAACACTCCTAGTAAGGTGGGAAATGGAGTCTTAACTGGCCATGTCTTATACCAGGCAAGGCTCACAGTGGCAGGACTGGGTTCCATTCAATTGTGGTCAATGGCTAAGAGTGTTCATGTCCCATAGAGGTCCCTCAACAACCCCTGCTGATGCGAGGAGAGAGAGTTGCTCTCTGCAAACTGACAGCTAGGGTCCCATTACGAAGGATAATATCCATGCAGCTCACTGTACATGAAGATGTCAATTGGTGCCTACATGGAACATTCTCCCCTACAGTCTGTGTCTCTCTCTCTCTCTCTCTCTCTCTCTCTCTCTCTCTCTCTCTCTCTCTCTCCCTCTCCTCTCCCTCTCCCTCCCTCTTTCTTTCCTTCTCTCTCTCCTTCTCTCCCTAACCCCCCCTCTCGAACGTGTGTGTTTGTGTGTGTGTCTGTGTGTGTGTCATGTTTGATTGTTGTCTTGCCTGGGTCCCACCCCAGAGGGGTTCAAAACCTAAAGGAGGATGCATGGAATAGGGGAAAGACGACTTTGACCAAGAGGCACAGTTCACAAACTCTGACACTGAGATAACTCAGGCCACCTTTATACGCCTATTTTCATTTTTTTTACATTGATTTTCTCATGTACAGTCTCTTTTAAGAACTTCCTATGTTTACCAATAATGTATACACTGTACTTTTTCTCTTTCTTCTTCCCTCAATCCCCACAGTTTCCTGTTAACCCATGAACTGTACCATGAAAGAAGAAACACTTATTCAGCAAGCAGTTAACAGCTAACCTAGCACATTGGTCTATAACCAAGTGCATGTGTTTGGCAGCAATTGCAGTTACAGTATAGAGCGGTGATAAGCTACATATCCAGGAAATACTGATTTAATTATTGACACCCAGCATCTCCCTATATCTTAATCAAGCTATCTAATTCCTCTAATGCCCAGAGAGCTCAGCAAATTAGTAACCTGAGATAGTTCCTAATCCTTGCTTGGTTTACAATGTTTCCATTGAGTCTTGGAAAGAAAGATCTAGCAAGACCTTTCTACCTTTTTGCTAATCAACTAACTGTTGTTTTGAAAAGGCTGGTAGGAGAATTTTCAGAACAAAATTTCCATTAGAAGAGAACATCAGGACTTTAGCTGATGTACCCAGACCAGGGCCTTGTGTTCACTCAATGGCATCACCATTATTAACAGAGGAGTAGTGATCTGTCCTGTTTTCCCAGAATCCTCAGAGACAAACAAGAATGGATCAGTCTGAGCTTTCTTTTTCTGGTTCTGGGGAAATGTCTGTTACAGACAAAGTAAAACTAAAGACTTCCAATAGCAAAGCCAAAAATGCAAACTCAAGGCAAAAGTGAACCAAGCCTTCCCTCAGGAAAGGCCAGGAGATTCTGCATGAATATCCCCACAGGTCCTGGCCATGTGCAGACCCAGCTCCTCAGGCCTTGCCATGTGTCTGCATTACACTCTGCATGTTTCCCAGCAGAGGCTTGGCTGTCTCCATTGGCTTCGGGGAGTCTGCTCTTTTCGCAAGGGAGATGGATGGGGTGTGGGCCCTGAGGAGACAGAATGTCTATGTTTCAGCAGTTTGGGGGACAGTGCAGGGATGGGAAACTGTGAACTGTGGTCAGGATGTGTCGTATGAGACAACAATGTATTTTAAATAATAAAGGAAAAATATTAAATTTTGCAAAACAACAAATTTAAGTTATGTTTATTTTCTACATTAAAATAGGCTGCTAAAATTTGACATTTCACCCACTAAAGTAAATTGCCACACTTGACTACAAAATCATAATACAAATAAGGATTTATAATACTATGAGCATTTTAGTACTGTATTTTTTTTAAAGGACACATTTTGAATTAAATTAAATAAATTACTTAAATTAATAATTTAAAAAGGGAATATTTTTGCTAGTGTTAGAAATATTGATTCAAAGATATTCTATATTTTACTTTTTTAGGAGCCATTTGGAGCTTAACCATAAAACCATAATAAGAAAGCATGATGACTTTCAAAATAAGTGTTTATAACATATATATGTTTTATAACATACATATATAGACTGTTTCATAATACACATGTGTAATTTTATTGAATATAACCACGATTTCTAGTCTTTTAAGTGACGCCTTTTTCAGCACAAGAAGAGACCCTTGAGCATGTGTGCTACACACTGGTGGGGCTAGACAAGTATGTGCACATTCCTGACTGAAGGATGCTGCAGAATGTTCAGGAACATGGAACATACAAGACTGTAAGGATGCAAGAAAACATTCAGAGGACATTAACGCAGATGCTCATTAGAGTGAGGCGACATACGCAGCTGCTAAGGGATCAAAATACAACTGCGGTAAAAATAGTTGGAAGGATGACAGCAGCTGAGAAAAGGTAAGTTCTGAAAGGGCAAAACATTATGTATGAGATAAACCGAAACCAATTAGGAGCACTGACAAAATGAAAAAGAACGAACCGAAAGTGCATCATGCTATATGGAACTGTTTGGTGATGAGTTTTCTTTAATTAACCAGAAACAAGGAAACTTAAGGCAAGAATAAAACTCACTGAGGATATTTTTTAAAAAAGAACATTTAAGAAATGTTGACACTTTACATATGTACACAATGTACTTTGATCCTCTCCATCCATACCCTTCTTATCCCACCCCAATTCATGTTGCCACACATCTTACAAACATGGTCACTGAACTCTGTTTTATTGAGAGAGCTAAGTACAGGAGCTCAAAGCTCTTGGCTTGGTTTCAAGGCATTTTGATTCATTTGGTTGATTGGTTGGTTGAGATTCGAACTTTCAAAGAAGCTCCAGCTATCCTTGACCTCTCGGTCCTCCTGCCTCAGCCTCCAATGTGCTTGAACTACAAGCAGGTACAAGCAAAAACAAGACTCAAAGGTACTAGCTAGAATCAAAGACTAGTTTGCCACTGAGTAGCTATATGTCCTAAAGTGACCTGTCCCCTTTCTAATCCAACTCCTCCTTTGTAGAACACCGATAACAACAATAATGCCTGTGTATGTCAACTACACAGTGTGGGAATTGCATTTCCCAGAATTCCATTCCCTCTACAATTCTGGATTACTTTTGTATAAAGATCACTCTAATCAGTCTCATATTTTGGAGACAATAAAAAAATAAGACAATAAAAATAAAATAATTTCATTGGAGACAATAAAATATATTTCATATTATGTATATTAATTGTCACATCTGTCTATAGCAACCAATTGAATCCGTTGTTTAAAAAGATACATGGGAGATGTCAACACCGTTGGATTAGAAGCTGGTCCATAATGTTTCCTTTTTATTTCTTGTTGTCCCAGTAAGGTTGACTAACACTTGGGAGCCAGAGAAAATAGGGACGATGAAGTGTTAGAATTGTTGGCAGCTGCAGCTGTATCACTAAGTGTAATGCAAATGATTGTGAAAATATAATGTGAAACTTTTCCAGGTCTTTTTGCAGAAAGCTTTTTCATATTTATTCATCTATCCTTGACAACAACAGAATAAAGCACACTACAGCAATGATGAAATCGTTATATCTTCTGTCAGAGATGATTCAAGATGCTGTAATAGGCTCACTCTCGAAATGGTTACCTGTTTCTATTTCAACTTCACATTTCAGTATTTTTAAGTGGCCTTTGAGCAAAATATTCTCAGATGTGAATATGAAAGGAACATTTTTTTGAGAATATTAGCAGCTAGCAAATCAGGGATTTACAAGCAGGAGAAGAGGTAGCTAGCTAAGCTTGCATGGTAGCTATCTACAGTACCCTAAGGGTAAGGATGGCCCTCTGAAGGGATGCTGTGACTGCCGTGAGGAACGGCAGGCAGCAGGCACCCGAAGTCTGCTCTCAAACTCTGTACACCACAACTTCAAGTAGAAAAGAAGAGCTCTTAAAGATGTCTTCCTGAAAAGAAGTATTATGACCAACTGAATTTGAACAGTTATTTGCTTTAGCTTAATTATCCTGAGTAAGTAATCAAAACTAAAAACAACTATCATCCTTTTCTCTTCCTTTTCTCTTCCTTGCCCAAAGGAGAACAGTCTTCTACACCCTTATTCTCTATTCTAGGATGATGAAGCCGTCCTGCAGTCGAGGTCAACCTTGAGAGAATCACTCAGAGAAATGATTTCAGAAATACTAATGCTGTAATCTGTAATATCAAAACTGAAATTTCATGGGAATGAGAATTACGTACCTGGCTTTTCTCCCAGGTTTCCTAGGTAACTCTGCCATACATCAAGGGTTAAGAACAATCTAAACTTGAATTTGGCAGCCCATGCTTATAATCCTAGAACTGGAAATACTAAGGTGGGAGGATCATTAGTTCAAGGCCAGCCTAGCCAACACAGAGAAATCTCATCTCCAAACGATAATGATGATGATGATGATGATGACGACGACATATTTTAAAGCATACAACAAATAAAGAAAAATCTAATACCAAAGAGAAGGTGGATTACTCCTAAACTGGACAGTTCAGCCGGAAACCAAACATTTTGGTAAATGAAGTGAACTAGGAGGACAGTCCTTATGTGAAAATAAAATCATTACAATGGAAAACAATAGAAACAAAATCATTAAGGTGAGCCCTAATCCTATAGGGCAGGATTCGTACAGAAATAGATCTAAAGAGACAACCAGTGTGTGAGGAAGACTGAGTCACAAACCACAGCATACCAGACAATCAGCAAATCACTAGATGCTAGGAGAGGTGATCAGAGCAGACCCCTTCTCTGCCTTAGCAGGATGAAGAAGTTCTATTCAGTTCTTAATTCTGGCCTTCTTGCCTTCTGGCTATATGTCAATAAATACCTACTGCTTAGGTCACCTCATTGCAGGGACACTGTCATAGCAGTCTCAGCAAACAAGTACAAGGCTCACATAGATATCTAATTTATAAAGACATGGAAGCACATTGAAGATATGTTTCCTAATGGGATAATGTTAACTAATCAAATGTAACTGTTGACATTGGTGCAAAGTTAAAGAAGAAAAAACTACTCAGTTTTTCCCCCCTTAGACAGGCAGTAGTGATGCATGCCTTTAATCCCAGCAGGAGAGAGAGGCAGACATATCTCAGAGTTTGAAGTCAGCCTGGTCTACAGAGTGAGTTCCAAGATAGCCAGAGTTATACAGAGTCAAATTTTCCTGAAAAGACAAAAACAAAAAACCAAGAAGCTGTAAGTAAAAACAACAAAGGCAAACAAACAAACAAAAATTTCCCTCAGTGATGGGGGGTAGGGATGTGGAGAATAAATCTACATTAAATGCATTCTTCCAATATTAATTCTAAAAAATTCTCATGTAGACTAAAATTTGTAATGACTTAGAAAATAAGACAATAATAAAAATGTCTTCAAAGCAACATGTCTGTCAAATCCTAACTGCTTTTAAAGTAGTTTGTAGCACAAAAATCATCGTAACAAAGGCTGGCTAGTAAAAGCCTCTACCACCCTGGAAAGCTATGACTCTTACTACTTTTCTGATTTATTTTCGTTATTTGTAAATATGTCTATGTGAAGGGGTAGTTGGGAGATAATGCATGTGAGTGAGTATGCACCCAGAGTCCAGAGTCGTCAGATTCCACTGGAGCTAGGTGGCGGCTGTGAGCCAGCCATGGGTGCTGGGAAACAAACTCAGGTCCTTGCGAGGACAGTATGCACTCTTAGCTGCTGAGCCATCTCTCCAGCCCGACTCTTGACATTTTATTAAAAGCATGAAGAGATGAAGAGGTCTAAACTGAACTTACACTTTGGAGCGTGACTAATGTTAAAGACGTGTGCATAACCCATCCCATCCATCAGCTATGAAGGAAATTTAGAAGTCAATTCTTAGACATATGAGCTATGAGACTGTCCCAGGGAGAAATCCTTCTCAGTAAGGTGGATAAATGGATTTTACTGGAAAAGGAAGATGTTTTCCAAAGCCCAAACAATTTGATACTGCCAGCTTTCTACCCTAGCTCATGTCCTAAACTATCAAACCAGGAACAAGAAAGTAAGATGGCAGAGCTTCCTAGGTACCATGATATTACTGTTTACCAAAGGGAGCATAGATCCCCAGGAAACACTGGGAATAAGAGATGGCTTCTCAGCAGTACTAAACCAGGGCAAAGGCTGTATGTCTTTGAAAGGCAGACCCTAATAGGAAGGCATGGAAAACACATCACTGTCCTAGTACTTGTAAAAGGTTACCCATGGGCTTTAACTACATCTATGCTGTTAAGTAATTTTCCCTAAAGACTATAGAAATTAATATTATATTTATCTTCATCCACATTTCTGGTTACCTGTCACTTGTAATTTGCTAATATCTGAGAAGCCACAGACTAAATGTTCTAATATTAGATTGATAATAAAAGTAATTGATCTCCCAATTGGCTAACCTAAAAAAGCACTTGAACTTCAGATGACAGAAACAATTACATCTATTTTGGGGTGTATGAGAATTTAACCTTGATTTCTGGCCCATAATGTGTACTGGGTTAGCCAATGCTGCAGAATAAGCCACTTGGAGATCAATAAGATGCTGTTTGAAATGGACTCACAACTCTTTCAGCCAGCAGCTTAGGACTGACCTGATGCACAGTATTCAAATGCTGGAGCATCATGAAAACCTAAGCAACTTCAGTACTCAGGAAATTGCATGCACTTGTAGGTGCACTCACAGGCCTGGTCTATAGCATGTGTCTTCAATAATCTACCTGAAATTAAATTCTAGTAAACACAATCCCAGACTTAAATTGTTTTTTTTGTTTGTTTGTTTTGTTTTGTTTTTACATTCTTATAATTTTCCATGAGGTAAAAAAACAAATGGAAGTTATTTTGGACTATGCTTATGACCTTCAGGTGTGCCATTAATAGCTACAAATCTCAGTACTTTTATAATGACTTATAAAAGTAAAAGTAAAATAGAGATTAAAAGTAGATTTTGAATCTTAGAGGAGTGGAAATATTTTCAAAAGAATAGCTTCCTTTTTATTTTTATTAAAAGTAGATTTTTTTCTTACACTATATCCAAACCACAGATTCCTCTCCAAACACTCTTCCCAACACCTCTTCACCTCTCCCCACCCCCCTGGATCCATTCAATTACTTTTCAAAAACAGAGCAAGCCTCCAAGAGACACAGGTCAAAGAGGGCAAAAGAAGATACAATAAGACAAGGCAAAAGACTTCATATACAAGCTGGACAAGGCAACTCAATAGGAAGGAAAGAGTCTCAAAAGCAGGCAAAAGCGTCGAGGGTTGGGGGATGTGGAACAAATTTATGCAGGGCCCATGCTAGCCATTTCAGTTTCCGTGAGCCCTGCTTAGTTGATGCAGTGGGACACATTCTAGTGTCCTCCATTCCCTTCTGACTCCTATAATCTTTCCTTTCCCTCTTTTGTGGGGTTTCCCTATATCCAAGGTGAAGGACCCAATGGAGACATCCAATTCAGACTTTCTGTATAATGTCTATCTGCGGGCCTTTGAACCTGCTCCTATCTATTGCTGGAGGACGTCTTTCTCATGAAGACTGGACAAGTTACTAATCTGAGTATAGTAAACTTGCACAGCCATTATGAAAATCAATATGGCTTTCCTCAGAATATTGGAAATTGATCTATGTCAAGACCCAGCTATTCCATTCTTGGGCATATACCCAAAGGACACTCCATCCTACTACAAGGACACTTGCTCAACAATGTTTACTGTGGCTTTCTTCATAATAGCCAGAAACTAGAAATAAACTAGATGACCCTCAATTGAAAACTAGATATAGAAAATGTGGTACATTTACATAATGGGATATTATTCAGATGTTTAAAAAATGACATCATGAAATTTTCAGACACATGAATGAGACTAGAAAACAAATCAGTCAAAGTGAGTTAACTGAGACCTAGAAAGACAAATATAATACGTATTCCCTTATAAGTGGATATTAGCCTTTAAATAAATGATCAAGCTACAAGACACAGATCCAAAGAGGTTATGTAAAGTGGAGGGCTCTAGGGAGAAAGCAGGGATCTGTCTGGGAGAGGGAAATAGAATAGATTCTGTGGATGTGCTAGTGGTTGGTGGGGCCTGGAGCAGAAGGGATAAGGGCATTAGCTGTAGCAGGCAAGGAGGGAGAGAGTGTGGGGAGAGATAACTGGAATTGGGAGACATCTGGGCGATGGTGTGGAAAGCTAGTGCAGTGGAAGCTTCCTAAAATCTATGAGTGTGACCACTGAGGACTCCTAGTAATGGAGGATTTACAGTCTGAAATGGCCATCTTTTGTAGCCAGGCAAGGCTCCCAGTGCTGGGCCTGTGCTGCTTTCAGTTGAGTTAGTCGAGGAGGTTTTTATGGAGATCCCTAAACAACCCAGGCTGATGCTAGAAAAGAAGTTTCCTCACTGAAAACTGACAGTGGAGCCCCATTGCTGAAGACAACTTCCACACAGCTCACTGAATGCCAACAGTCAAGTTGCTGTGGGCGTGGAGCCTTCACCCCTATGTTGAAAAGAATATCTTCTTTTCCTATAACCATGAGACGATTTCTGTGAGCCTCTACCTAATGTCATCTTGTAAATGGAGTTCTGTCTAGATGGCAAGAGGATTTCCTATGGAATCCCCAGAAGTGTTGGACATTTAGTACACAGTATCTGCAAGTTTTCCTTAACAATCCACTAGAAAGAACAGGCAGACTAGCTTCATGCACTGTTATGGTTATCTTCTTTAACACTGATTTTACAAGGATGCTCCAAGGATTGCTACCCAACTCTCACTGCAGCTTTGGAGCACCATTCTGAGCTATGCCTCTGAGGCATAGCACTGACACACCTTCCTGTATTTTTAAAACTCCTCTTGACTAGCTCCCATGTTGTAACTAGGGCCCATTCTCATTTACTAACTCTAGACTTTCCATGGCAGATGTGGTTTTAATGTCCTTATTCCTCACTGCTTGGTAACTGAAGTCGTGTCATAACTATCCCTCCTTTTCTGTTTTCATCTCCCAGCATCCAAATTCTATACCATTTTTTAAAATGTCTGTTTTCAAGTCTTCTTTAAGAGCAACACAATGAGAGACTGAGGTTATCCAAAGCTTCTCTCTCCAGCCATATCTTTCCACTTCTCTGTACTTCCATTCCCCCAGCTAAGCTTGCAAACTTGGTGTCTCAAAAAGCACCATGCCCTTCTCAGTGACTGTGCCCTTCCATGGATGCCATCTTTGTTATCCTACCTGCCTCCACCCAAGGCCATCTCCATACTTCACTCAGGGATGTGGTGGGAGGGTAACAGAGCAAGGAAACAAAGAGTTAGAGAAAGATGACAGAAACACTAATTCTATTACAACTTATCTAGCATTAATGGTGTTGACACAATAGTAATACCAATTTGGACAATCTTTAAGTGTTTAAACTTTACTGTTCTTGAAAATGATGAGGTTTGGGGGTTGTTTCTATCTATCTTTCTTTGTTTCTTCTTTCTTTTTCAAGTAATACATTATTTTGCAGGAATGCATTTCCTCTTGTGAGCTGTCGAACTTGGTGATGGGAGAGATGACTTCTAGGTAAAACTGGCTTATTAAATTAATGTATATAAGACCTCATTCCTGCTCCATCAAGTTTTCTGTCTTACAGAAAAACAAATTTACATTGAAAGCAAGCCTTCTAGTCCAACTTCCAAGTACTAGAGGAACCTCTAAATGAACATTCTTTTGTAAGTGTGGAGTATTCTGTTTTGAACACAGACCATGTTTGCAATGTAATCTTAAATAGTCATAGAAACATGTCACAGAATGCTCTAGATACCAATTTTCCTGCTGCCATTCCTTGCTTAGCATATGTAAAGCTAAAGGCCAGACCTGCAAGCTGCAGCCTTTGCTCTTAGACCTGTGCCTTACTTCAGCACACTCTAGGTCTTGGGTAACTGAGTGTGCTTGGCAAAGATTAGTCACCGACTAGGTCTAGCAGAAAAGAAGTCTTTAAAAATGCACTTTGTGTGTTCCAAGGTTCTAAAATGCCAGAAGGTAGTTTTGAAGGAGAATACAATGATGTCATCTGACCTCGCCTGCATTACACTATGTGTACAGCATACAGAGAAACCAGTTGCTTCTCCTCAGTGTAACAAACTGCACAACAAGAAGCCAACAGAAGCTCTACTATCCCTGTGAACCACAGAGTAAGAAGGTTAGGGCCAAGATGTACATCATACATCCTTCCCTATGACCTAAGCAGCTCCTCATCCTATGCATTCCTTCTATCTTTAAAGAGAAAATACTCATAATTATTCACCCCTAGATTGGCATGTGAATGATGATATAAATGTTAGATGTAAAATTCTTGGAGCACTGCTCACCAGATAGGCACATTTAATAAATACTAGTTACGCTTATAGATACATTTTTAAATTTATGTAAGGTGAACATCTTCACCAAAAAGCAGCTTTTACAACTCATATTAAATGAAATATATATGACATTTGCCAATTACCAAAGAACTATTACTGCCAGATCACTTTTACAATATTATTATTAAAGAACCAAGAAACCTGTCATTAATTGGCTTTCAAATTAGAAAATGGTCACAGCTGCTTTTGATGTCAAAAGTATCCCCTCTCCAGGAAAAAGACATCGGGATGGGTATGGCCCTCATGCCTCATTGGACAATGACAGGAGGACCAGAGCCATTAAAAGGTCCCCTTCAATTATTGGAGGTCAGGCCTCTATCCCCACCTTCACAAGATTAGAATCGCCAAGGCCCTCCTATACTTAGAGAAAGGAGGAGATGTCAGGGGCAGCCCTGCTTATACACTGAAGGCCTAAAATCAGCCATAGGCCTAAAATCAGCAATAGGCCTGACATACATACATGCTAACACAAAGTCTTGGGTCTCTGTGGAAAAACACTGAAACAGCAGGCTATAAGCTATTGTAAACAGGCAGCTTCTGTGGAAATTTACCAGCACGAGTAGTCATAGATCTCAAAAATAGGCAGCCTCGGCGGACAGTACCAACTTAGATAAGGACAAGTGAATCATAGGCAGAGTCATAGTGACCTGTCCCCTGAAACTTCACCCAGCTGATACCCTGTTCTGAATGGTATCTGTTCTCCCCCTGAACACCTATGCTCCGATGTCATTCCCTTCCCCACATCCTGCCTTTTTGTGTTTGTAACCCCTGTGTGAATAAGTAAATTACGATGTGATTTAAATAATTAAATAAAAAAAAAGAACATGGTCACAGATTACAACTGTCATTAGAGAAAGTATCACAAGAATTAAATACCAGTCTTGGCCTGGGAGATTTACTCTGAATTTTTAAACAAACCTCATTTATTTCTATCTCTGGCAAAGATACATGAGTCTGGTCTGGAACTAACAGAAGGAAATAATACAGCATTCTGTAACACTGTTTTGAGTCAAGTGTGCATGTGTGTGTGTGTGTGTGTGTGTGTGTGTGTGTGGTGTTCCTCTGTATTGAGGTGGTTCAGTGTAATCTACGGTATATACATGGAAGTTGGTAGATGCTAAAGTACCATGACTGGTGTTGATATTAGCATAGGGTCCCTCTCTTGCTTTTCTATGGCAAATGTAACACTAGCCTGCTCTGAGCTCCTGAGGCTTCTGCTGTCTCTGTCCTCTGTGACCCCATGGGAGTGCAGGGATTACAGATCTCATGCTATGTGCCCAGATTTAATGGACTTTCTAGAGATTTGACTTCTGGTTTCAACACAGCACCAGCAGCTACTGTACTCACTAGCCATCTATTAAGTCTAAGTCCCAAACTAAGAACAGTAAGACAACAAACACTTTTGACAATTCTTAATGCTCATACAACTGGAAAGTCTTCATTTCTATAGCAAAAGGAACTGGAACTGACCAGAGTAAGGGCCTCCCCTGGCTTAGAATGCACTGCATAGAGATCCTCGTGCTATCTTTTGAGATGATTAGGCAAGTCCTTCCCACATGTCTTGGCAATGTCTGCAGAATTTAACCTACTTGCTGGTCTGCATCCTGATCTCTCTGATACCACTCTCTGTCCTCTTACAAAGTGCTGCATTCTAGGACACAACAAGGACTTTATCGTTAAGGCCAAGAACTTGGTCTCATCATCTTCCTGATGATGTCACCCCTGGAAAGTGAAATAATCTTTGTGCACCTGTTTTTAATATCTGTGACATGGGAGGTAAGTGGAAACCATTGACATGATGCTATATATATTCAATATTATTACTTTTTCCCAGGTTCCAATGTTCATAATGCCAAGACTTTAATTAAAACAAACCCATGAGGTGTGATTCTATTTAGATGTATTTCTTATAAACAGACTTCATTTCATCATTCTCTTCAATAATCTTACAGTAAAGTTAGATATGAGTGTCATCCTGTCAATATGAGTTCACAATGGCAGCTGGAAAATGACATCTTCTCCTTACTCTGGTTCAAAGGCTATACTAAAAGGACCTGTCTAACATGTTTAAGAGCTCAGTCCAGTTTAGATTTTGTATTGACTTTAACAATAAATGAAATCTTGCCACTGCTGCATTCCCATTCTCTCTCACTTGGCAGTTTTATGGGTGATAGAGACGTTATCCTAAACGCTGCATGATAAAAGAGTTCTGCTTAGAGACAGCATAACTTGATATCTGTGATTAAAGTGTTTAGACTCTGTAGGTAGATTGCAAAAACAACATATAATTTGTACATATTGGTATTGAAAATCCAATTACATTATTTTGTCTCTCCTACAAAGTGTGAGGCTGAATTTTAGCCATGACTACCTTTTCTTTTGGCCCAAAGTCCATAGTCAATAAATACTGAACTTCTAGCCTTTAAGCAGAGAAATGATGGCTTGTTCCTTTTGTTTGATCAAGCACAGCACATATATGATAATACAGGTAGAGTGTGTGTGTGTGTGTATGTGTGTATGTGTGTGTATGTGTTGCATCAATTTCTTCATCGAAGCAGTGTTTCATGTAGTGCAATGGCAGAGGCACACATCTGGTTTATAAGCCATGCTTCATCGTAATGTAATTTTGTAGCTGCCTAGAGGATGTAACACATGTCATCAATAACACACTTCCAGCTTAATACAGCATGGCTTATTAAAGGTGCTGGATACAAATTTACATGTACAGAAATGAATGATGTTGACTGTGTAAAATTCATGGAAATTTTACATGAAGAAATTTGGGAATGCCTTTCATGCTATAACATAATTACAGCGTTGATCAACAGTTCCCTTGCCTCATCACACAAACAACTCAAGGGACGGCAACTGACTTTATAACCATTTACCATTAACAATGTGAAAACATGATTTCCATCAAGGCGGACACCTTAAAATGAAATGAACAAGCTCTCCAACATTATCGGTAGTAGTCTTTCTCCATAGTCACATTTTTAAAGCGTTATTACATCTTCTCCCATTAAGGCTGGTACTTTATCTCTACAGTTGCCATGAATAAACACAAACAAAGAGAGGGACATCAGCTGGCAGA
The DNA here is from genome assembly GCA_021653895.1 of Mastomys natalensis. Lineage (NCBI taxonomy): Eukaryota > Metazoa > Chordata > Mammalia > Rodentia > Muridae > Mastomys > Mastomys natalensis. The sequence continues at coordinate 357,063 of JAJTUV010001701.1, forward strand.
TGTTCAGACTATTTTCTGCCACATACTTAAGGGAGATATTTATCCTGTGTTACCCTCAGTTTTCTCTCAAACAAGGCAGTGATAATCCAATTTCCAGGCTAGTACTATGTTACCATATACCAACAGTAAACAGCACAGAAAACACTTTCCCAGTCACCCTAAGCCCCCATCTCCCCCAAACCCTACAAAGATGGCCATAGTTCATAGTCTTGAATGGAACAATTCAGAAGATGCTGGATGCCTGTGAACCTCAGGTAGAGTCCAGTGATGAGGTCAGAGTGTAACACTCATGATGGCATACAGGATGACACTCAGGGTGGCTTACAGGAAGACTGGGGCCAAAATCTTAGCAAGAGAAAGCGTAGTACTCCTGAGATCTGGGACTGGGACCACCCACCTTGCAGTTCTAGATTAGAGGTATAGAGGTACATGAAGGACTCTATGTTCCTGAAGAAAAAATAATTAGAAATTCTATTTGAGGGATGTATGCGCGATTGAGGAAATTGGCAATGAGAAAATATGACATTATCGAATTAAAGATATTTCAAAACTCAGAACACTATAACCAAGAAAAAATATTCTTGGACGTGATTAGTAAGCAAAGGAAATTCATCTTCAACTAATCTAAAAATTCTATAAAAAAAAAAGCTGGAGGGAACCTCATATTTTTAATTGTGGTTTTAAAATAAGGAAAAGATATCTAAGAGAAGTGACTTGACCAAAAACAATGCCAGTTACCAATAAGGTCAGGCTCAGTATTAAGTCTATGGATTCAGTGTGTGAGCAAAAAGCCTGATTTCCATTGATACATTGAAATCATTTCAAAAGTAAATTGTCATCCATGAGCCACATATGTAAAGAGAGAAGCATTTGAGAGTAGCCCACCATGTAGAAAGAGATGCTTGCACTGATTATTAAATTTGTTTTTTTTTTTCATTTCATTCTTTTTTTTAATTGGGTACTTTCATTATTTACATTTCAAATGTTTTCCCCTTTCCTGGTTCTCCCCCACTCCATTCTTTTTTTTTTTTTATTGGAAATTTTATTTACATTTCAGATGTTCCCTCCTTACCCCATTTCCCCCCTCCCTCCCAGGAACTCACTATCCCTTCCCCCATCCTCCTGCCTCCACGTTGGTGTACCCCCCCACCCTCCCCCGTATCTCACCTCCCCACCCTCGAATATCCCCCCCCCCACGACAGGACACCCAGCCTTCATGGGACCAAGGATCTCTTCTCCCACTTATATATAGCTCCCTTGCATATATAGCTGGAGCCATGGGTCCCTCCCTAAGCGCTCCCAGGCTGGTGGTTTAGACCCTGGGGGCTCTGGTTGGTTGCATTCACCACCAAGTGAACAAAAGATACTCAACATCATTAATGATTGCGGTGCATAAACCAAAGCTAAAGTAAGATACTGCTCAGATGCTCTAAGATTAACTTTGTAAAGATAAACAAAGGGACTATGTTAATCCAAAAGAAGAAGAAATGAATCCATATAACAAGAGCTACCAGTGACGTAAATAAAAGAAGCACCAATGAACTCCAGGGAAGAACTCACAATCATGCAGCTGTTTTGAAAAAAATAAGAAAACTAAGTTCCTTGAAAACTAAACACCAAGTTATAGTGTTACCTAGAAATTCCACGGCAAGCCCAAGAGAGAGGAAAAGATTGCTCAGGAAATTGGAGGGAAACCTGCATGAGAGTTTATAGAAGTGTTATTCATTTATCCCAAATGTGGAAACCACTCAATGCCCACCAGTTGATGAACAGATAAAGAAAACGCCATGTCTATTCAATGGAAGGTTCTCTTTGAAAAGAATGGACTTCTTATATGTGACACAACATAGATTAACCATAAAAGTTTAGGCTAAATGAGAAAATCTAGGAATAAAACATCATCTATTATATGACTTAATTTAATGTGAAATGTCCAGAATAAGTAAATCCAGAGATATAGGTTAGAGCAAAGGCTCAGATTAGTTACTTCAGACTGTGTGAAAAGTTGAAAAAAATGTAACATGGCTAAAAAAAACTGGATAGTGGAGCGAGAGTGGTTAGGGAGTGCCGGCTGTGCTTGTGGAAGATCTGAGCTCCATCCCCAGTTCCTACACAGCAGCTCACAACCATCTGCAACTCCAGTTCCAGAAGATCTTATGACCTCTTATGCCCTCCTGCCAGCACTAAAACTGCATGCTGTCTAAACCCCGTCACACATAAATAATAAGTAATAGGGGATTAAAAAAAGAAAATCGACTAATATAAGGAAGGGAATTTCTTTTCGTGATAACAGAAATATTCTACAATTGAGTTTGGTTCTGGATGAAAAATGTGAATATACTGAAAGCTTACACTCTCACAGTTTAAATGGGTGGGATTCATGGCCTGTGAGCCGCAGTTCGACAAAACTGTTATTTTAAAATTTGCATGAGAACAAGAGTGGGCAGAAATATCCTCTAGTGGAACACATTTCCCAGTTAGAGCTTTAAATACCAGAAAAAAAAAAAAAACCCACTCATTTTTAAAACAGGTTTACTGCAAAAGTTGGTCCAATGTTTTCAGTGATTAGGTGCCAAAATTAACAGGAGAAAAGAAGATGGTCTTCTGTGCCACCGGCACTCTCTTCCTGTCAAAATCTTAGAAAATCGGCTGAAACTGTTAGTTAATATTATTGCAAGGATCTTCTGCATATCAATTATGCCCGAAGTCATTATTTTTGGCAGTCAAGCTATAAATCCTGACTCAAGAGAGATAATTTGGTACCATCTGTTCTCAAACTTGAACATTCATCAGAATCACCTGGAGGCTTGACAGAATACAGATTGCTGGATGCCTCTTTCAGAATTCCCAAGGCAAGCAGGATTGCAAGGCTGACATTAATTCAGCTGGCCCAAGGACTGAACTTCCTAGAACTTCTCATGGGTGTTTACTAGTCTACTTAGTTTTCTCACGAACATATTTATGGGCAATCTACCTCAGTTGGTTCAAACATAATTGTAAAAAAAAGCCAAGCCTGTCCCATGATCCCTATGCAACCGTTGATTTTCTAATCAATCACGTGATAGGAAGGAAACTATTGTCTAAGACAGAATGAATAGTCTATGGTGTATACCAACTCTTGTTTAAAAGATACAATATTTAAGCTACTATAGAAGGATAGTTGGAAGGTCACAAAAAAGAGGAGCATTAGTGAATTAGAATGATACCAGAGAACTAGAAAAGATCAAAAAAATACTAACTCCTTCATTGTACAGGGGCGCAATGATGATAGAACCCCTGGTGTATTTTCACATACTACCTACTATCCAGGTCTGTTTGGTGCATCCCAGTGATAAGGCAGCTAAGAATATATGGACCCTAACAGGTCCATGGTGTGGTTTCCAAAATCCTAAGAGCTTCACTGTGTGGGCAAGATGCCTTTGTGTTTTCCAGCTATCTCCTGTAATAACCTGTCGTATTTGAGACACCTTGAGTGTATATATATCCTTTCAGTTCTGATTGACTACATTATGAGAAAATCTCCTTATGATAGAAGGATGCTCAGCTCTAACGAGACAATTCTTTATATAGATATGGGCTGATTGTGGATTCCTAGCTGAGGATTCATAATCAGAAGCTATAACTGAAGGCATGAACCAAAAAGTGAATATAGCAGTCAGCCGATGTTTGGGTTCCCCTATTGTCATATTGTGCAAGCATAAACAAGCTAAGGACATTTGTTGGAAGAGTAAGGATATCTTTAAGCATTTAACTGAGAAGGAAGTAAAGAAAATATACTAAACAAAGTGAAAAAAATGTGAAATAGACAGTTTTAGTCTAATGAGTTTAGCTATTAAATGAGCACCACTAAAACATAAAAGAAAAAATAACAATATAATTTGGAAACCAGATCACTATAATTCTCTCTCAAATATTTATACTTGAGATTAGTATTTGTATAGTAGCCACTTGGTAAATGCTTTGCACGTGAATTGTTACACTAAAAATGCTTTAAGTACTAAAGTTAGGCAATACATTGTTTAAAGACTGCTTCTCAAATTTGTGGCAGTATTTCCCTTTTCTTTGTAATATATTCCATCAAATTCATGTTCTATACAAAGTAATTTGGAACTAATTTCCTTGGGTGTAGCATATACAATTGTAGGTAATATTAAAAAGAAGTAATTGGAGTTACAGATGTGGAGCTAGGACAGCTGTGGGCATGGTGATCTTGAGAAAAGCTCAGAAGTAGAAAGCATAGTCCATGAGGTTCAAGGTACAAAGGAAGGCTTTTCAGAAATGGCTGAGTTATCATCATCATGGTTTGTGGATGAGGTATATGATTTGAGGAATTAGTTCAGTGTTTTCCACTGACCACTGATAGGAAAACACAAAATTGGAGGGGACTCATTACTTTTGCTTTTATCTGTTAGACACAATAATACTAATAAATCGGTTCATAGAATCATGCTTTTAATATCAAAAAGACAGAAAGGACATCACTGTAGAAAAAAGAAGAATTAGCAGCATGAGCCTACTATTACCTTTATTTTCCAGTTTTGGAATAGGACCAGTCAATGACTTGTCCATTAGCTCAGACTAGGTCGCTAACATCACACATGAGCATTGGAAACAGAAGCATTCATATCTTCAAAATGTTCCACGATGTTAGGGAAATGCCTCGTCTGCCTCAAGCAGTAATTTATATACGTTTGTCTTATTTTCTTGACCATCTCAAATAATCGACAGCTTTGGCTCACCCTGGCGAATCATATCCACAAACTTCCTTCTTGAGCAGTGTCAAATGCTTGATACAGCACACAGACCAAGCTTCTGGCAGCCGCATCATCTCACCTTCTGCTAAATGTGTTTTCATGCCAAGAATCTTCAGCCCATGCTATGTATTCATGCTATGTTCCAGTGGCTGCCTGGGAATCAGACCCAGGGCTCTGGCTATTTGTTAATACAAAACACCTGTTGAACTTGTTTGCCAGGATTAAGTCTTAAAGTGATCTGATTTCTAGTGTATTTTAAAGGAGACAGTAAGTATCATATCTCTCCTCACATATGTGTTGGTAGTAGCTATTGCTCAATGGTTGACTTCAGTTGATAACATTTATAACTTGTCAAACATGGTGACCACCCCCTATGCCTGCTTTTTCTCCAAGTGTTTAATAACTGTATTGGGGAAATTAGAGAAGTATGTCAAGAAAATTCTTCCTTCGGAATTACTTTCTATTATTCATGACATGAGCACCTAGAAGGAACAAATATAATGAAAGTTTTTACAAAGCAATTGGATAAATGGATGAATTTTAAACTTTACATAGTAACATCATTACAGTTGCTTTGAGTATATAACTAGCTTTGAATAAAATCATTAAAAGGCACATTATGGGTTGGAAAAGACCATCATCATTTCTATGAACCTGATTCTATACAAATTCTGTTTCTGGATATAATTTTAAGATACTATTAAAAAATACCTCAGGAAAAATAAACATCTAAATGAAAAGGAACTCAAGGAGATTACTTAATTTGAGTTTGAGTTTCTTTTGTCAAATTTATGAAATGTGTCAGTAATCTAAAACCAAAGGGGGGGTTAACTTAATCTAATTTTTAAAGTGTATGCTGCAGAACTGACTTTTGATTACAGTAAGGGTCTACCAAAGGCAAAGGCATAAGGCTCAACACTCATGTGGTACAGTGTGGGAAAAAACACGCACAGGGTGGCCCTGTTCCGGGTGGCAGCTTCCCGGGACCACGCGGAGGCAGCCTTCGGGGGTAGGCGCCAGCGGAGGAGTCCCAGGACCACAGCGGAGTTCCACATACCAGAGAAAGTCTGAAGTTTCAAAAGCTGGAAGCTTTGCAGCAGCAGGCACAGAAGACACGTGGAGTCCAAGAGATGAAAAGTTTTATTGTCCATGGTGGGATAGTTGGACCTGGATGTGTGTGCGCCCCTCCCCGCCAAAAGCCAGGGAGCTGGTTTAAATAGGGAGGAAGAGGGGAGGGAATAACTTAATTATCTATGTCCCCAGGCCTTTCGATAACTCATTAATATGTAGATTTCTAGAGGCAGAGGCCTGTTAGTCACGCCCTCTACCTGTGTCTGCGACTGATGGTGCAGGTTAAATGGAGATTAGACCACATGTCAGGACCCTGGGTTTCTGGGGGCGTGACCGAACACCTGCCATCGGGGTTCCAGGCCCATGTTAACCCAAGATGCCCTTCTACAGCCCGTCAGTACAATGGTGTTTATCCTTCATGGAATCTGCCAACCAAAAGATATGTCAGGAGTTTGGCTTTCAGCTCACAGCAATAACAAGGAGGCCTGGTGTACCTTGCCAGTAGGAACTCAGGGCCCAATGGAGATTATTCCATTGCTTCGCGTTGCTGCTCAGTTGCTCTGAGCAACTTCTGAGCTACCATCAGCACCAATGTAGCTAAGACATACATTTCATGTAAAAGGCCTATAGTAAAGGGAAGATACTTGTAATAGATTCAATTCATCCAGCAAAATTTATGCAGCTTAAGTATCAATGTCAGCATTTAACTTTCCAAATTCTGGAAAATTAAGACACATTCAATGCTTCAAACCTAGTTTAAAAAATGATATTTCTTAATGCATAGAACTCACATTGGCAAACTGAGCAGTATGGAAATTTTGACTCTAAAAAGGGAGTCTGTCTAAACTACTATTAGAAGAACATTAATGCTCTCCTGTAAAGAAAATGTAATTATTTGAAGTAAAGAAAATTCATAAATGTTAATTATGACTACAAAGCAGGAATGGGAAAGAAGCAGCTACGGTTGTCTGGAGATGCTCACTAGATATCAAATGAAAAGCTACAAAAAACTGGTCCAAGTATCAATCCCTCCCTCTATATGCAGTTTTAGACACATGAACAATAAAAGAGGACTTTAGTAGGCTGGATGTGTCTGGTCTTATACAATCATTTTACCCAACTAAGTTCTGTTGAATTTTTTTTTTTTCAATGCACTGTCTCTCGTGAGACCCCTTTGCAAACCTGTTGCAGGTATCCATGCCATGTTTCTTCTGTTGTTAGAAACATAAAACACTGACATCACTACTTTGGAATGGGACCAATTTGCACTAATTCTCAATACATCCGAGATCCCAGACCTTTTGATTTTATGTTCTAAAAGAAAGACATGCACTCACCTTGTAAACATAGGGGAGAGGTGAATGTAAAGACTGTTTCCAACTTTTGTATGCTAAATAAGGATACTTATAAGTCCCAAATTCCACCTTTAAGTGCCATAAGCTAACCATATTTAGCACAAAAAGTATATAATAGTTATGATCTTAAAACAAAGATGACTTATTTTTCCCTTAAGAAATGGCATCTAGCCATCATTTTCTCTAGAATACGGTAGCCCTGGCTGTATACTGTATTATATATCTTCAATAAATCCACACCCTCATTGATCAATCAGTGGACATAACATAATAGATTATTTCAACATTTCTGTTTATATATGGGAATTAACTTTAGAGTTCTTTGGGGAGAAGAAATTGTAATAAGCCTCAAATTCAAGTTGAACAGCAAAATCAGTTTCAACTTCTACAATTTACATTTACATGTCTACTATGAAAGTCTTTAATAAAAGCAATATGGTTTGCAGATGAAATATGCTTTATATTATGCCTCTAATTATTCAGATGGGTATAGATATATTGTTAAGTGTTTTTAAATTGACAATAATGAAAAACAAGCTATATTCCTTACAAAGGATTTTCATAATTTCATTATTTATGTCATTTTTATAGCTCCTTAAGTATAGTTTCTGAGTGTTTATGTTGAAGGCACGATATAATTATCTTCATAAGTTTCAGGTGTGAGGCAAGTCCTTTAGCTGTCACATCACGTCACAGCTGTTGCAAGGCTAGCTTTCCCTGTACCTGCATTCTATGTGACATTTCACTAGGTCTAGTGAGTGACAGCAGTGTCCAATCACAATGAGAATATTACCCAGTCACCTGTTCTCTACACATGCTTGACTCCAAGCCACCTCACTGAGCTCACCTCTCAGTACTGCTCTCTTTCCTGGCTGTAGGCTACATGCCTCCTTCATAATCCCTGAGACACACCATGGGCCTGTCATCATTCAGGCCTTTCCAATTCATCACATAATGGCATTTTCCATTTACACTGAAAGTAGCCTGAGAGTCCATGAGGGGACATTTAATAATAAGACTAGAATGCAACTTGGATAGCTGCAATATAGTCTGTGACTGCAATGGCCCTCCTCTATATACAGATGTGAAAGGTCATAGCTTCCTACCTCAATGTTATCTCCTCCAAAAGGTCTTTCCTGGCAAAGCCCATCCTCCAGGAATGACTACATATTGTCGTATCAGTCTGCTTGACTATCCTCAGAGCACATATATCATTGTCTGTCTTGATAGTGCTTGTCTGTATATTCCTATCCATCCTCAGCACTAGTTGAGATTAGAGATTTTCCTTTCATTCATCATTCTAACCACAGCATTAAAAACTATACATTGAAACAAGTTAGAATAACCTATTGAAATAAGTATCTAATAGTCATAAGAAATAATATTTATAGTAAAATAATCTAATTTTAGTCTATATATCATTAAACTATATTAGTCCATCCCTTAAGTTATGTAAGAATTATTTTTAAATTCCTATTTAGTTATAAATTAAATTATCCTCAAGACCCATTACAACTTAAAAGTGGAACATCAAACAAAAGATAAATGAATGGATGGAGTGGATGCTTTCAGTGAATAGCCAATGTTGTTGGAAAATACTTTCCTTTCTTTTGTTAATTAAGTTGAAACTGATATAAAACCAAGTGATGTCTCTTTACAATAAAACTAATAACACAACACACAAACATGAGACCCAGGAAAGGAACAAAAAGACAGATAACAGTGTACTTTCTAAGAGGCATGATAACTTTGCTTCACACGTTGATGTAAAAACAGTTTTAAAGACTTGACTATCAAATTTCTTTGATCATGCTGAGAAGAACAGACCTCAGCTGACATAACCATTTCAATGACTGAAAAAACATCATAAATCATTTATTACTTTTTAAATTATGTTTTTCATTGCTCAAGCCCCAAAGGCAACACTTTGCCTTGAGTGTTGGAATGGCCTGTCTGGTCTCATGTTAAAGCTTCCATAGTCTAAGAAATTTTGGAAATATTAGTCCTTAAATTTTTTTCTTACAAGAGACTAAAGTATAATTGCTCTGAAATAAAAAGAAAACATATTTCAACATGCTGTGTTATATTCTTTGAACTAGGCAGTATTCAAATGATGATCCTTGGGATCTACCATCAATCACTAGAGGGCACATGGCTCAAATGCCTATGTATTTTCCTCCATATTAGTTGTGGATTGGTGATGATCAATCTCCTGCTCAGAGTGACAGTGACCAACTGCAAGTCTTTAGGCTAGGTATCCAGACTAGGTTAAAAGCAAACAGACCTAATTAGTGCTTGTGAAGATTGAACCTTTAGCCTCAGACTCCTCCCAAGAACAAAAAGCCCTCTAAGAATTCCATTACTTGCAAATAATTCTCTTCCTTGAAATATTCCAGGTCTAGCTGGTATTACTATTAGTAATAAAGTAATAACTTTTTCTGGTAGGCATATACAGTTATATAGAATGTAAGATTCCCTGAATTAGATCCATGGTGTCACAAAAATGTTATTTTTCATTTATTATTTGAGTTTTTCTTTTCATAAAAAAATTAGATTAGGGTAGAAGTTTATTAGAGGAAATTCATACAGACCAAATTATAAACAGCCTTGGATCTTCTTTGAAAGTTAGCCTAGAAACAATGGGAAAGAATGGAATAGGATAAAATTTAAAAATATGTTTAGCAAGTTAACTTTACAAGAAGTATAATCTGGGAGCAAAAAGTAGTAATAGGGACAATTCCTATCAGTTCTGACAGGCATCAAGACTCTAGATTAGGGTGAAGACAATGAAATCTTGGGACAGTTCTACGAGGAAACTACAGAATTAAATTGCTGTATAATAAAATTTTTAAAATACTAGAGGGTATGGCCCATGTCTGCCATTTCTATCACTACTGTCTTTTCCAGGGTTTGGCTTAATAGCCAATATACACAGTAAAAATAATGGAGCAATAATGTAAGGAATGACTCCAAAGATAACCCTGGGTCACAGTAGTGTGATGTCAGAATTAGAAATACATGCCCAATGGTTAATTTAATTTTAGCTATGTTGGATGTTGGGTATAGGATAAGAAAACATTCAAGTATATCCAGTCAGTGTATATCCAGTCACTGACTAAAAACACAGTCTAAGTCACAAGAGGAAGTGCAACACATGAGAGAGATATCTGGAAATTAGTAAAAGATAATACACCAATACTGCATAATCTGTAAGGACCTTTTGCTTGGTAGCTATATGTTGTATTGTTATAACAAAAGAAACAATGTAAGCTGTTTGTCAAAGAGATTTATTTATAGTTTTAGAGGGTAGAATTCCAAGATTGGGCACCGAAATCAGGCTCACCTCTTGTAAGGGAGGAATTTGTCCTGTAACAATTGTGCCAAAAGTCAAGAGGAAAATAGCCTGGTCCAACGGGGACCCAGAAAACATTTGGAGTGGTTTTGCTTTATAAGAGCCTGTTCTTGAGAAAGAAAAATCATTTATGGTAGATATGAAAAAATATTCAAGAGGCTACGAATAAATGTTTAAGTGTCAAAAGCTATTTCTAAAAGCTTATCACTGAAGTTAAAAACAGTGAAGGATTCTAAAAATATAGTGTATTCATTTGAAGAGTCAATTGCAAACCAAATTGGTATTAATCGTTTCAATAATGAAGGCATTTCAACTTGAAAAGGCATGTTATGAATGGAAAGATGTATGGAAATTTTACAGAAATCAAAATTGTGACTTTACTCCAAATCATGGGGTTTTACCTCAAAGTGTTGCACAATCTGGGAGGACTTGCTTTGAGCTCTTGCTTTGTCTGCTTCATTGTTTCCCATTTTCTTCTTTATTTAGTTTCTCCTAAACCAAGTACTGTTCTTGTGTTCAGCTTAATTCCCATGTGTTCTCCACTTTTCATCCTTAGCACGAGGGTCTCTGAATTTAGTCTAAAAGCAAGTTCACTCACCCCGTATCTTAATCACCCAACATGCACTTGGCATGCTGGGAAATATGGGTGCTGTCTGACCAAGGAAACTTTCTTCAATACAGAATTCTCTTTATTTCTGGTGAAAAATAATGGCTTTATGTTTATGTAAAATCTTTCTCCTTTTTGTCTTCTACAACAGACTGTAGACAACTCTGATGTTATTCTTTACCATAAAGCTGGGTTTAAAGTTCAATCCTGAAATCTTAGCTGCATTCTCCATCTTTGGTTCTAAACCTTCTCTCCAAAGACAACTCCAGCTTCAACCTCTTCGCCACTGTAAATACGAGTATTGCCTCTGAGAGTTAGGGAAAGTCGATATAAACACAACATAGAATGGACAATTTATTAATTACATTAGAGATATATAATTCATATCACATATGTATATAATGCAGATTAATCCAAGGTTGTTCTTATATTCTATTAGAGCAAAATTAAATTTGTCTATATGCATAATAGGATTCTAAACTATAACTCTACTTAGGAAATATAATTCATTTCTCGTAAACATAGTCAATACATTAATTACTTCAATAATTCAAGCATTGCTTTATCTCCAGATACATATAACAGAAATTGTATTAGCTCAGATCAAATCCTCTTGGCCAACTAGATATAAATGATATCTTAGACAATTAACAGCAAATCAGAAGAAAGCATTAGTTCACACAGGAGAGCAAACCACACTGAATGACTTATTGCTTCTTGAAATAATGATATTTGAACACCTATCCCTCATAGCATTAGAATCATTTGACAGTAGTAACAACTTTTTAAAGAATAAAACCAAAAGACAACTGAAGGGCCAGCCTAGCTAGATGAAATAAATGGCAGTACTGTCACAAAGTGTCAATGCACTGCCCCGATGATGTCACTTCCCATCCATCAAATAAAGCAGTAAGCATAAACCATTCATGACAACAGAAGACGTCAACTATCATGCACGGGAGGAGTATAGCACAAGAACAATGTGAGTATGTGTGCAAAATAATATACCTCAGCACTTTAAAAACTGTTTTCTGTCACTCAAGTCATTTTTAATTTCTGCCTCACAACTGTCATGTGATATTAGGAATTTTAATCACCATGCTTCTTTGTATTTAGGAAACATGCAAGGGCTAAGTTAGTGTTGCTGAAAGTGAGATCTTTCCTCTCTAGTGGGAAGAACAAGCACCTATTTTGCTTTTCAAAAACATTCTGTAAGTACCTGTTTAGAGAATGCATCACACTAAATCGGGGGCACTTGATTAAGTTTTCTTCCTCTGGCTGACACATGAGCACTATGAAGAGAAGTCTTTGCCTCTATCAGCACACCACCATTGTGCTTGTCATAAGACGCTGTACATAAAGGATGTTCAATGCATCTGGCTATTTGCTTCTAAAAATTTGAATCCAGTGATGTCTTGATCCCCATCTAACTGCCAGAAGCCATGCAAATATTAATTATTCTTTACTTTTCAAGGTCTCACAATATAGGCCAGACTTGCTTCAAACTTGGGATCTTCCTGCTTAAGTCTCCTGAGTGCAATTTTGCAAATGGAGACCATCATTCAAGAGGGAAAAGAAATATTTCCCTCACAAATACTAATCAACACAGATTAACCATAGATTACCATAATATGAAAACGGGAGGATTTAGGGAGCTAAAGTCACAGAGCCTGTGGAAGTAAAAGGACTATACATATTAGTGGAGGGTTTCCAAGAGGGAGGAACTGCACAGCCATTCTAGTTGAATCAGAGCAAGCTCTTCCCATACTTACATGCTGCTTTGTTAGTTTGTACGAGGAAACTCTTTTAGAAACAAGTCAAAGTCAGTACAATGAGCCTGGTGAGTGCCTGTGATCACAGCACTTGCAAAGTAGAGGCAGGAAGATCAGAAGTTCAAGGTAATCCTCGGCTGCATAGAGAATTCTAAAACAGACTGAGTTATCTAAGACACTTTCTCATTTTACAAATAACAGTAGAAGGTAGTAGATAATATTGGGAGTGAGGAGGCTGGTGATATCCCCACCAATTTCCTGGGGAAAGCAATGTGGTTGGTAATATCAGACATTTAGCTGGATTTTATAAACTTGTGTAAAGTGAGCTCCTTAAATTACAAGATGTATGGAGAGCAGTATTTTATCATGATTACATTCTTAAAGAAAGCTTGGGGCTGAGGTACACAAACAAAATAGAGGTATAGATATTTTTGTGCATGAAAATAGTTTTGGAATGGGTAGCAATCAGAACTAAGCAATTAGAACTCCCTTTCTTAGTAGCTTTATGATGTTGGGCATGTTACTTAGGCTCCTGTGCCTCACTGTTCCCATTCACATAAATACAAGGAACATACCTAAGAAAGTGGCAATTCCAAGTTAATATCTGGAAATTCACCAACAGTACTGGGTGCATAGGAAAGGCAATCATTCATTCTTGATAATGTTCACTAAACTTGACAAAAGTCACACAGCTTAACTGCAGGGTGGATATAAATATCCAAATTATGAAATGCAAACCATGGGAATTGATGAGAATTAAGAAGGAGGCTGCTTAGTTCTGGGAAGCGCTCATTGGCTTCACACCACCTCCTTTATGCTACAGAAATGAGTCTCCTTTTTGCTTATTTAGAGCTTCCTGTATCTCCTGTTAATTACGTCTGCAACCAAAGACATTTCTTTTCCACAGATCTTTTTCTTTTATTGGATATTTTATTTATTTACATTTCAGATGTCATCCCCTTCCCCGATTTCCCCTCCCTAGAAAACCCCTATCCCATCCCCCCTCCTACTTTTTGCTTTTATACCATTTGAATTACATGCAAGTATTAATGTCAGTTCTAGGTTGAGGAACTAGCAATACAATAGATACAAATAGTCAAGGAACAAGAAAGACAATAAACATAAATAGTCAAAGAACAAGCAAGGCAATAAACAAAATTCCGTGAACACTCCTGTGATCACTGTTTCTAAGGGCTTATCAGGATGACCAAAATATGTGAGCCAACTTCCCTGTCCTAGCCCAAAGTCATTTCCATGTCTGAAGCCTATTTCTTTGTTCTACCCTAAGATTTAGATTCCTGCCTGAAATTACTTCTTTGTTCTAGCCTAATATCAGATTCTTGCCTGAAAGCCCACTTCCTTGTCCTTGGCCAATGTCTTATTCCTGAAGTTGCCACCTGCTCATGAAAACCTGCAATTGATCGTGAGCATCTCTTCATTTTATCTTGAACAGTATCACCTCAGCCATTGTCTCCATCTCATCAATATGAGCTAAACAGAAAGGCTGTTGGAACTACTGTTTTTATCTCTATAGAAATCTTATAATCAATTCCTACTGCTCTCCTCTATGACTGAAACCACAGCTTCCTAAAAATCTGGAAGCATTATAATGCCTGATGCTTTTTAGAGGTGTGTGTATGTGTATGTCTGTGTGTGTGTGTGTGTGTGTGTTAAACAAGTGTCATACATGTATAGAACTACTAGATAAGAAAGATTTTTTTTAAATCTATGTGAATAAAAAAATTTCTTATACTGGCTATTTAAAAGTTAAGATTATTGTTTGGATAGTTGTAGAAATGAATGTAAGTATCTTAACTTACATTTTCTTAATTCCTGTTTTAGTATGGGAACTGGTGTCAATGCTCCACACATAAACATGCATTACATGAAGTGTTTACTGTTAAGTCAGGAAATGGTTATTAAGGTTAAATATAATATTATGGTAGGCAGGCAAATGACAGAATGGCATGTGCTTTGAAAATTTATTTATTTACTTATTTTATTATGCACATGTTAATTTAGTATGTGTGTACATATGTTAAAACACACACCCTACCTCATACATGTAGATGCTACAGGACAACTTTCAAAATTCTCCCTTCTACTATATACATTCTGGGGACCAAACGCTGGTCATCAGATAACAGATACCTGTGACATCTCATCAGCCCTGCCATGAGATTTCACTGTGAACTCAGTACTAAAATTAACAAGAAGAACAGGCAGAAAAGAGGCTTTCAAAAGTACAACTTGGAAGAACCATAAAGCACAATGGATTGCTATTCACATCCAAGCAGAAGCTGTTTTGAGAATAAACCTTGGTAGAGGAGTCCTCTCCTTGTGGCTTTGCATCTTAGAAACGCAGGTCTCCCCTTGCTACAATTATTATCATCAGCACACTGCAGACTTAGTTTCCCTTGCAGGTTTCTTTTCCACAACAGGGAACACACTTGTTAAAACAACTCAGGTATCCATGCACTCAAATAGTATGTGCCAAATAAAAATCGGACAATACCACTTATTTCCAGAGTGAGGCAGTTTTTGCTTCTGGACTTCAAAACAGAGCCATATCATGGAACAACAAAAATTCCATTAAATTCATGTAATTTTATGAACAGTTTTCACTGAAACTTGGTAGGCTGCTCTACATCCCTAAGTAAATGTTTACAGGATCATGTTCCCTCAAAAGACAGAGTACAGTTGTTAGGGGATATGAAAATTTACAGGAATTAATATGGAAAGGCTTAGTCACTTCTTACAGGAGTAAGAATCATGACTTGTGGCTTAACTTGAATGAATACCCCGGACTCATTACCTGATTCAGGTTACTAGAAAGAGGCAGCTCAGATGCTAAGAGGTAGGACACCACAGCTGCACGGTGGTGATATTGATGAAACAGCTTCTATAGGAACCTAATGTGGACAGACTTAAATTACTGCATCCTGGCATCATTTCTCCCACCTTCAGACCTCCAACATGAACATCTTCGACTATTTCAGACATGTCGGACTGTAGCAGTATGCTCTAAATTAGATTTCTCCTTTAGAATGAAGGGATGTGTTTTCGTTAAATTGCCTGTTTTGCATTTTTTTCACTCATCCCCACAGCATCTATTTGCAGAACACCTACCAACTTGTGGGGGCCTTGGCAGACAATTAGCCTGCAGTGACGGACTATCTCTCTTGCTGAAGCTCACCTTGTTTCAGGTGACCTTAAATCAAATCAGCCCACCACAGCAGGATGAAGTAAGGCTCCGTAAGAAAGACAGGTGCCTGTGTCAGCCCTGCATTGCAACTGTGTACTGGGTCACATTCACCAGATCCTGAGATTTGACAGTCACATCTGCTTTAATCTCTTCATCCTCCTAATACCACTGCCACTAGTCTCTTTCCTTCTCCATTTCTTCATATTCCTCCTCAATCCCTCCTCTGCCTCCTCTCCTGTCTCTGCCCCCTGACCACCCACCTTCCTTGATGTACTATTTGTTTTCCATTTATTTCATTTAATTTCTGTTCCTATGTGTGAGTGTACATGTGCACATGTACACATACATGTGGAAGTCAGAAGGTGACACTGGTTGTCTCCTTCAATTGCTCTGCACCTAAGTTTTTGAGATCATCCATTCAGGTAGAGTGACCACACGCCCCACACACTGTCCTGTTTCCATCTCCTAGGCCAGAAATGATAGGAATTCACAACCAAGCTCAATATTCCACACATGGGTGCTGAGGATTTGAACTGAGGTCATCTTGCTTGAGTGCCAAGTACTTTCCTTTCTTTAGAATGTCTTTGAAGATTGATTTCCCATACTGTTGCCAGGGTAAAATTCTTTTTAAAGAAAAAAAAATGGGTCAGCATTTTTTACAGATTTGAAAAGATTCTCAAGACTTGGAGAAATTAAAATTTCTTTTAAAATTGATAATTTTATTTTAATAAAAATGTAAAAGTAAATTACATTCTACACTGATAATTTCCCATTTAAGTGTTTTATTAGTGGTGTACAGAATATATTTTACACCTCCTAATTCTATTTCTTTCTTTATTTATCCATCCAAATGAGGCACTCAGCACTCAGGCCTAAGAATCCAAGGACACATTCTATGGAAGCTATTAAGAATTAAGTTCTTCAGAACATTGAACTAAATTTAAACAAATAATTATACCCTTTGCCCTAAATAAATCCCTTACTTATCTAAAAATGAATTCAGAGAGCTATAACAAATCAGCAAGCAAATCCTCGCTCTGATGCCATTTCTGTTTGCCGAAGAAAATGAAATGAGTTCTTAAAGAATTTGGGAGTTAACAGACTTCTCTTACAGCCTTGTATTAAATACTGACAGTTTTCTTTCTTTATATTTAAATACTTTACAGTTTCATTTCTTTACATTAAAAAGGATCCTGGTATTCAGATTCATCCCTGGACATTACTGTTCCTCACTGGTATAGAGAAGCTGCTGACTCACAGAAAACTACCTCTAACTTCTCGTTTTTTATTGGAGCAGACAGGATCAAGCAGGAACCAAATGCCAAAGATGAGGTACAACGGAGCTATTCGGAGATATGGACCTATAATGGAATTTTGAGTTCTTTTTAGTTTCATTTTAGGTAGATTTTTTTGAGACATGAAGCCTAAAGAAAAGGGAAACTGATGAGAAAACTTCTAGAGTCCCCAGATGTCATATTACTGAAAGTGTTAAATGTGGATGAGGGAAATCTCACAGGACCCCACCCTTAGATGAAGTGCTACAGGTAATCAATAGCTACTGAAATAGAGAAAGAATCCAAAGATGAACCCCCTAATAGATTATCTAATCCCATTTGGTCAGTCCTAAACTCATATATGAATATGAGCAACACTAAATAACCCAGCAGGTGGTATCTATGTATATATGCAACAATAATAAAGAATATGTAGTCATGAATTTGAGGAGTGGGCAATACAAAGACCTGAGAGGAGGAGAAAGAAAGGGCGTGATGAAAAGAAAGTAACTATATACAAAATTATCTACAAGTAAATTAAGAAGAGAAAAATCTCTTCTCACTCTTATATAAGAGAATCTGAAAAAGACAAATTTTTAGAGTTCTATGCTCAGGTTTCGATAGGGGAACTATCATAAAATCCTGCTTCCTGCATACATGTACTTGTTCTTGAGATTAGAATGTAATTCACTCACCATGATAGATTAGATACAGACATTGCCACAATCTATGATGGAGTCTTCTCTAGATGTCAGAATAGGGGATCAGTACATCCACTTGACAGGACCACTGCTGGGTTCTGCTCTGCCGTTGGAACAGGTTCAAACCACTTATTTACTCAGGACTTGAGAAGACCTGTGGAGAAAACAAAAATATTGATGTTTCTAGAGCATCTTCTTAGAAACAATAGATTACTTTCAACCAGACTGGAAGCTGCAATATAAAGAAAGACACACTAGAGCACGATATTATTTTTTCTTAAGGCAAACAAGATGCCATACGTCAGTGATAAAATTAAAATGACCATATGAGTTGCTGAATTCCCTTACCTATAAAACCCACTGAATGGTTACCAAGAAAGTCTTTCTCTGAAGTAGGGAATACAGAGAAGAACACAAAGTACATTTAGAAAAATCAAAGATTCCTCTACTTTTTAAGTTATGTTTATATATTTGTGACAGAAATGATCAAAGATCCTGATTTTCTTAGAGCAGAAACACTAAAAGACAAAAATAAATAAGTGGAAACACAAATACAGACAAACACAAAGACCTTGGCATAAATCACGATCATTACTCATCTAAGAGTAATACAAATCCACTCACTGCTGCTTTGTGTAAATAGCAACAGTAAACAGCATGGAGGAGAGATGTGCAGGGGTTTTACATGACGAATAGCACTGCATACAATTTTTTGAGTATCTATTGTATATATTGTCCTATAATTTTAAACTGAAATTTTCGCAGAGAACAACTAATTCTAGAATTCTGTTATCATGTTTAATAGCTCAGGGTATTTTCTATTGTTCTAATAATAATACTTATTGACACGATTCTTCATGCCCTGAGCAGACCCAGGGATTAGGTTCCCCATCCACTCCTACAACACCCAGAGGAAGCTGGACTCCCGGGAGCTCTGACATACCAAGATCTCAGATGAAAGCACAACACCCAGCATAACTGGGAGCCCCTCCCCCATACCCAGGGACACAGGAACCCCTGGACAGTCAGAGGCACATATTCTTTCCTTTTTGCACTTGTGCCTGGAGAGGACTAAGGGCTATGATCCCCAACCCATTCCTATAACACCTAGAGGAAGCTTGACTCCCAGAAACTCGGAAACACCAGGATCTCAAGATCTCAGAGGCAGCTAGATTCTTAGGAGCTTTGCCACACCCAGGATCTCAGAATCATAGGATCCCAGAATCACAGGTCACAGAGACAGCTAGACTCCCAGGAGTTCTGACACAACCAGGCTCACAGGAGGATAGGCTCCAGTCAGGGACAACAAGGCCAGTTAGCACTAGAGATAACCAAATGATGAGAGGGAAGGTCAAGAACATGAGAAACAGAAACCAATGCTACTAGACAACATAAGAACCCAGTGATCCCACCACACCAAGCCTGGATATCCCAACACACCTGAAAAGCAAGATTCAGATCTAAAAGTCCCATCTCATGAATATGATGGAGGACTTTAAGGACATAAACAACTCTATTAATGAAATACAGGAGAACACAGGTAAACAAGTAAAAGCTCTTAAAGAGGAAACACATAAATCACTTAAAGAAATACAGGAAAACACAATCAAACTGGTGAAGAATTGAACAAAACCATCCAGGATCTAAAAATGGAAATAGAAATATTACAGAAAACACAAAGGGAGACAACCCTGGAGATGGAAAACCTACAAAAGAGATCAGGAGTCACAGATATAAGCACCATCAGCAGAATACAAGAGATAGAAGGGAGAATCTCAGGCATAGAAGATATTATAGAAGGCATTGACACAACAGTCAAAGAAAATACAAAAAGCAAAAAGCTCCTAACTCAAAACATTCAAGGTATCCAGAACACAATGAAAAGACCAAACCTAAGAATACTAGGTATAGAAGCAATCAAAGTCTTCCAACTCAAGGGACTAGTAAACATCTTCAACAAAATTATAGAAGAAAACGTCCCTAACCTAAAAAAGAGATGGCCATAAACATACAAGAAGTTTACAGAACACCAAACAGATTGGACCAGAAGAGAAATTCCTCCCATCACATAATAATCAAAACACCACATGCACAAAACAAAGAAAGAATATTAAAAGCTGTAAGGGAATAAGGTCAAGAAACATATAAAGGCAGGCCTATCAGAATTACACAAGACTTCTCAACAGAGAGTGTAAAAGCCAGATCTTGGGCAGATATCATACAGACCCTAAGAGAACAAAAATGCCAGTCCTGGTGACTATATTCAGCAAAACTCTCAACTACCACAGATGGAGAAACCAAGATATTCCACGACAAAACAAAATGAAAACAATATTTTTCCACCAATCCAGTCCTACAAAAGATAATAGAAGGAAAGCTCCAACACAAGGAGGGAAACTACACCCCAGATAAAGCAAGAAATTAATCTCAACACAAACCAAAAGAAGATAGTCATACAAATATAATTCCACCTCAAACAATAAAAATAACAGGAAGCAACAATCATTGGTCCTTAAGTTCTAGCCAGAGCAATTAGGCAACAAAAGGAGATCAAAGGGATATAAATTGGAAAGGAGGAAGTCAAGATACCACTATTTGCAGATGAAATGATAGTATACATAAGCAACCCAAAAAAATCTAAGAGATAACTCCTACAGCTGATAAACAACTTCAGCAAAGTGGCTGGATATAAAAATTAACTCAAATAAATCAATTGCTTTCCTATTCTCAAGGGTTAAGCAGGCTGAGAAAGAAATTAGGAAGACAATACCCTTCACAATAGTCACAAATAATATAAAATATCTTGATGTATTTTCATCAAGATATTTTCACTCTAACCAAGCAAGTGAAAGATCTGTATGACAAGAACCTCAAGACTCTGAAGAAAAAAATCAAAGAAGACATCAGAAGATGGAAAGACCTCACATGCTCCTGGATCAGGAGGATTAACATAGTAAAAATGGCCATCTTACCAAAAGCAATCTACAGATTCAGTGCAATCCCCATGAAAATCCCAACTTCACATGTAAAAGAATGCAAATTGATGCATTTTTATCTCCTTGTAAAAAACTCAAGTCCATGTGGATCAAGGATCTCCACATAAAACCAGATGCACTGAATCTAAAAGAAGAGGAAAATGAAAAAGAACCTCGAACTCATTTAGTAAAGAGGAAAATCTCCTGAAAAGAACAGCAATGGCTTATGCTGTAAGATCAACAATTGACAAATGGGACCTCATAAAATTGAAAAGTTACTGTAAGGAAAATGACACTGTCAATACTGTCATAAATGACAACCCATAGATTTGAAAAAGATCTTTATGAACCATATATCTGATAGAAGGCTAATATCCAAAGTATACAAAGAAATCAAGAAGTTAGACTCCAGAGAACCAAATAACCCTATTAAAAGATGGGGTACAGAGCTAAACAAAATTCTCAACTGAGGAATCCAGAATGGCTGAGAACACTTAAAGAAATGTTCATCATCCTTAGTTATCAGGGAAATGCAAATCAAAATGACCCCAAGATCCACCTCACACCATCAGAATAATGAATATCAAAAAGTCAAATGACAAAAGATGCTAGTGAGGATGTGGAGAACAAGAAACACTTCTCCATTGTTGGTGGAATTGCAAGCTGGTACAACCACACTGGAAATCAGTCTGGCGGTTCACTGGAAATAGTTCTTCCTGGAAATAATTCTACCTGAGGACTAAGCTATACCACTCCTGGGCATATACCCAAAAGATTCTCCAACATATAACAAGGACACATGCTCCACTATATTCATAGCAGCCTTATTTATAATAGCCAGAAGCTGGAAACAACCCAGATATCCCTCAACAGAAGAATGGATACAGAAAACGTGGTACATTTACACAATGGAGTACTACTCAGCTATTTAAAACAATGACTTCATGTAATTCACAGGCAAATGGATGGAACTTGAAAATATCATCCTGAATGAGGTAACACCGTAACAAAAGAATACACATGGTATGCACTCACTGATAAGTGAATACTAGCTCAAAACCTCACAACACCCAAGATACAACTCACAGACCATATGAAACACAAGAAGAAGGAAGACCAAAGTGTGGATGCTTCAGTCCTACTCAGAAGGGGGAAGAAAATAATCTCGGAAGGTAGAGAGGAGGAGAGATCTGGGAGGGAAAAAGGAGGGGCTGTGTAAAAGGGGGCAGATTCAGATGGGGGAGGAAAAGTATAGAGTGTCCAGAATTTGAATAGAGGTGTGTAGCAGTGGGGGATGGGAACTAGGGTAGCCACTAGAAAGTCTCAGATGCCAGGGACCCAAGAGGTTCCCAGGACCCAACAAGTATGACATTAGCTGAAATTCTCAGCAAAGGAGAGAAAGAACCTGTGGAGACCATATCTAGTGGATAGGCACGGCCCTGGGTGAGGGATGGGGCTACCAGCCCATCTCATAAATATTAATCCAGAATTGTTTCTGTCAAGAGGAAATGCACGGACAAAGAGTGGACAGAGACTGAAGGAAAGACCATCCAGTGACTGCCTCACCATGGATCCATCCCATCTGCAGACATGAAATCCAGACACTATTGGGGATGCCAAGAAGTGCTTGCTGACAGGAGCCTGGTATAGCTATCTCCTGAGGGGCTCTTCCAGAGCCTGACAAATACAGATGTGGACGCTTGAAGCCAAGCATTGGACTGAGCACAGGGACCCTAATGAAGCTAGAGTTAGGGGAAGGACTGAAGGATCTGAAGGGGTTTGCAACCCTGTGGGGCAGTGAGCTGTGGAAAGTCAGGTGCCTGGTTGAAAGAACTTTCAGAACCGCGGCACCCCGGATATATCCGCCTGGCTGCCCCCCCCTTCAGCCCTTCACATTCCCTCCCACAAGAGGTTCGTGGCCACCGGTCACGTAGGAATAGCACCATCATGCAGATGAGGCATTCCCAAGCCCTCAGTCCAAGCCAATAGGGGGTTACCTGCTGCCTACCTGCCCCCACCTTAACCCACCTTAAACTGTATATATTTGGGCCTGACTCAAGTAAAGCATGCACAAGATTCATCCGGGTCTCTGAGACCTTCTGTTGCGGTTTCCCCCCTCTTCGCTGGCCAGCCGGTGCCTCACTGAGGCCCCTCAAAGAGCAGAGCTGTAACACTTTGGAGCTGTAACACTTCCCTCTCTCGCGCCACCGCTGGCGGCAGAGGCAGCAAGCAGTGGCTGGACTTCCCTTGCCAGCACTCTATCTCTCTGGACAGCTCTGGGCAGAGGCAGCTGCTGTTCGCACCCGCCTTCGGAGACCCTCGTGGGACCGGCCCGGAGCTGGTCCCACACAACCTCATAGGAAGAGCAACAGTATGAACCAGTCAGACTCCCCAGAGCCCCCAGGATGTAAACCACCAACCAAAGAGTACACATGGAGGGACCCATGACTCCAGCTGCATATGTAGCATGCATTGTCTGGCATCAGTGGGAGGAGAGGCCCTTCCTTGGTCCTGTGGAGGCTTGATGCCCCAGCATAGGGGAATGCTGGGGGGGGGGTGAGGTGGGAGTGGATAGGGGGGAGCACTCTCATAGTAGCATGGGTGAGGGGAGATGGGATAGTGGGTTTCGGAGGGGAAACCGGGAAGGGGGATAACATTTGAAATGTAAATAAATAAAATAATCAATTTTTATAAAAAATAGATGGAAAAAAGGATCTTTCCTTCATGTCTCAACATATGTGTCCTCTTCATGACCTTATTTTGTCTGCTGAACTCCAGTGTATGTCTACACTCTAGCCATCAGAAAGGAGAAAAGAAAAATTAAGAGATTATGTGCCCTAACATTTACATATAACATTTCTACTTATATTATATTGATCAGAGATCTTAGTCATCTGGCCACTGTTAATCAAAAGGAGACAAATCCACAAAATACATACTAATGAGTTACCACAGGGGACGGTGGAGTAGTGAGTAATAGAAAAGCAGCAGGGTTTTCTCCCACACTAAAAACACAAAAACCTTGACCCTGGAGTGTTTTATAAGTGTTGTGTCCTTCACAGAAGGATGAACGTGCAGCAGAAGAGAGGTGGTATCAACCTATGAGAGATAATAATTTTTCATGTATACTTTGTAATAATATTAAAATTTATTTGGCCTAGATCAGTTAATGGTCGCAAATATGTATTGTGTCCAACTTCTTAGTACTTAAAACTAAGTGCTATGGATCATGGATCGTGTGATAGAATAATTGTCAAGTGCCAATTGATTGGATCAAGAAACACCAAATCAGTAAAACATGTGTCTAGATGTACTCTGTGGGGTGAGTTTGTAGAAGATTATAGCATGTCAGCTCTACCTTAATCCATTGATGGATTAAAAGTTTAAATCTGTGATTGGGAGGAAAAGGATATTGGAACATGGCTGGAAGACAGTGGTCCTTTTGAGTTTCTTCTTCAATCTATGTCTTGCCTTAGCCCCCTTCTGCTGCTGATTCACTCTACTTCCTTCCTGTCTGCCAAAAGATGAGGAGCCTCAGCCACATCCTTTGGTTGTCATGGTGTCCTGCTTCACCTGGGGTCCAGATTCAATGGAGCCAAGGAATATGTACTAAAATTCTGAAATGATGGTGATCTAAAAGAAATCCTTCTACATTTAAGTTTCATCTTATCGTAGAAATTTAAAACTAGTAAAGAAAAATGCAAGACGAAGAAGACATAATTCATACAAAGAATTCACTAACATAAAAGCATCCATAAGATAGGAAAAATAAACATGAAATGAGATCGGTGGATTTGTATGAGTGCAGATGAGGCACTACGGTATAACAGAGAAATAAGCTTAATTTTAGCGGATTACAATTTTGACCAGAAACTGACTGCTGGGACAATTTTGATCCTCACCTAGAATAAGAAAGTCTACACTCTAAACTTTCTGAGTACATTCATTCCAAAAGAAACTGTCAACTATACCTCTTCTTTGGTTGTTAAGACATGTAGCTGAAGATTGCTAAGAATATAGACAATCCACCTTGTGTCAACCATAGCAGCTATCCTCAACCTTTCTTAGCTTGATATTTCTCAAGAACTCAGTTACTAAGAACAATATGCAGAAGATATTTTCCAATACTATAATCTTCTTTAATTCTATCTTTAGAGAACTGTGCATCTGGATGTCATTATTTTAATGCATAATCAAATTTTCTTTACTGAATTAAACTGGGCATTTTTACCCAGAGTTTCCACTGAAAGATATAATTAGAGAAAATAATAAGCAAAGACTACAACTATGAAATGAGCTATTGGGTTTATTAGAATATTTACCAACACAAAAATACTGTCTTTATGAGCATTCACAAGTTCTGTTAGAATTCAACACCAGAAAAAATATTCTTCTCAATTTGAGCATGAATTTATAGATTTCAGCCAAAATATACCATAATTAAAAACTACTATCAGTCCCTTTGTTGCAGTGAAATATAGCTTTTTTTCATGTTAGACGAAACTTTTAAAAACATCTGAAGTGAAATGACATTCTTGAGTGTCCATAAGGATTGGAGACTGTAAGTGTAGATACATCATCCCTTTTGGATCAGTGTTTTAGTGTAACGTTAAGGAAAATTACCTGTGAACTTAACAAAAGGCCCTACCATTAATATAATTACTAAGATCATGAGTGGCTCTTGAACATAATAATGAATTACTGGGATAGTGCTTTAATAAAATATTTAAACATATATTATCATAAATAAGATTTTAATGTTTCTAACGCAGTTGAAAGAAACATTATATTTTAACAAGCTCAACTAGTTGCAATGACTTTGCAATACAGTAGACTGATATTCAAAGCAACTCTGGTGAAGTGAGTTTATTCCCACAAAAGAAGCCATTTCAAAACCTAATCCTATAAGTATTTTGTATCCTTTAAATCTAAAAATTCCATGAATGGTGGTTGGAATCATTTAATGCAGAATAAATAAGTTGCACATATCCAATATCTGAGATAATAAAGCTATAAAATATTACTTGAAAAAAGAATCACAATGTTTAAAGGTTTGGGCCATAAAAACACATATGCTAACTATATAAATAACTATTGCATTAAAAAATACCAATGGTCATGAATGACAGTACTTTCTTGGACCCCAAAGAGATACCAAATACAGAATTCTAACTTCAAAGGAATGATCCATTCTGCTCTAAGTGATATGTTGTACTGGTGCGGAGGAAGCATTCATTCAAATTCTACTCTAAATACTGCAAGACATAACGGGCATAAACGAGTAAAATGCACTGGTAGGGAAAGAATACATTTATACTGAAGATTCAAAACACATGTCAGAAAAACAAATCATCATGGAATATTAAACTCCCAATATGTACATAATTCAGATATCTTTAGTTATCACATGACACCAGCAGCTCTCTTTTTTTCTTGCTTTGCTCATAAACTAACTCTGTGGATCCATATTTGAAATCCTAGCCTTTCTGTTCTCCTGGAGTTTACTTGCAATGCTCATTACAAATCCCTTCAAATACCATAAGTACTGAATATTGTCAATCACCCAACAGACTAATTTCTGTCTACTCTCATTTATCTACATACCCTGGGAATAGGTACAGGATTCATTGACCTGTGAATCCTTGTATTGATCCTTCTTTCTTTTTTGAATTAATTGGTATCAAATTTAGCAAATAAAATGTGTGCTATACACCCTTTCCCAAATAAGCTCCTAGTTTAGAAAGAAAAAGGCTTGTGTCTTTTGAAGCTAAATTCTTGAATATTCAGAGCTTTCCCAGTAGTGCAAATAATAAATTTAATAAATCTAGGGAGAGGCTTGAGAGTGTACCATGTTCAAACACAGAGACATGATCTAATTTACTGGACAATGATGAATTCACAAGTTACATAAGTTTTACTGACTAAAATTTACCAAGGAATCTTGATTTCATTTAACATTGTAGTCAACTTACACAACAGCTTCAGAAGAGATAAAAAGGCTGCAGAGTTCAAAGAAGTTATACTGAAGGCAGGGACAGAGTTCTGACCCAGACACACAGAGTCACTGTGGGTGGCTGAAAGCCATTTCCACAGACACAGTTTGAGATCTGTTGCAGTCACACAGAATGCAGCCACTTCAAGGTAGTGGTGGTTCTGAGTAAAGCAGGCCCAGGGAAAGGAGAAGAGAGATAGATGTAGGACCAGGTAGAGACTCTGTAACTCAACTGGGTCACAGTAAGCAACAGGCACGATGCATCGGGATAGTCAAGTGTTCGTCACATGTCTGTTATATGATGTATACACAGAATGTTGGATGACACGTCAATAGTACTACTGTGTCTCCTGGTTTTAGATGTCTCTCCTTTTGTATTTGGGTGAGGAGGTTGCAGCCTTGTGTGATCTGATATGTTTGAAATGCTCACGACCATATGCCTGTAGCATCTCAGATAACCATAAGTTAATAGACTGCCCTTTCTAACTTGCAGGACAAACTTGTCATCCGTGTCATACTAGACAGAAAGTGGCTTCTTGCACAATGAGGGGTTGAATAATTCTGGCCCATAGATACAATCAGCATAGATACAACTGCTGCATTGCAAAATTGTCGCTTGGAGCAAGATACTTACTAAAAGAGTTGTCTTTTCTTTACAACTATAAAATTTTATTTTTATTCTTTTATTTTGGGGTCATGTTTAAACATTTGGGACTTCAAAAATGTTTATGCTAACTTTTTAAATGTATGCGTATTTGTTTGTTTGTTCTTTTGAAACTGTGTCTCATGTAGCCTAGGTTAGCCTGAAACTTGCTACATGGCTACATAGTTGACAATTACCTTGAAATTCTGCAGAGGTAAATTTTTTGCTACCACTTCTGAGTCCTGCATTTACAGGCATGCAGCCACAATGCCTGGTTTTCTGTGGTGTTGGTGTGGGTTTGCCCAGGGATACCTCTATACTAGCTAAGCACTCTCCACACTCAATTACATCTCTAGCTGAAACTACTTGTATTTTTAAGCTATTTTATCCTTACTATAAATTATGTTAACTCCAGAGCATAAGTCACTTTTCAAAACCATTTTGCCTCTTGATTCTATTGAGAACATAGGCTAGTGGTATAACATGCACATTAGTATCTTTTTGTTTGCTAAGTAGAGTCATGGCATTCTAGCAATTGCTGTAATCAAAGTATCTTTCTGGGGATACAGAAATGTATCCCTCCCTAATACCTAAGCGATTAAGGTCATAGATATATCCTCTGCAAATGTTCAAGAACCTTCCAAACTGTTTTTACATCCACTGGTATCTACCCTGAAACTACTATCTTGGCACAGGTTGAAAAATTCCCACACTGAAACTTCAGCTCAGCACAGATGGTAACCTTGGAGACAAGCTAATGCAAAGCTTCATGTGTCTTCCCTCTACAGAGCAGCTGTCATCATGGCTCTACTGAAGTCATTTTACGGACACTATTAGAATTCAATTGGATATGTCAATAACTGGTCTAAAGCATTTATTCCTGAGACCCCCTTGTACAGATAAGTGTCTGAAGCATTCTCTTTAGATATAGCTCCCACCTCCAAACTTCGTAAGTCTTTGTCATATTCAAAGAAATAATTGGCAATGACCTTGGAGCCATTTTAAAACACGTTATTAGTGGAAACAGAGATGACTCCAAAACCAGTTTGCTATTTTTTCCTTCATCTAGATAACTGGTTGTATAATATACTGTTAAATTTTTTGAGACAGCTTCATCTTATGTTTGTATGAACTACAAAGGCAACATTCTAGCTGCCCATTGAATCCATCTGTCCTATTCTGTTTCTCTACTGTCTACATCTTTCAGTTCCATGTCTTATTGGTTCTTTTCTTCCTGTGACCCTGACTCCACAGTCTCTGCTTGCCTTACTATGACTTAAAAGCATGCCATTGTTCTCCTTTACTCCCAGGACAAAGCCAACAAAGGACTGCTGTAGACCTACCACTTTCTCCTTTCAGCACTTATGGGTGTTTCCTGATCTTCATCTCAATATTCCCTTCTCCAACCTACATACATGCCAGGACTCCAGCAAGGTACCCATTCCCTTTGTTCAGAACCTGCTCCATCCCTGTGGACTTTCCTCCCTGGAGATGAGCATTTCTAACTTGACCTTTGCTCCAGTGATGAGTCAATCACCCTGTCCCAAGTGCATATGCTTAAAGTTCAACCTAGTGGGATGTTCCCTACGTACTCAGTAAGAGTAGCTGGATTTTGCTCTTGTTGGTTTTTTTTTTGCTTGCTTGCTTGTTTGTTTTGTTTTTTCCTTTCCACCATGTATATCATGATAGAAAGGAGTCTTCTATCTCTGCACAAGATCAAGTCTGCATGATTTTTAGACTTAGCCAATTTTTTTTCATGTTCATTAACCATGAACCATATACAAAATTTTAAATGAACCAACACTAAAAATAAAATGGAATTTCTTTAAACAACTTGTTTGTGCAAATGCAAACCCTTAGTACTTAGTGGGGAATCACTGTTGTCTGAGGAGAATTGGAGCACCAGTTTTTTTTGCTGCATACTTCACAGATATCATCAGTTGGATTTCATTATGTTTGTTGTGAAAACTTGGCCTTTAATACTACAAATAATATTCAAAAACAATTTCAACAAGATGCAGATACATTCAAATTCCCTATTTAGAAGCCCCCACGACAGCCTATCATTTAAATATTATGCTCTGGATCCTCTTGACCTCTGTCTATCCTATGGGTCCTCTCCACTCACATTAAATATCCACTTTTCAATGAAATCATCTCCACCTTCCACTGAACGCAGGGTACAGCACTCTGCACTTTGGAACAAGTCAGAAATCAAACTAATCCTTGGCTCCAAACTCACGTCTTGCAGGTGCACATTACCAGCCTCAAGAGCAGCACTAAAATATCAAGCATTTCAAAGAGTACAATCTGTCTAAGCCAGCCAGTGCTTTCAGATTTTACAATACACTTTGATGAGTCACTAAAGAGTCAATCCCGTGTGGATGAGCCAGTCAAAAAGACTGCCAAAAATCGGCTTAATTAAAAACAGAAAGAAACAAAGCAGCAGATTGAATTTGAAAAAAAATATATTTCAAATAGAAAAAAAAAACACTTAGACACATCAAATGAATCTTTCTGTACTCTCCGAACATATGTATTTCAACGTTCAGAATTAACTTTGGAGGAAAGAGGAAAACTTCCGGTAAACAATGTATTTAGAAACATAACACGGGCTATTAAGAGATGGATTCCCATCCCGAAGCCTGAAGATTGCTTCCAGGTCTGGCACCGCACAGACCAGATTGATTAGCAACTTTCATCTGAAAATGCCTCCACCCCTCCGGCCTCGAAGTCCCTTCCACACAAGCTTGTTTTCTCTCTGAATAAATGAATCAACTCCATGCCCATATGTTTCAGAACAGACAGAAAGATCATTGTATTCCAGCTTCCAGGAATCTCCCTCTCTCTTTGATAAAAAAAATTTATAAAGTCCAGCTTAAGTATCAATAATTTAAAACTCTGAGAAGTTTTATTCTCATTACATATTCTACATATTATATTTCTCAATTTTCCTTCATATTATGGTTTACCTTTCTGGGAAGAAGGAGCACTGTTAGTAACAAATACTAGACTATTTAAACTACATAAGCTATAGTAATGTGTTTAAGATATTCGCAGTCTGAAGTTTTTGGCTATGAGGATGGGGAATATCATTTCGTAAAATGAAAATAGGTTAACAAAGAAAGCACAGTAATACTTATGTAGAATATAATTGCCCATGATATTTTAGAACATATACAAAAGCAAAAGAAATTCAATAGTTGTGGATTCATGTATTTGATCTGGGTCCAACTAATTCTTCAAAATTATGGACATTTCTTTGTTTTCAACAAAGGTATCTACATGAAAAATTCAGATTAGAAAAGGCAAGACAAAGGGCAGACAGACAGAAAGAATCTTGTTCAAAAAGAAACTTGTTCAGTGCCAAATGGTCAGTCCTGAAATCATACATAGAAGTAACATTATTTGAACTGACCAGATTATATATGAGAATGTATATTCAAATATTCATGGAACACAAATAAAACAGGAGCCATGGATTTTGAAGGAGATTGGGCCTGGGTCAGGGTATGTCGAAGGGTGTGCAGAGAAAAAGCAGGGGAGAATGTTGTGATTTTATTATAATCTAAAGGAAACATTTTTTAAAGCATAGAAAAGAAGAAAAAAGGAAGAAGCCTTGCTTTGAAAAGAAGAAATGGCCATATCAGCTGGGTAGCCCCACAGGTAGGAAGAATTCAGAGAATGCCAGCTTCTCAGAGGTATAATTCCACAGGGAGGAATTGCCCACAGACACAGACTACAAGAAATATATTTGCATATAACTCTTTTGCTTCAGCCAATGTTTTTTAGGACATTATTTTAAAATAACATGATGAAAATCAGCTTACATCTCTGACCCATCACTGAGTCTGGAAGAACTGACTTGTCCCAGAGACTCTGACTTACAGTTCTCCAAAGGTATACTTTACTGTTGAAAGGAAAAGAGCT
Source organism: Mastomys natalensis (assembly GCA_021653895.1). NCBI lineage: Eukaryota > Metazoa > Chordata > Mammalia > Rodentia > Muridae > Mastomys > Mastomys natalensis. The sequence continues at coordinate 388,694 of JAJTUV010001701.1, forward strand.
TCCTTTAAGAAAAAAAAAAAAAGAGTTCTTGTGTGTGTATGTGTATGGATGTTTATGTGTGTGTATGAATATATGTGAATGTCTATGTTTGTATGTGTATGTATATATGTATGCATGTCTATATGTGTGTTTTTGTATATGTGATTATGTATGTGTGTATATTGGTATGTGTTATGTTAGCATACATACATTTCTGAAGTTATTGTCTCCTGATATACTGAAGTTCCTCTAGAAAAGTGGGAGTAGATTACTTACTGTTCCTTCTTACACTCTAGAATGTTTAGTTGTATGTTAATTTTACTTGTTAATAGGTGTGAGTCTAGGAGATTGTCTAATGAGGAAACTGCTTTATTACTTTTTATAAAAGAACACTATATTATTTTAAATATCTTCTTTTATTCATCAATCTCATTCAAGGCTCATTAACCTTAATTTATAATGAATACCTGTTTAATGTGTTTTTCCTGACATAATAGAATATGTATTTTTATATAGCAGTCTTACTCCAAAGATTTAATTTAATTAGTGCTGATGGTTGTAAAAAAAAAAAAAAAAACTATATCTAGAAATGGCATGGAAAAATATTGACGTGCAATCCTCATAAATAAAATATATAAAAAGAGAAAGATTAATAGCAGCCATCACAACATTTTCTACTCTTTTGAGTCAAAAAAGATGTCGAAGTTTGGAGTTTACTCAATAGCTTCCCTGTTTCTATTTGCTGATCTGTGCACTAAGAATGATGCTACTTTGTCTAATATGGCTTTAGGATTTACAAGATTTGCTGCAAAAGCTTTGCAAATATCTAGAAATGTCAAATAATACAGAAGGCTTAAGAGGAAGGTTTGAGATGCTCACACTGTAGCAGGCAGCATAAAGTCAAGTCATGGTTTTCTTTTGGGATTCTTGGTGCCTTTGCATTCATTTATTCAACACGTGTTCAAAAAACAGTAAGAGTTATATGTGTCAGAATTACAGTAGAGAAAAAGAAAGCACTGCTGTCACTATGTGATTTAAGTCTTATTAAAGAAAAAAAGACAAAAAATATTAAAGGGAAATATCCAAACCAAAAATAATGAATGTTGGAATAAAAATAAGTCTCTGAAGGTACTATAGATTTCAGATACGATCAGAGAGGGCCTAGCTCAACAGAGGGGAGAGTTTGAGAGAAGTTCAAAAAGAAACAACTTCAAGTCCTTCTAACATATTTATGTATACTTAAGGGTTGAAAAATATATCAAAAATAACTCTGAGCATTGAAAATGCATCAAAAATGAAAATAGGATGTCTGCTATCTCAGGAACAGTTTTAAAACACCTTATTATGCACACCTGTGCTGTGTCAAAGAGGATAGATAAGAGATAATTTCATTGTTTCTCAGTGAGTCCCTTGGCAGATCACTATTATGACCATTTTGAATCAGAACATTTGCTTTCTTGTCTGTCATTGACAGCTGCTCTAATCACAGGATATTTCCTGACAACTGCTCCAATCACAGGCTATATCCTGGCAGCTGCTCCAATCACAGCATCTGATTATCCTCGGTCTCAGCTGCTCCAATCACAGGCTATCTCCTGATGCCTGCTCCAATCAGAAGCTAAATCCTGACAGCTGCTCCAATCAAAGGCTATCTCATGACAGCTGCTCCAATCACAGGCTATTTCATGACAGCTGCTCCAATCACAGGCTATTTCATGACAGCTGCTCCAATCACAGGCTATTTCATGACAGCTGCTACAATCACAGGCTATTTCATGACAGCTGCTTCACAACAATCACAGGACTATTTACATTGACATGCTTGCCTACAATCACAGGCTAGCTCATGACAGCTGCCCCAATCACAGACTTTCTCCTAGCAGCTGCTAAGCACTACAACAGTGCAACATCATGGGCGATAGTGAATAGGGTTAAAGAAAACAGGTTCTTTGAAAAAGTTTGAATGAATAATGACTCTAAGTCTTCCCTACAGAAGAACTTTTGAGTATAGTTTGTAAAATATTTTTATCATCTTAGAGAGCTGTTTTGTAAAGTTGATATTGGGGGAATAAAAACCCTTTCACCATGGCCCTGATGTTCCTGTTGCAGTGCTTAGCAGCTGTCAAGAGAAAGCCTGTGATTGAAGGAGCCATCAGGAGATAGCCTGTGATTGGAGCAGCTGTCGATGACAGACAGGAAAGGAAATGTTCTCATTCAAATAGGTCATAATAGTTATTTTGGTACTGAGATGCTATTGATGAGTTCTACTCACTGCAGTAAGGGCAGGCAATATAAATTTCTCTAAATAGCTGTTCAAAGTCTTGTTCAGGATGGTTTGTGCTTCCGTGTCTCACCTGTTTGCTTGAGATGGTTTGTTCTTATGTTTCACCTATTTGGTGCTTGTTTGTGTTTGTGTGTTTCATCTCTTTTATGTTTATCAGTGCACACAACTGAATGTGCAATGAGGCAGCAACTCCCCCAACTCTCATTTAAACCAGTTTCTGAGGAAACAGAAGAATCGACATTCATTGAGAAGAGAAAAGATGAAATCCCAACTACAGATCTCTCTGTAAGAACAAGAGAAGTAACAGTAAATGGAAGAAAATACCAAGATAGAAATCACTGTGTTTCCTTTTTCTCCATGCCAACACCTGAGGCAGGTTTCAGCCCTCATCTCAGCCCCACCCCCGATTCCCAGTCAGGTAATCAGGGAAGCAATTTTTTACTGTCTTTCCTGTCCTCCAACGCATCCCCAGCTTGGGAACAGACCACCTGCTATGGTTACTCCTCTGTCTGTGTTCTCATTCAAATGAAACTAAACAAATCCTATAGTCTTCCTTCCTCGCCCTGTCCTGTTGTGGCACCCACCAAAAGCACAGACAGCCTCTCCCTGGAAGCCCTCTGTTCACATCTGCCACAGAATCAGATCTTCAGATCTTCAGAGCAGAGCCAGCTTTCCTCATTCCTGTGGAAAAGACCCTGTCCTTCTAGTCAAATCCCCATTCCTGCAGGTCAGCTCCCATTACCTAGAATATACCCATGATCCCTTATATTCACACCTGGCAGACACTCTGAAAGACTCCTTACCAGGCAACATACAGATATCACATACTCTTAGGAGCCAGAGACGGCAACAGGTGCCATCGGAAGAGAAAACGTATCTAAAAAAACAAGACCAGATATCAACCCCTAAATTTACAATCATCTGAAACCCAGATACCTAGACACCAGAAAAAAACCACAAGCATCTTCAGAATCTTGCAGAGCAGGGAGGTAGAACTGGAAGAAACTACCTCCAGTAGATAGACATGGCCCCAGTTGAGGGATGGAGCCACTCACCCATCTCAAAATTTTTAACCAAAATTGTTCCTGTCTAAAGAAAATGCAAGGACTGAAAAATGAAACAGAGACTGAAGAAAAGGCCATTCAGAAACCACCTCACCTGGATCTATCCCAAGCACAGACATCAATTATACCATTTGACACTATTACCAATACCAAGATGTGCTACAAGTCAAGAGCCTGACATGGCTGTCCTCTGAAAGGCTCTGCCAATACCTGACTGAGACAGATGCAGACACTTACAGCCAACCATTAGTCTGAGCCCAGGGAACCCTATGGAAGACTTAGGGAAGGACTGAAGGAGCTGAAGGGGATTGCAACTCCATAGGAAGAACAATAGTATCAACTACCTGGACCCCTAAGAGCTCCCAGGGACTAAGACACCAACCAAAGAGCATATATGGGCTAGTCCACATCACCTGATACATATGTAACAGAGGACTGCCTTGTCTAGCTTCAGTGAGAAGGGATGCACTTGAGTCTGTGGAGGCTTGATGCCCTAGAGAAGGGGATGCAGAGGGGTCAGGTGAGAGTGGGTGGGTAGGGGACACATTCTTAGAGGTAAAGGAGAGGGGGCATTGTGTCAGGGGCTTGTGGATGGGAGACTAGGAAGGGGGCACATTTTAAATGTAAATAAATAATTAATTAATAAAAATAAATAACTGTAACAACCACTCAAAATTATATAGTATTATTCATAATTATACCATTAATAGGTAAACATGTTATGTACACTTAAATGTTTAATGCTACATAGCAAACATATTGGTAAGAATAAACACTTAAGATAGGAAAATATATTAAAAAATGCACAATCAATAACACCCAAGATAATATGTCTACAAAGAAAATTGTTAAATCTAAAAAACTCCACACAAAAACATAATAATAGGAATAAGTGAGAAGGATATACAAACAAAAATTAAAAACTTAAGTCAAATATTTTCAACAAAATCATGAAAGAAAAAATTTCCAACATAATGAGGTACCTATCAAGATACAAGGAGCATACAAAATTCCAAATATACTAGACAAGAAAGAAAATTCTCCATGATAAATACATAATAATAAAACACTAAATGTACAAAACAAAGAAACTAATATTAAATAATATTAAAAGTTCAAGGTGGAAAAACCAAGTAATATATAAAGGGTATGTATAATAGCACTTTTAAATTTTAAAAGCCAGAAAGACCTATATGGATATTTTACAAACTCTAAGAAAACAAAGATGCCAGCCCAGACTACTACACCCAACAAATAACAGTAAACATCATCTCCCGCCTCCAGTTCCTTCCCTGTTTGAATTTCTGTTCTGACTTCCTTCCATGATGAACAGGGATATGAAATGTAAACCAAATAAACCCTTTCCTTACCCAGTTGCTTTGGTGATAGTGCTTTCAGCATAGCAATAGTGACATCCACTAAGACACTGACTACCACCGATGAAAGCTGGATACTAGCAAGGAAAACAATGGAAAGCTTAGAAAGTCAGGAAATTTAATTCACTACTAAATGAAAAATGGGTCAAGAATGAAATGAAAAACTCTTTAGAAGTAGACAAAAGTGGAACCAAAATATACCCAAACATATGGGACACAAGTTCATAGCACAAGGGCCTATGCTAAAAGTGGACAAAAAGGGAGATATCACATATCAGTAATTAATAGCACACCTGAAAGCTCTATAGCAAAAAAGAAGATACAATACCCAAAGGGAGTAGAAAGCAAGAAATATCTAAACTGAGGGCTGAAATCAATAAACAGACTGAAAGACAAAAGCCACATGATCATCTCATTTGATGGAGAAAAGGCCTCTGACAAAATCCAACATCCTTCGTGCTAAAAACACTGGAAAGAGTAGGCATACAAGCAATATACGGCAACATGATAAAGACAATTTGCAGCAATCAGACAGCCAACATTAACCTAAATGGAGAGAAACTTGTTACCATTTTCCACTAAAATGAGAAACAAGACAGGGTTTTCCACTCTCTCCATAACTAATCAATATCGTGCTTGAAGTCTCAGCTATAGTAATGAGGCAACTAAAAGAGATCAAGGGGATAGAAATAATAGAAGCTTCCTAAATTATGCACATATATGAAGGTGGTCTAAATGGAATTGCCAGACAACAGAGAAGGTCAAGCCCCAGCTGGAGCATGCTCTTTGTCAACTGAAGCCTCCAGATCCAGGAAGGAGTTACATCTAACTATGTTGTCCAAAGAGTCCCTATAGAAACCACAAAACAATGCATTCAATTCCCAAGGCTATATAGGTTGCTCTTCCCAAACTGATAATAAGGTACCATTGCTGAAACAACACATGCAACTTGCTGAATTCACATGGAGAAGTTGAGCTCATAACCTACCTGGGAGCCTTCACTCCTACGTTGTGTTCAGCACACTAGAAAGCATTCTGCACACTATAAAAGGAGAAAGGTAAACACCAACCCAGCTACAAGAATAAAGGTCACAAAGCACGGGGAATTTAAGGGATAATGACGGTTTACTAATGGCATGAACTCAGTAGAGCAGTCAGTATAGTGCTTGCTGAATGACATGAGTATCTGGGCTCCCTGAAAGTGACCTCAAAAAGCTTTCCTTTGACATGCTTCCAGTGCTGGGGAGGTGGAGACTGAAAGATGCCTGGGACTCCTTGGCCAGCCAGCCTATGCTGCCCAGTGAGCTTCAAATCTTCAAGAAATCCTATTCTAGGATAGAATGGTTCTGACCAGTTACAAGCACTGGCTGCTCTTGCAGAGGGCTTATGGTCAGTACCCAGCATTTAAATCAGGTGGCTTCTAACTGTCTGCAACTTCAATTCCAGGGGATAATGTCATCCTTTGGCCTCAGAAGACCTGGGCACACATGGATGTACATAGACTGTATGTACGCATGTGCACACACACACACACACACACACACACACAGAGAGAGAGAGAGAGAGAGAGAGAGAGAGAGAGAGAGAGAGAGAGAGTAACCATGATATAACCAAACTTACTATATTTTGAGATTTCTACCTGTATTTAAATGTTTGCTTTCCTCAATGGGGTGTTACTTTAGACTTTTAGATAGCTATTCATAATTTTACATTTTTCGTTGTATAATCTTAGTAATGAAATAAAATTCTTTTCAAAATCTTGTAATTCACAGAGAATAGGAAATTCTGTGCATATTTCCACATAATGAAAAGTGATGTCTAATTTTCCAGTGGAAACTTTGGCTTCTGCTTCCTCATTAGGGAGACTACTTCATTTGTTTTTAATTCAAAACTCTAGTGTTTGAGGCTATAATATATTTAAAAATTTAAATAACAATTCTGACAATATTTCAAACTTTCTGGACCTAGATCACTAAGCATTGATGTCTATAATGAGTGGAATAGTAATAGAAAGATAAATGCTGAGAAAGCCGGCTTCACCCTGGTATCCTGCTTATAACATGTAAGGTCGTGGGCTTTATATCTAATAATGCCAAACTTATTCTGGGGACAAGGAAGCTGGACTAGGCTACTTTGTGTGTAGCACAGCAAAATGCTTTATAATTTCCCAAACATATCCTGGCTTTTCTTCCCTCTCTCGAGGAGTTTCCTTCCGCCTCATGTTACATTAAGTCAACTTTCAATTTATTGGTATTAGTCATAAGCCCAAGAGTGCAGAATAGATGTAGGCTATAAAATTCTACAGAATATTTTCACAGTTTTAAATTAATTAAATATACCACATATTAGAGATATTTGACTTTTTAAAACCACAATTAAAATCCCATCTGGAAAAAAAGGCATATTCATGAATCATATTTGTACTGTCATGTTAATTAAGAATCTAAATATTTTCATTCTTGCTTTATAGTTAACAAATTATTTACCAATTAGAAAACTGAGTAAGCATAGCTGCTTAAATTTACATCCACAGAATGTAAATAAGTTGGCTTTACTATAGGCATATTATACCCTATCATCATGCTATAGACATTTGCCTGTCAGAATATGTATTAGCTTCAATGACTCTTAGTAATGGCATTGGTTTATATAAACACTTCCAAGACGTTATGTAGTTGTTATGACCCAGAGGTCAGGATAAGAAATACTGTAACGCTTTTCAATCAGTACCAAAAACTCTCCTACTTGGTATTTATCTCCTGAGGTTAGCAGAGAAGTTCCCCCAAAAAAACACACTTTCAGTAGAGGAAGTTGAAGACAATATCTTGAGGCTTGCCAATAACCCCTTCCTCACAGGAAAGAAATCTGGGAGGTAAAGGAAAAAAAAAAACCAAAAAACCAAAAAACCTCTGCTCAAAATTACAATCCAGTGTGTAACCGGAGATATTTAGAAATCGGCGCCTGGTCCAGTTTGATCCCTGGCAGCCGCCATGTTCTCCCTGCTACTCCGCTATGACCGGGGCTCCGGCTAGCTAGAAACAACAGCCCTGGCACCCACTGAACCCCAGACAATACCAGCCATCCTCGCAGTACCTGGTAGAAATGAGACACTTATAGCTTAATAATTAACCAATGGATTTATATATTTGAAAATGCTCAAATAACAAGATGCCCACACAATTAGAATTGTTACCCAAAATCTAAACTTTTGATAAGTTGTTACCCAGGACTCCTCTCGAACCATCCGTGGTTCTCCATGCTGCTAGCTTCCTCTCTCTCATCACTAGTTCCTCTTTCTCTCTTCCTGACTCCTCACTCCGCCTACCTTTCATACAACCCAACTGCAGTCTTATTGCAAATGTAGCAGGAAAATATACCACTATACCAGTGTTCCATGTGGATTGTGATGCATCAGTTTGAGCTTATGCAGCAAACTATATTGAAACGTGGATTGAGGCAGTGATACACTACTAAGGAACTTGTCATCCAGGTCTAAGCAAGTCAATTTATGTACGACTACATTCCAATCCATTGCATCCATGGCAAGTGACCCCAAATGAAAGACACTGGTATTGGGATTTCTGAATCCCCACAGGAGAATCGATGCTCTTCCCTACACTGAGCAGTAGAAGAATCTCCAGCAAGCCATGTGGTACCCTCTTCTGTTTCTGTTCTGCTTTATCACTGTGCACCTTATGTGCCATGGAGGAACTGATTCTCACATCTCCTTTGTCCTTGAATCTTTTACTTTATTGCCATAGGGTCAAAGAGAAGTGATACAGGCACTGAAGTTATCATTTTAACTTTTATCTTTAGTGTCTAGGTAGCCAGGTAAAAATTTACTTAGAAGCCAAATACAGTTCTGAATGGAAGAATTACCATTTAAAACAGGAATCAAATAATCAAGAAACCACTTAGATTGATGTGCCCTCTGAATTAGAATTATTTTAATGTGTCCTTCTTTTAGAATGGGCATGAGCAAGGCTTAACCTTCAGTTCTGGACTATCAGGAGGGCAGTATGAACATCAATGTTATAATGTTCATGCAATCAAAGCTTTTGAGCATTTACTACATACCAGTGTTCCCCTTGGAATACGCAGACACTAAACAAAGTCATATCATTGCAAAACTCACAGGATCAGTGAATGGTACCAATGTAAATGAAATGCTAAAATGATTGATAACTTTTCACCTGGGGTCTAGAAGTGACCACAGATGCAAAGCCAGTGTACATGTAATGTCTAAACAAACTTCCTAAGTAGGCATTGGGAGTTTTTGCAAGTCGAGACTTTGTAGGTGAATGAGAAAGTAAGTATTTCAACAGAGAAATAATTTGTGCAAAGGTTACAGAGAGTCTGGTATTATAAAGGACTTAGAAAAAGGAATGTTTTAAAGATTGTATATGTTTGTGTGTGTATGTGTGTGTATGTGTGTGTGTGTGTGTGTGTGTTGGGGGATAGAGGAAGAAAGGAGAAAGCATGAAAGAGGGGGAGGAAAAAAAAAGATACTGATACTGTGTATTAAGAAGTTTTGACCGAAGTGCTTGTTCATTATTGAAGTCAGTGCAAAGCTACTGAAGGATTCATGAGCAGAAATAAGGTATAAGATGATATGATCAAATAGGCATTGTCTTGCCTCAAGATGGAGGGTTAATTGGAGGACAGGTACTAAGTTTAAAGAAAAGGATTGGCAGTAAATCTGGCCAAAAAAAAAAAAAAAAATTGGACCTTGACTAGAGAACCCAGTGTCAGTGTGGCCTGGACCATGGCTGGAGAGCTTTCTCACAATGTGGCCTGGCAAGTGGTTGATTGTGTTCCTCTGGTGTTGTCTGCACAGTAGTTGGTGAGCTGTTTTCTACAATGTAATCTGGGTGAGAGCTGGTGAGTTGATTCCTGTTGTTATAGTCCTCAGGGATTATTATCTATCTTATCTCATGAGAATCTTCTTAACATTTATATCAACTTACTGTAGAAACTGTTGTTGTTGCTGCTGCTGCTGCTGCTGCTATTGCTGCTGCTCCTGGTTATTTCCATGCTGGAGAACACAGCCAGAGTCTCACATGCAGGAAAAAGCCTTTTACCTCTGATCTACACACTTTGCCCTCTACATACTTTATTTTAATGGTACTCAAAATCGGTACTCACTTAATATCACATTCGTCATCAAACACAGAAAGCTTTCTCCTTTGTTCAGGAATAAGATAAGAATAACTACCTTTCTCACTTCTGTTTAGCACTGTGTTAGAAGGATTGTAAGATTCAAGCCGTGTTCTTTGGCTGCCAACATGTTGATGTTATTAAAGACAAGCTTTAACATGATGGGCAAATAAAAGTATCCCCAGGACAAAAAGGGCTAGCAAGCTATACAGGCCATTCTTGAAGCATGAACAAAATAGAAATACTGACCTCAGGCCATGGGTAATTTTATCAGCAGTATCTGCTGCATTGACACTCAACACAGCAGCATTCTTTTAAATTCATAAGCTCACTATGCAAAGTTAAAACATCCAGAGAAGTGTTAGAATTATGTCAAATACACTGCAAGTGTCTTTAAACTTTTTCTTAATTATAATGATTACCACTGTAAATTTTAGAACTAACATGAATCCAGTGGTGTTTGGCATGACACTCGAGATGACTCTTTACTCTTAAACTCTGAACCTTCTTCCAATAATGTAAATAGGATAAAGAGCATTGATATGTTTTTCAAAATGCCCATCTAAATCCTCTTGTATATTCAACACATTAGTAAACATTTTTTGCTAAATGATTAACAAAAGTAGCTATCTTAACTTCTTATGTCAAAGCAATTGCAGAAGCAGTGGTGCTAACAATTAATGTAATTAAAGCTGTTATACCAGCAGTAATCAAGCCCACTACCCACTTGCTTCTGCTTAAAGCCTGACTCACTTCTTCCAGTACTTGCAAGCTTTTTCAGATCAAGATTCTGTGATATTCAGGGCAATAAAACAAAAGCTAGTTGATAGACCTCCATAACTGACATGTCGGATTTCAACACACTAACACAATTAGAAAATGTACAATCAATGTAACATATATTAAATACTATGGAAGAAACGAAAGTATTTTTAACTTGACAATTAAAAAAGCCTTAACAAATGTACTAACACTTGTTTGAAATCCAGATCCTGCCCCAACTTTATCTCTTGCTAACATAACATCATAAAGAACTGCAGCTAACTTCCAAATATGTCTCTGAAAATGTCCAGAACCAAACCTCCCAGACAGAGTTATTAAATTAACAGGCTGGCAAGCCAAGGATGGGTAAGATTCTGCACAGTCTTATTAACCTAAGACAGAAGTACATTGCTTTTGATAATGCATATTCCACGATGGGTAAGGAAGGCATTCTTGGCAGAATGACCTAAGACAGGCTCAGTCTTGTTTATAAAATAAAAAAGGGGGAGAGGTGGAGAGCTGTTGGGGCTGCTTGGCAGAAATATGACATTGGCAAAGAACAAAAAAGTGGGCTTCAGGCAGGACTCTGACATTAGGCTAGAACAAAAAAGTAATTTCAGGCAGGAATCTAAATCTTAGGCTAGAACAAAGAAGTAATTTCAGGCAGGAATCTAAATTTTAGGCTAGAACAAGGAAGTAGACTTCAGACATGAAAATGACTTTGGGCTAGGACAGGGAAGTTGGCTCAGATATTTAGGTCATCCTGATAAGCCCATAGAAACAGTGATCACAGGAGTGTTCATGGAATTTTGTTTATTGCCTTGCTTGTTCTTTGACTATTTGTGTTTATTGTCTTGCTTGTTCCTTGACTATTTGCATCTACTGTATTGCTAGACCCTCAACCTAGAGCTGACCTTAATACTTGCATGTAATTAAAATTACATAAAAGCAAAAAGGAGAAGGGGAAGATGGGATAGGAGGTTTCAAGGGAGGGGAAATGGGGAAAGGGGATGGCATCTGACATGTAAATAATAAAATATTCAATAAAAAAACAAAATAGAGGGTTTGTAAGAGAGAAATGGAATTAATGGTATAGAGATTAGAAATGAGGAAATAAAAACTGCTCATATACAAAAAGAACTCATGTGCATATTTATTACATGTAAAATTCTAAGAATTCTTAAAAAAAACAAAAACAACAAAAAAAAAAAACCTAAATGAGTTGAGATTTCAGGCCATAAGATCAATATGTAAAATTCAGGGTTTTTTTCTCTATATACAGAAGTGAACATTCTGAAAGGAAATCAAGAAAGTAATTTCACTTATAAACTAGAAAATTTTACTGTTTAATTCACTTAAAAGAAAAACTACGCAGTGTGAAAAGTAAAACAGTTAAGTCTTATTGGAAGAAATGGAAGACCAAATAAGTCCAGCTCTCTCAGGCTCCAGGCCAGAAGCTCGGGTTCTAATGTCTCATTCCCATTCATAGTCCCTGTACATTCCATGCAATTCCTGCAGAAAACTCCTGTCCATATTTTCATTTGAGGAGGACTTACAGTCCCCACCTTATCATGAGGAACAGTGACAACAGCAACAAGGTGCTGCCATAATGAAAAACACCGAGGTCCCCAGAACATAGCAGTGACCTAGTTCAAAGCCCTCCTCTGTACCCTAGTGATTCTCCGGAAGATGTCAGCATGGAGTCCTGAAGCACCAAGACCCCTACATGCAAAACCTGATTTCCGATGCCAGCCTCACCATATACAAAAAGAATGTAAAATATTTCATGAATCTAAATCATACCATGTCTTCAAATAAAACACAGGTAAAGGTTTCTTGACTTAAATTGGGCATCATAAGAAGCTAAAGAAAAGGAGACAAACAGATTTCTTCAAAACTATAGTTTTCTCCCTCAAAGACACTTAAGTGTAGAACTATAACCCATGAGATGGGGTAGAATATTTCTAATCAATGTTCTGATAAGCACATAGAATATAGAACATGCATATTTAAATTTTCTTAAAATTCAATATTAAAAGATTAATGACTCCATTAAATTTTAAATAAATGTAAAGTTGGACACAATGTTAACATGTTGAAACTTTCATTCATATATGGCCACATGCACATTGGCACCATTACTGTGGAAAACATTGAGAGGACCCAGAATTTGAACACAAAATTACTGTCTGATCCCAGAAATGTACTGCTTGGTAAGAGTACAAAAAACATATGTTTATGCAAAATCTAACACTAGTATTTTCATAGAAACACCTTTACAGCAGACTAAGAGTAGATGTGATCTATCCCAGGAGTTGATAAGTAAACAAAGAGCAGTATGTCCATGCAATAGAACACCATTCAGACGCGAAAAGGAATGAAGTATTAATAATATATGCTATGACATGGATGAAACTTGAAAACATGCTGAACAAAGGAGTCAGGCACAAAGATCCTATACTGCAGCTTCTTGTTTTTATCTAATGTCCAGAGTACAGACATCCATCCACACAGAAAGAAGATTGGCCATGGTCACCAAGGACTGGGAAAAGGATACATGGACACACATGGTGGGCCAGGTATCAATTGTATGGTACACATCTTCAAACCCAGTTTTCCCTCTCTTTCCCTATGAATTTCCAGTTTCTGCCTAGGCACCTGCAGCGTCTGGACAAAAATTACTTGGGCACTGTCTAAACTCAGATTCATAAACATAAAGCAGGACCAGATACTAGGAAGTATAGTCAGTGTCTTAACACTCTCGCAAACAAACATCAGGTTTCTTCCATCAAATTTAAAACAGTGGAGAACAGACTGGAAATTTTCCAGATCAAAGACAAACTGTAGCAAATACAAATCTTTAAGATACAGAACACCTGGCTCTAATCTCGGAGCTGCTAATTTATTAAGTTCCCCTTGACTATTTCTCCTACTTATTTTCCAGACATGATTATAAATTCCAAGCCCCACATGAGATCCTACCTTATAGAAAATAAATTAGTATACTTGGGTAAGAAGGATGCTCGATGATGCTCTAAGGAAGCTCTCTGATGCTCTAAGAAAACACTATACAAAGAATACAAAAAAATTCTCCTTAAAGGTACTCCATTAAGTATTCCCTTTGTAAAATAAAAAAAAAATACCAGATAGTGGTTGTGATATTTCTTTCAGTGACCCAAAACAGCTAATTTCAAATAGATAGCATATTATATTTATATTATCAAACTAATATGGAATTCATTTAAAGTAATTGTATGATTTATTTTACAGGTCTATCTGAAGCATTGTCGAAACAACAAGTTTGCAAATAAATTAACTGTAGCCATACAAGTATTTCTGTGACAAATTAATCCATGGCAACAGTAACCTCGACTGTTAAATTTGAAGCTTTTCAAACATTTCATCTTAATCATGGGAAATTATTGGAATTATTAATGAAAAAAATGAATGAGAAATATCCAATATCACCTACATGAATTTAATTTTTGAGTGTTTATTGATCACAACACATTAGTAGGGCCTTTTTGTTATTGGATATAATGTTGGTTTACTTGGTGCAGGAGATAAATGGTTCTTAATTATTCAAATAATATTGAAGGACTAGTCAGTTACATACAGGAACCAAGTGAGTCTTGAGCATGACTTGCTCACTGTACTGCAGTGAGTGATGGGCAGTGTGCCACATGAAGTCACTGCGCTGTGTTCAGAGTAGCTCCATCATCTCAGCTCTGCTCAGTGAGAAATGACAATTCCTTCCAGCATTTTATGCTTTTCATCTGTCAACTGTTATTTCTAAGAAGCCATTTGATCACTATTATAAAACCTGCCTTGTGGAGATTACAGACATTGACGATTCTGAGTTCTTAGAACTTTCTCAGAAGCCACCATACATTTCTTTGTAGACGAAAACCTCCTGATGGTTTTATCAAGGTTAGACTATTGATTAAGCCTTCCATGGCTGATCAAGAAGCACCAGGTATTCATCCAGGGATGTTACAGCTGATCCCCTAGCAACAGAGAACTTCAATTAGCACTGTTCTTTCTATTGCAAAAAAAGTAGGTTCTTATGATGACAACCCACAATCTGCATGTTCCATTAGACATGAACCCTAAGCACCAAACAGCATGCCAAGGTCACTCCTGGAGAAATTGTTGAGGAGATAATGTTTGAATCCCACAAATAAACATTGTAAAGCATTTAGTTTGGAGGTAAGATAAAATCTCCTAGTTACATCAAAGTATTAAGTCTCTCAAGAAGCTACCACACTCAACCCAAATAGCAGCCTCAGCACCACACGGCTGCATGTGTCCCTAGGGTGAAATATTCTCTATAATGAAACTTCTGTACTGTCCCACTGAGAGTCTGAGCTGAAGCAATTACATGAAGCCAATGCTACTTTGAAGCATGAATAGCTGTCTGAAGTAAACAAGTCCTCCACTGGAATCATATAGTAAATACTTTAAACTAAAGTAAATATAACTATGAATTTTGAACTTTTTAGTATAGTGAAAGAAATAGCTGAAAATTGGTAGGCTGTTAAGTAACATATTTGCTGTGGCTAAACCATAGGCTATATCTGAGGGATGTTGAGGTGACTGGCCAGGAGAAGAAGCATCCAGCATTAGGCTTAATGTTATGATGGGTAACATGGATATTTTTCTTTATTGACTCCTCATGAGACAAGTCTATGAGGCTGATATTATTTCAATTGTCTGTCATTGATGAAGAACTAAAATATAATAAGTTCACTTTTATGATTATATGCAGGGAGAAGAGCTTTTGCATTACAATCAAGGTCTATTCTAAATAACCAGGGAAAGTCTGCATTCTCTCCATGTCTGAGCACATGCCGTTGATGAGTACCTACCATATGAGATATAGTAAGAGTGGGCTTGCTTTCAGAACAGTGAAGCTGAACCTACAATGTAGCATGGATTGAAGAGAACACACCTCAGAGCAGATAAAGTAATTGCAGGGCCCAAATGGCCACCAAGGCCAGAGGAGAGAAGCCATTAACTCTGGAATCAGCAATGGCTAACCAAGAGTGCTGATTAAAGTGACAGTGTTCAGATTTCTAAACAATGACTAAGGGTGAGACATGCTCTTGATAATCTGTGACGCACATCAGATTTCCTGATCTAAGATGATAGCAGGTGACAAGGCATTTATTTTTTGGTTTTCTTCCTTCCCAAAGGAGTCTTCTTCATTCTTCTTTCTTTTTCCTTTTTTATTGTTTTATTCTTGATGCTAATGTAAAATTATCATCTCTATAATACACAAATATGTGACTGACATTGCTGTTACTGTGGCCCAGTTTACCAGCTTCAAGTAAAGCTGTGCTTTGTTTCACAGCCCATTTAGAGAGCTGCCAAGAGTAAACCTATGCTTAGTGAAGTTATTTTTGTCTTGCAGAGTAGAATAATTTATTTGATAGGAGACTTTATGTCAAAGGCAAGATAGAATAAACACAGCTTAATGTTCACTTCTATTGTGAAACAAATGTAACTAAACTACATCATTAGTAGACCACACATCTTCAAAAGGTTCAAAGGAGCCTCACGGTACTAACAATGGGACACTCTCAAATGGTTCATTGAGCAGCCAAAATGTACTATCTTGATACTAATAGATTCCTGATTCTTGTATCTTAATGCTTCAAAGAATGATGCTTGACTGAACAAAAATACACTTCACTCCACTTCCTTTCTTATTCATCCCTAAGAACTATGAGCAGACCGCACAATCAGCAGAAGAGGTTGCCCTTTGAGAGGTTCTGCTTTGTGTCTATGGGTGTGGCTGAGCTGTCCATGGTTCAGGGAGTTTGAACAGAATTCTTTGAAAGAAGTTCGTTAAAATGTCATTATCACCTGGCATCAGGAAGGGCTGACATTGTGGCTATCGCTCTAGCCTCTCAATGCAACCTCACATCACGTCTCACGCCAGTCACTTTGCCCTCCTCAGCTGAGCACCTCAACAATGTTTGTTTCTCACCTCTCACATGAAGATTATTATCCAGGTGCCTGTCTGACCAAAAATGGCCCAGCCTAGGAAAACTGTGAAACACTGCAGGGAGAAGACTCACAGCCTCATCACCCAGACATTCAACTATAAGGCTATGTTCTCAGGGCCAATTCACTGATATTTGTTGCCACAAAAAAAAAAAAAATGAGGCTCAAATTGAAAGTTATTTATGTGAGAGAGACATTAGAACATCTAGACTACTGTATTGTCTCACTCTCTTCATACCCCAGATTTCCTGGATTTAAATCAACTTCAATTCCTTCTCATCTCTTTTTCAATAAGCTGATTTGAATTGGGTTTCTGCCTCTGGCTCTGGATGAATCTTGTAGACAAATTCAAAGACAGCAAAATGTTCATTCATTTGAAACCCAAAATAATGCAATGTTGGTTTTTAAAGGGTTTATTCGGTAGCAAAACAAATTTCTATTTTTCTAGTCAATAGATTAACTTTAATCATTAATTGTTACTCATAATTCCTCTGGCATAAGACAACCAACTATTAGAGAATCTAGAGATACAAAATCAAATGGGATTTTTATTTATAGAGAAAGCAAATAACAAAACAAACAAAAGTATTTTCTCTAAAGTATAAGGCCTCTAGGAAGGTGAACATTTCACCATCTCTACCAAAGTAGAGAGTGTTCAGCAAGGCACATCTCAATTAGAGATGATGGAACACAAGAGTGAATACATTTCATGAATTATACATTGTATCAGAATCTCATCTACTAAGCATTCTGACCTCTGGAGCTATTTCTCTGCTGGTGCTCTGCTTCACTCACAATTAATCAGAAGAGAAATTAGCATGGTCGATATAATAACCCTGGATTTAAAGCTGAAAACTCTTATAGTAAATTAACATTTAAAAGCATGAAATTAGTTTTGAAATTAAAATAAAGTCAAAGAGCAAGAAGCAACCTCTTCTGGGCTCACACTGCACTTGGGGAGGACATGAAACTATTCACTCCATTTTGATTTTCTACATCATTCATTTGCTTTTGAACTGTCTCGTGGAGAAGAATGATAAAGAGAGCAGTGAGCTGCTCAGTGCAGACTCTTCATTCAGACAGAATGTGCCGCTATAAAATGCAACTCAGAGGTTAGACAGAGAAAAGCCTTCGATGGTATATTTCTTTACTGACATCATAAGCAGAAAGTTCATCATAGATGAAAACAAACTATGTAAGTGTGTATTTTCTTAAAATTTTGCTTTTCTTAAAATTTGAAATACTTAAATTATATTTTCATAAAGCATTAATATGCATTAATTACATTTTATGTAGTTAAATCCCACATAATGTGTATAATTTTTAATATAGAAAGTTCTTGGCATGGAAATTAGTAAAAGGCACTGCTACAGTTCCTCGGAACGGTCATGGTGCCTCTCTACAGATCTCCGATGTCCCTTGTCTCTCTTTCATACCACTTTCCTTTTCTCCCTCTGCTCCAACCACATCCCAGTAAACTCTCTCCACATCTCCAGAAAGCCTTCCAACTTCGTAGCACTTGCACAGACTGTCCTCTCTGCCTAAAATGCTCCTTCCAGAGTCACATGACTCACTCCCATGTCCCCTCCAGGTTGTATCCAATGCCATTTCCTCAAAAAATCCACCCCATCACTACCATATTTAAAGTTGCCCCACACTACTTCTCAGTTCTTCCTAGCAAATTCACTTACCTTCAGCACCTGCTAGCAAACTAGATACTTTAATGTTTATAATGTTGCTATAACATCCCTCCATGTCTTACTCATTAGTTTCTTTTTAAATTTTATTTATCCTGCATTCCAGTTTTACAAAAGTAAGAAGGAATTCCTATCTTGAGTATTCACTTTTTATTTCATGTACTTAGATAAGTCAATGTCAAGGCATCTGAAAGCATTTGTCAGGTGGATAATGGAAAACTGAGTGTGACCGTACTGAATGAAAGCAAAGCCATACAGATCCCTTAGTTTATAACTCTATCTGCAATCATCAAAAGAGCTGTCTATATGGCAAACTTCCCACTGGGTATAAGCAAAAACTTTTTCAAGTACTGTAATTTGGAGGCTAAGTAGTGTATCTATGCCAAAGAAGAAGAGGCATAAACAGTAGGGTTCTTTAGTTTGAAGCAATCAGAAGAAGGGGTAAGGAAAAGAAACAAATGCAGAAGAAAAGGAAGAGGAAACAGAAGAGGAAAAGAGGAGGAGGAAGAGGAAGGAAAAGAGGAGGAATACAGGGGAGAAGAGGAAAAAGGAGAAGGATAAGAGAGGAGGAGGAGGAAGCAACCTTATGTACCAAGTAGTCAAGATTCTCAAGGCCTTCCTATGGCACAACCTTAGGATAGCTTATGATTTGCAAATTAAAAACTAAAAGCAATAAAAACTAACATTTATATAATCAATGAAGAATTTATATAAAGAAAAAATTCTTTAAGGAAAAGCTCCATCTCAACATAGTTAATACCGATACTAGAACAACAGTACAAATGCTATGAGACGGGATCCAGCAGTTTCCATAGCTCTTCTGAAGAAAAGTAAAATGAATAAGCAGATAAAAGGTGACCTATCTCTGGCTTAGAGAAATGAAAGTCTACTAACAACAGGCAAGAGCCAGTACTCTTTATCTCTCTCTTTTTTTTAACAGTCAGAGAAATAGGGAAGTGACTTGTCAAGGTAGAATATACATTAGAAAATGAGACCCATTTTGTTCAATATTTCCTTCCTGCCTTTCCTTCTCTGATTAAAATGATAAGTCAAGCAATGTTAATATCCAGGTCACCACGATACCCTTCAGAGCTGTAGCCTTCCACTCTGAAACATAAGAAGGACTACTCTTTAGTTACTATAGATGATGCACCTTGGATGCGTGAAAGATATAGGAATACATATTAAGAAAATGATTGTTGACATATGTCAGAGGCTATACCACTTCCTAACTGACATTATACTACCAGCTATCAGTCAAAAATATTCACTCAAGCTTATTATAATTCTGAAGATGTCAATCCAAGTTATTTTAGATATATTCCCAGAGTCTGAACAACTGATTAATATTGGTGGTTCTAAGAAGACCTGTTACCTACTATAATAAGCCAGAAAATGAATGGTACATAGACAGTATCATCTAAATTTATTCATTTACAATTTCTCATATACAATGTTTTCCTTTTTAAAGAAGTTTCATCTTTTAGCAAAATTGAATTAAAATGTAGTATTTATTTTTGAAAAGCAGATGAATCCAAGATAATCCATATATTTGCATAGAAGTATAAATGTAAAATATCATAGAAGTACAAATGTAAAATTTAGTTTGCAGTTTTCATTAACATCTTACTAGTACATTCGGATTCAAATGGATATTTTGATTGAGTAAAATAAATGTGACTGGCATATTTCAGGCTGATCCAAGTCTGAGAAGGCATGAGGATTCTCACCACATAGGCAATGAAAAGTCTCATATATTCATCAGTATGTCCTTTACACAACCCTATGCCATAGACGAAACTACGTTTGGGAGAAGAAACAAGGCAAAGAAGTTAAATTCTATAAAGGTGCACATCAGATTTGGTGCACAGCCAAAAAGTTTATTGCAGTCCTTAGTTTGTACTATATCTCCAATAAGGTCAAGGAGTTTCTCTATAAAACAGACACCAAGAAACAAATGCAGATTCTATATAAAGAGAAATTCCATAGGCTTGGGTGTTATTAGCAAAATCCAAGTTTTTTGTAAATATTTATTTTATTGTTTACTGTGTGCTTGTGTGTGCCTGTATCATAGTGTGTGTGTATGTTGTGTGTGTGTGTGTGTGTGTGTGTGTGTGTGTGCAAAATGCACCTGACTACAGAAGCCACAAGAGGTGGCACATCCTTGGGAGCTGGAGTTACAAGAGGTTGTGTGCTACCCAATGTAGGTGATGGGAACTGAACTTCGGTCCCTGCAAACATAGCCCTCGCCTGTATCTCTCAGCCATATCTAATGTCACGAAGTCCAAGTCTCTTTATACTTCAGCAGAGAATGGCCCTTGAAAACACACTGACAGCTATGTAAATGGGGCTGGAGATACATGTGGCTCAGTGCTAAGGTGTTGGCCTTGGGTTCTGTCCTCAGTACTAAATCTTTCTAACATATTCTTCCTCTTCTGTCTTTCTTATACTTAAGAAAACATGGTACATGGTGAGCTCTCAACAGATGTGTGGTTGATGTCTACAGAGGGCAGTTTCCAAGGGAGGGTGAATGTAGGGGTAGGTTCTACCACTGCCTGTACATATGGACAGGGATTTCTAAATCCCCCCTTTATAAAACAACCTTCCTATCTAACAAAAAATATACACTGAAACACAAATAAAAGCAAGGATTTCCTTCTTTGCAATATAGATATTAAGATATTTCTGGTCTTTGAGTCATTCAATATTCTTTCACATAATAAGTTGTCATTCCTCAGCATTTATACAGGTGACTTAATAGACTTAAACAAAGAGGTATGTAAAGAGGCCTTGCAACAAATCTGCCTTCGGAAGTAAGAAAGTAGCACCCTCTTAGGCAAGGTAAATGTCAAGATTTTCCACCATGAACAATAAAATTTGGTAGTTTCCAGTTAAAGAGGGAAAAGGTTTACAGCATTTGCATAAAGCACCATTCCAGAGAATAACCCCTTGAGAGTAGAAGTAAAATGTGTTTCTACTGTAAATTAAGGCCCACTCTTAATTCTTACAGGAGAATCTGGACTCGTGCCTTTAGTTGGCAGGCAGCCATGTTTTCTCCTCTCTCTTCACTCATAGTGGCTTTTCACTCCTTTCACACTTCCAGTGGTTTTTCAAAACATCTATAAAAAAAGAGGTTTATCCTTTGTACTGAGTTATTCAGATGTGCTGTGCCTCCCTACACTGCCACCAACCTTCAGTAGTTCTACTTAGAAATTTCCGCTTCTCCTTGCTTCCGACTTCCACTTCTCCCCTGCTTCTGGGGCACCTTAAGGCACCTGTGGCTGTCAGTCTCCACTTCACCGAAGGCTGCTTTGTAAAGTAAACTTGGGAAGGAAAATAAATGTATATACCAAGTCAAGCTATAGCACACATTAGTTTGGTTGAAACATGATTTGTGAGCTTAAAACACTATCAAGAAAATATACTTAATGTCATTTGTTGCATCAGCTGATGAAATGTTCATGAAGCTCTACTTTGTAAGTTGTAATTTCAAACTCATTTTATACAACAATCAATTGCTTTCAACATATAATTTACAGAGTTAAGATGGATCCTAGATTTTTAAAAACGTGCTGTTGCCACATGAATTTCTATAGATTTGTAGTATTATATCTTTTGCATGTTAATCAATATTTTCGGCTGTCAAATGCTAAGAGCAATCAATAATGAAAGAATTCATCAAGCATGAAATAAAAAAAAATCAGGGTAAGGAGAAAGGTAGACTCAGAAAGGAGAAAGAATGAGCATTGAGAAGACAGTGGTTTCATTCTTATCCTTAAAAAATTGCTGGTAGAGAGGACAAATACTGAGGAAACTGTTAGTTTATTAATGCACGGTGCATTTGTCCTCTGAGTTCTAAAGGGAAAAGGCTAACACTCAATTAGTACTGTTACAGGCAGAGTGAGATAACTGTAGGCTCCCAGGTCAGCTCCTAAAATGGTATAACATAAGGGCTGACAATTCCACTCCCCAATATAAGTTTGTTCTCATCTTGTCTTTGGTATATCCAGAATACTTGGATAAAAACAAGTACTTAGGGAAGTATAAAATGGTAATGATGAGATGCCAAGGCAGAAGTAGTAAGTGATGAAGAAGAAAATATCTGTGAAGCTTTGAAAAGAAGACAGTGAAGTCCACTAAAAAGAGTCTAGAACATTACAAAAGGTAATTTGAGCACCCATGTAGGTATATCCTCAATGGGGATTGTCTTAGGGTTTTACTGATATCAACAGACACCATGACCTAGGCAACTCCTATAAAAACAATATTTAATTGGGACTGGCTTACAGGTTTAGAGGTTCAGTCCATTATCATCAAAGTAGGAGCATGGAAGCATCCAGGCTGGAGGAGCTGAGGGTTCCACCTCTTGTGCCTAAGGCAGCTAGAAGACTGGCTGCCAGACAGCTAGGAGGATGAGGACTTTAAAGCCCAAACCCACAGTAGCCCACTTACTCCAACAAGATCACATCTACTCCAATAAGGCCATACCTTCAAATAGCACCACTCCCTAAACTAGGCATATTCGAACCACCACAAGGACTCAGGAGGTCTCACCAGGTGATATTTGATGTGACTACTATCATTGAATGTCTATAATCACACTTGAGCGGCAACACCCATGAGCACGACGGTCCAAATGAAAAGAGGTACACTCCAGAACATCAACAAATTCAGTTGCTCAGATTCCCACCAGACCACAAAAGGTCACATCTCAAATTTTATGTGATGGAGAGAGAGAGAGAGAGAGAGAGAGAGAGAAGAGAGAGAGAGAGAGAGAGAGAGAGAGAGGAGGAGGAGGAGGAGGAGGAGGAGGAGGAGGAGGAGGAGGAGGAGGAGGAGGAGGAGAGAGGAGAAGGAGAAGAAGAAGAAGAAGAAGAAGAAGAAGAAGAAGAAGAAGAAGAAGAAGAAAAGAAGAAGAAGAAAGGAGGAGAAGAGAGAGGAGAGAGAGAGAAGCTAATTTGTGATCCTGCTGCTAACTTAAATGTAGCTGCAGAACTAATCTGAAGGTCTTGGTCATCACTCAGCAAACAGTTCTGCTGAGTTTTCACTTGGGCTAACTATTCACAGAAATGTCTACAGTATAACAAATAAAGGAACACCTTTCTTCCTTTCGCTGGGGCGACCACAGAAACCATTTATCTTCAGGGAGTTATCCTCTCAAATATTCCCCTACAACATGGCCTGAGGGGAAACGGCTAGAGCTGCTGTTAATACAATTTTTGTCAGGAAGATAAGTTTCCTCATTGAAAGGGTAAATGGAAGCAGAAAAGTTTTCTGCAGACTGTCATATTTCACCAGGAAAGGCCTTTTTAAAATTCCCTTGGAGTTGGAGTTTGACTTTCCTCTTTTAGAAAGAACGAGCTTTAATTGTTCTCCTTCGTGGGGAAGATGTGCTTTGGGTCTTCGATCCCAACCAAGACAAAAAGTTCTCTGAAAGGACTGTCTTTTTCCATGAAATCACTTTCCTTCTGAACACAAAATAGGCCAGTCACCATTCTGAACGTGAGCTGCTTTAGTGGGATGTGATTTTCCGTAGTCAAAGCAAGTCTCTCTCCACGTTCCCTTCCTGCCCCTTGAGGATGGAGGTCAATGTTTTGCCATCTTTTTCTCTGGGCACCATTCCATTTCAACATCACTGGCTCCATTTCAGCACCATCGCTCCACAGAAGGCTTCTGGACCCACACCAACCCTAAATTACTTCTGTTGAAAAATCTCAAGAAAAGAAGAGACTGCAAAGCAATTGGTTTCAAGAAAATGGTATGATGCCACTAAGTTAGTTTAACAAATTGTATAAAGAATCATTACAAAGCCCCTGGCTTATGATAAAGACTGTGGGTTTGCACATGGGAGCAGTGTGAATGACCTTGGAAATACAGAAGCTCCTGGATATATGAACTAGTTAAATATTCCACCTACTTAGCAGTAAGATTAATATACTCATTCAAAAGAGGGAGTGATTTGAATCCCTCCTCCTTCATTTGATAAATGAGAGAGGCTTCCTCAATCATTAAATGACAGCTACAGATAGATTTGCTATTTGACTTGTTTATCTCTATACCATGTAAGGCTCTAGTCATGAAAAATATATATAAAAATTTGTGCTTGCTGTCCAACCACATAGGAACATATATACATATACACATATATGTGTATATATATGTATCTATTTGCATATATATTAAAAGGTTTGTATATATATACCTTTTATATGAATAAAGGAGTGTAGTAAGGAGGAGGAGGAGGGAAGTAAATAGCTTGGCTTCAGAAAAAAGAAAGATACTAGAATCCTTACCAGTAAGAGAAACAGGGCTGAGGGTAGGAGGTACCACCCAATGAAATTCAGAACTTTCTCTGAGGCTCCAAGAGACTGCCAAAGAGATCTCAGTAAGGAAGACTGCCACTCAGAAAGATGACATGACTCTGCCAACCAGTTAAAGTGGAAGCAACTGATAGTTACAGTAAATATTACAAAACACAGCTTTTAAAGCTTAGAAATAAAACTCAGTGGCAGAGGACTTGCTCAGCATTTCTAAGACCCTGGGTCTAAATTTTCTGTGTATATTTTTAAAGATTATAGTATTTTCTTTTAATTAATAGGGTTGATTTCATTACATTTAAGTCAGAATTCTTTGTAGGTATATAAGCAGTATAGATACTTAGGATATATGAATTATGCAAAAAGAACTACTATGGATTACTACAGTCATGTTTATCTGCTGTGGCCTTTTGGTATGCATTAATCTTATTGTTCCCAATTTAATTTTATTATTTACATTACCAGTTCATTTTCTTTGTTTTTTTCTTGTATCCTCATTTACAAGTGAAAGATTAGAATTGATATACTTTGTTATAGCTGAATGTATATCAGCTATAACTATTTTCTCAGTTTTATGTTTAAGCTAACAACAACACAAACTCTTGAGCTTTTAAAAGGTGTTTGTTAGAATAGATGGAAAAATGGGCAATGGAAAGAGAGTAATGGCGGGTCTCTACAGAAGGGTACAATGGACATGTCCTGATATAGCAGCTAAATTCCATAGCTGTTCAAAATAGGAATTCTCAGGAAACATTGTGATGAGTACAGGAGGGTCTTCCCGTTTTTCCTCTCCTCCTGCTCCTCTCTCCTGTGCATCTCTTTGTGCTCTGATGGCATCCTAGCTAGAAAGTCATCTAGGTCAAGAACCAATGCAAAATCTGCACTATGCTTGATTGACCTTTTATGTAAAACTCATCAATACAACTCATCAATATTTAAAATCAGATCTTAAACACTGAATGTCCACTTGCACCAAAATGGAGAATTGTATCTTTATTCTTAATCATGTTTGGATTAACTGACATTGAAAAAGAAAAAAAAAAAACCTGTTTACAAAACTAAGGTTTCCAGATACTTTTATTTATCTGTGTAGGACTGTATCTAACATATAAACCAAAAAGCTTCAGGTTTTTGCCTGTTTGCTTGTTCGAGTCAGTGTTGAATATGAAGCAGAATGGACTCCGTCTTCTACAATCAAATTCCTGATGCCCTTGCCTCTGTCTTCCAGCTACTCAGATTATAGTTATACAGTATCATGCCCACTTATGTAGTGCTAGGAATAAAATCCAGGGTGCCTTAGTTACTTTGCTATTGCTATGATAAAATAGCATGGCCATGGCCATTTATAAAAGAAAGTATTTAATTTGGGGTTCATAGTTCTATCCAATCAGATTCTATATTTCACTAGTGGTCAGGGTTTCTTTACACATTATGTTACCAATGTTGAGACACATGAGGGAAATAAATGTATAGCTTTGTTATTTTTGAACATACTGAGTATTAGACCTATAGTCTCCAACATTATGCAAGCATGCTGCCAAGAAGCTACACCCTAAATGATTGGTTTTGTTTATATTTTGAGACAGGGCATTAGTAAATTGCCCTGACTGGCTTGTGCTCCCTCTATAGCTTAGGCAGGCCTTGAATTTTTGAACCCACTGCTTCAATTTTCAGATTAGTTGGGATTATCAATCCATGCCACAATGTACAGCATACTACCTTCAAAATTCATGTCAAAGTCTTAGTTATATACATCACAATCTTTTACCATCTACTCTTTCTGCCTCTTGCTTCCAGTTAATGTCACCTAGATTCACTCTTTGTGGAATCGGAGCAAACATTCAATGTAGGTGAAGATGATGTTCTCTGATTCCATTTATTGCCACACAAGAGCTGGGTTAGAAGCCAGGGTCTAACACATGCAATACACAGATTTGGTCACTGAATTCTAGGTTCAGAGCCATTACTCTCTGATTCTGTCATATCTCTTTGACTCTAAAAGGACTGTTTATTATGTCTTAGTTGTGAAGTAATGGGAGTGTTTATGAATATTTCTAAACCAATACATGGGTAGAACTTAAAATCTGATACTAAAAATAATTTGATGCAAAATGTTAACTGAGGCTTTAAGGATGTTCAATAAACTTAAGAGAACATTATGCAATTAAGAAATCCTCAGCCATTTTATCTTAATGTTGAAATAACTTAACTTCAGTAACAAACAGAATTTAACATAGTACTAAAACAGATAAAGTAGATACTACTTGTCCAATAAAATGGTTTCTATATGCCTTTTCCGCTGCAATTACCTCTCTATTAAATGCCAACAGGAGAGTTTACAAAGACAAACAAACACACACACACACACACACAAAAACCCCACAACTCTGACAAAATACATGTTTATATGCTTTAAATATCTGGTCAGGGAAGCTGGAGAGATGGCTTGGTGGGTAGGAGCACTGGTGGCTCTTGCAGAGTACCTGGGTTCATTTCCCAGCATCCACGTGGTGGTTCACAACCATCGGTAACTTCATTTCCAGTCAATCTGCTTCTGACATTCACAGTCACCATGCACTCCTGTGGTGCACAAACATATATGTTGCCAAGACACCCATACGCATACAAAATAAAATTCAATTTAATTGCTCAGATGTACACCTTCTCTGTCCTTCATTTCAATTCAATCCTTCAAATATGATCACCAATGCTGAAACCCTCACAGAGATAAAACTGTGAGATTCTACATATTGATCTGCTCTCACAATATCCTTATCTTTTAAAATTCCCCAGGATTTTTCATCTAAGTCATCACATTCTTTCTCTGGTGAGCACATGGCTTACAACAAGTTGTTAGCATCCTATCTCTGTCTCTATTTACCAGGAGAGAGTGCTTATGTGAAGTCAAACCTGGGCAGGATCTGAGTTCCTCCTTCCATGTCTCATTGGCTGACTGTGGAACCTTTGATCACTTACTTCAGTCTCTTTATGCCCCCCTGTTAGCAGTTATGGGTTCTTGACTACAAAGCTCCTCGCCTACATCCTGACAGAGAGGAAACTCAAATGACTCATTCTATACATGTTTTTGAACATCACTGACGTTCACACCATCGAAAAGCCAAAGAATTAAAATTCACTATGCATTTAACTTCAGTTCAGGCAGTGGGTACACTGGGCTCAGTCTCTTGAACATAGCAGTAATTAAACCTAAATTTAGACTGGAACATATTATATTCAGTTCCATCACCAATTCACATATCAAATATTGCCTTCCCTTTGGAATGAGCTAAATACTGGTGAGATTGCTGTGGTCTACAGCATCCATTTTGAGAGTCCATTCCTTATCAGGAATAGTAATCACCAACGTGTACTTCATAGACACTGGCCTTTGAAACCTCTTCCTACATAAACAAAAATGGCTTTCTGAAATAATGGATTTCTATAAAATAACTCATTTGGTGCCACCTGGTCTACATATGCTCTTTGATGAGCTAAGATATTCCATTTGTTTACATACTCAAAATTTACCAAAAGTTAATGACAGTAAATTTCTTTTTTTTTTTTTTTTTCTTCTTAAGACCAATTAAAACCATACCTAAGGCCACTGTGGAATTCAACAGTCCTCCTGGGAGTCTATACTGAAAAGTTGACCAAAACAACAACAACAAAACAACAACATAAACAATTTAGTCTTAATCTCTAGTAGAGAGTAATAATACCGTAGTCTTCAGTGTTCAAAAAAAATCCTCTGACGGGGTATGAAGGTATATGCTGAGATGCAATTTCAGCCACTGCAGCGTTGCAAACTGCTGGATGGAAAGAGCATATGGCAGGGAGTCTTACACTTCCTACCTACATTCACTATTTTAGTTCCATAAAAATATTCATCACATTTTTTGGCCATGGATTCTTGCTATAGAAATAATATATTTCTGTGCTATGATATAGTTGGAAGAACTCATTTTGTTTTAACAGTGGTAAAAAAAAATCTATATTGGATTAGGGTGGCTCCTTCTCATCACAAAATAGCATTGTGTACCCAGCAATTGGTAACTGAAATTGCTGTCAAACCCTTCCACAGGAAAATGCAGCATCAACCCCTGGCTATCAAATTAGGAAAATCTCACTAAATTCTAAACAACTAAATGAAAATCAAATGACCATGGAAAATAGTGTGCCTCATTTACATGTTTCTAAATTTACTGCAGGACAGAATATGCTGTACCCTAATTATATCAGTTTCTAGTGGATTTAAAACTGAAATGAAAATTTCTCAAAAAAATGTATGCACTTTGAATATTTTATACTTTAGAAACTTGACTCAAGACCATGAAGGAAGGTGACTATTTCTCAACAAGAGGAGGCCAGTATTCAATCATCATTAAATAATCTCACCTAGTACTGTGTGTGACTACTTCAATATGTAATAAAACTTTAGAAATACATACTGAAGCTAAAATAATCAAAACCTCTTCTCTCTTCCCTAAATTTGTCATTGCCAGGAGATCTCTGATGGTCTGTCTGCCCATGTCTCCAGTGACTACATTATTAATGAGGAAACTGCTCCAAAATATTCTCTATGCAGGTCAAGAGAATTGGCCCTTCAGACAGAACTTCTATGTGGATGTCATCTGTTACTCATTTGAAAAGAGCAGCATATGTATAATGTGAGGCCGTATAATTAACAATGGAAAAGCTAACTTTACATTGGACCCATATAAGATGGCCAAGTTTGCTATCTAGTTTATGGTCTTATGTTAGAGGAGGAGCCCACATAGATGAAGATGGCATATCAGAGTATAGACGTAGCCTCACTGCCAGTCTTGGTACAACTGCAAGCTTGACTGGCATATGAACTCTATCTTATGAGGATAAAAGCATCCAAACCAAGCTGCCTCTAGTATTCTGGTACACAGATCTACAGAACATGCCATCTTCACCTATGTGGGCTCCTCCTCTAACATAACACCATAAACTAGGCAGTTTATGAATCAGAAATTTATTTCTCCTGGTCTTGAGATAAGATAAGGCACTAGCAGGTTTGATATCTGAAGAAGATCCACTTGCTGGCTTGTAGAAAGGCATTGTCTTCTGGCCTCACAGGAGGGAAGGACAAGCCTCCTCAGACTTTGTTCATCAGGGTATTAACCCCACTCATTAGAGCACAGTCCTTGTGCCCAATAACTTCAACAAGTCCCACCACCTAATTTCATCACTGTGGGATTTCCAACAAACACACTTGGAGAGGACACAAACATAGTAGATTGCAGCATATGAGAAACACGTACCATGTTTTTAAGGTATTCAACTGTCTAAATGCATTGCATAGCAATGTACAGCTAATACATCGCCAACCTATAATGCTTTGGAGGCATTTATTTCTCAAAATATTTTTTATAATGAGTAAGAAATATGCTGTAATGATAGGCGAAAATGAATGCAGATTTTCAAAGAATTGTCACTTCTCTTAAATGTGAAGATTTCACTGCACAAAGAACTACAGACAACTACTGATGGCTGAGGAGAGGAATAGCCAGGCATAAGCCTCTTACTTGATCATCCAATAAGAAAAAATCAGTCTGAAATTAGGTATACATAAACAATGAAAATGAACTCAACATGTTTTATTTATATATTTTTGCAAGTATATACATATATATGACACACACATATACACTCATATATATGTGTGTGTCATATACATATATATATATGTGTGTGTGTGTGTGTGTGTGTGGTGTGTGTATGCAAAAATATATAAATGTGTGTGTGTGTGTGTGTGTGTGTGTCTGTGTACCAAGAGAGGCCACCAACCTGAAAGGGTGTATGGGAGAAATAGAAAGTGTTGATGGGAGAAACAAGAAATGAGAAGGTGATAGAATTATATTTTAATTAACAGAAGAACATTAAAAAATAAGTTAATTGTATGATGTTCAAGTAACAAATGTCAGTCTCACAAGGGCAGTAATATTTTGAGGAGTGTTTCCATGTTGAGATAATATCATGTGCTTAAAATAACTAAATGAACTGACAATGTGTAGTTGGGAGGGAATTTCCATGTGACATTCTTTGCACTCAGATATGCTTTCATTTGGAATAGTGTGCAGTAGGAAGCAATCCTGGATAGGAAAGGAATACTTGCTTGGCTGCGTCTTTCTGGAAGATATTCCTGCACTACAGCGACTGCTCTGCCATGCCCACTCCTATTTCCTCTGCAAGTCATCCCTACTGAAAGGGAAGCCTGTTCCAGACTGAGCTAAAACTGAGTTCAGCTCTTTATCCTCATTTAATCATGATGGTGTTTGGCAATACTGTCATCATGAACTACTGTTCAGGAAGTAAGAAAAACTACATTTTAAAATACCTGGTTGTCCAGCTAGATTTAGTTTGAAATCATACTGAAGTTACATGAAATCCACTCTTCACAACATCAGTGAGTCCAAGACTCCCAAGAAAAGCTAGACAGGCTCAGTTCCCTCTGACAAGTGCACACTGCTGACCTTTAAACAAATGGGCCATGGCTTCTGCTGGAGGTACCAAGAATAAGTTACTCTTGAGTGCTCTAGCATAAATAAACAAGACACTTACACCACTCATTCTAAGGCTTAGGGAACACCAAGAAGAGGCTACAGAAAGAATGTAAGATCTAGAAGATGAGGAAAGGGTGGTGCAAGTCTTCTGGGAATGATACTCTTTACAAACAGCAATCACAGTAGCTTCGGCTGCCTGTCACTAACCTGCATGAGACTGCATCTGTCAGCAGTTAGGGATGTTGGGAGGACTCATAGGACCCTTTGTCACCCCGCTGAACTCATGGCTACATATATATTGTTGAAGATGGGGAGTGTTTGTGTTCACCCTGTACCTACTAGTGAGTTCAGCAGGGTCCCAAAGGGTAGCCTCAAACCTGCAGTTGCATAAACAGCCCTAGTTAAACTCACAGGGTCACAAATCTAACAGACTTGAATGAGGGAAGGACTTGGAAGAAGGAGGCATTGGTAAGGTCAGGAAGGAAACAAGAAAGGGTGGAAAACACGGATGAATTTGTCAGAGAGTAAACTGGATTCAAGTTTTAATTGGCTTTTTAAAAAGACGCAAACTCAGAGGAATAACAGTTGCAAGAAGGCCGACAATGGCAGACAGAGGAAACTGCTTGGTAGAGACAGGTTGGAAAGAACAGCGAGGAACAGCTGGTTTGGCAGAACTGAAAAAGCTGAACAAGGGGCAGGGAGAAACAATACTCAATAAACTTGACAATCAAAGAAAGCAAGGAAAGGGGCAGACATCTGTGAAGGAGATGGACTGGCTGGGGCTATGATAGTTATCATCTAAGAAGCACACAGGCCTTAGAACAAGCCCTATCCAGATCTAAGGAGCCCAGGGGTGATGCCAGGCATGAGAATGACAGTTCAGTTTTACAAAAAGTTAAACTCAAGCTTGAACCCCAGAAACAGGTAAAGTTCAAGTTTCATAAATTCAATGGAAAAATATGCCTATATTCTCTATAAGAGCCCCACCCACCCCAATGATCCCCCTTCCCAGTCCTAAGGACACCACCATTCTGGTAGGAGAGAGGTCAAAATATCCTTCTCTGAGAAACTTGACAAGCACAGGAGCACAAGACAAAACAGCAACAGTTATTCACATATATCCTTGGTAAAGATACCAAAAGAGAGATAAATAAAAAAAACACATAGTCAAGCACACTGCTCAGATAGTTCACCAAGGATATGAGGCATTACTATGTTTGTTACAGTCTAATAGAACAATAGATTCTAGAATGCATTCTGCTACTTTATACTATCTATGTAAATATGGTATGTATGATATATACAAAGATGTGTGTATATGATAAACATATGTGTATACATATGCCAATATGCATATGTATCTATGAACATACACATACTCCCTCACACAGAGAGATATATACATCATATATAATTTGAGGTTTGTATATGAGGTCATAAATCGAAATATGCTCTGATTGTTGCAGAATTGATTGTGTTTTCTGTAAATGTTTTACTCAGTGTAAGAATTTAAATTTCACTTATAGCTATGAAGAGTAGAAGGTTTATTTTTGTAAATACTATTCTGAATGAGGTACGTAGCTAAAGTATTTTCATTAGCTCTATACTTCCTTAACAGCACACTTGCTCTAAGTTTTAAAAATTTAGTTCCAGTGATTACTCATAACTTATTTTTCAATTAAGGAGATTGAATTTCTTGATGACAGAGACAGTGGTTTCAAGAAGGGATCTATTAAAGGAAATCTTTGGGTCACATTGTGCATTTTCATGAATCTAATGAACAAAATAAATTTACTTATAAAAAACCAAAATTTTATGGGAAAAACAAATTGCATTTGTTAGTCAGTGATTTGAGTAATTCTTTCTTGTTAAGAGACCATGACAATATGTACATGTACTTCCTAGAGTCAATTTAAATATTTTAATGGTAGCTCAATGTAAGTCATATCACATATCAAACTAAGAAATATTTGTGTTTTCATTGCCAAAAATTTATAAATAATAAGAGAAGTATTAAATATTGGGTACTTAACTTTGCTATACTAAGTGATACATTTAAGTTACTTGTCAATTTTCTTTTATAGTACTTTAGTACTGAGTAGCTTTTGCGAGAGAGTGCTAAGGGTTTTACAGCATTACAATAAAAAAATAAGCTTTGAGGCATTAATCAATAGATACACACAAAAGCTTTTTTATTAAATAGATATTCATGTGCAGTTTTCTTCTTAGAGTATTCATCTAAATAGAAAGCAGCCAACAGGGAGGAATCTGCCAAAACACAAGAAAGGGAGAGTGATTCTTAGCCTTTCATTTCTTAGACCTGCCAAGCTAGTACTTGATTATTAGTGGGAGCTGCAGTCATAGTTACTGTATATGCCAGCACAGCAGGACTAGAGAAACCAGGATGGATAAAAAGACCATGGATTTAATGTATATATAAGGGTGCTTCTGGAAGTAATTAGAAAGTGGGTTGGTAGTCCGAGTAAAGAAGATTGCCCTTACTGAAGTCTCATCTAATCATAGGAAGGCCTAGATAGAATAACAACCAAAAGACCCCAGCAACAATAATAGGTTGGTGAATTTGTTGCTGTGACATCCATCTTTTCAGACCCTTAGATATTAGTGTTTTCCATTCTTGGTCCTCTGGACTCAGCACAAGATTAATAGCATAAACCTCTGTGCCCATAGGAACTTCTAATCTTGACCTCTGGTCCTCATTTTGCAGATGGCACAAAGTGGAATTTTTCTGCCTTCATAATGATGTGAGCTTCTCATCCAACTTGTTCTACATACTTGTGTAAATTCTGTTGCTTTCATTTCTGTGGGAAAACCTAACACCACTATCATTCCTTTTCAGACTATGTGTCTATGCCTATTGCCTTTATCCTCAGATACATTCTGAGAATCTGTATTCATGAGTGGAATCAGGAGAGCTGTGTGCCCTTATACACAGATGAATATTTAGAAGTCAACAGTCAGGTCATTTATTAATCTCATGACACTACTTTCAGAATTCAAATCAATCCTTTAAAATATTCCTGGGTATCAACTATAACCCCAGGCTACTCTTTACCCAGTAGAGCTGTAGCCTATAATCACACATTCATCTGTGGCCCTATGAAACCTGCATTCTATGGGAAGATGTACATAGATCAGAACAGAGGATAAAACTGGACCAAAATGTCATGGATTAGTGAAACATGAGACCAGAGAAATCTATTTGACAAAGAACCACACAAATCTATGTCTATCTGAACCTCAAGCTAGAGCACATGTGAACACATATAGAACCAAGTACTTTCTGCAAACCAGATGCTGCAACTGACTGGGGTAGGGAAGAAAAGAGCTGGCAAAAGGTGAGGTAGAGAGCTAAAATACAGGAGGGCTTTGTTATTTTATTAGTGAGTGAATGTTATGTTACCTAAAAAGTTATGAAAAAATTAGTTTTTAGTTATTTTCATCACAATATTATGTAACCCTAATAACATATTCATCAGTGGATAAGCAGAAATGCAGTGATTGAGTATGTTCATGGCTCACTTCAAACAATTCTCCTTGTTTCTCATGCTAGTGTATGAACGGTTCCCAAACCTGGAAGAAACTGCTAAGTTTTATGTAATGCTGGAAGCTTTGGACAGGGCAAGTAAGAGAAAGAAATGAGAGGTATAAAAACCAGAAAGGAGAAAGCTAAATTATTCAAATTTGTAGATGACATAATATTACAGACAGAAAACAAAACAAAGATTTAATTGGAAGACTATTAAAATTAATAAAAATGAGTAACATGTGGGTTATAAAATTAGCATACACAATTAGTAGCATTTCCATACATGAATAATAAGAATACACATAAAACAGTTATAAAAGGTCCTCCTCACAATAATTACAAAATTATTTCTAAAGCTAAATTTAACCAAAGGAGTGAGACCTCAACAAAGAAAATTACACATGACCAATGGAAACGGTGAAGTCATGGAAGCTGAAAATCCTGAAAATCATTGTATTGTACATAGTTCACAAGAATTGATATTAAAATATATGCAAAGCAATTTATAGATTCAATATAACATCAGCTAAAACTCCAACAACATTGTAAAGAGCCCAGGGAGTCCGAGGAAAGGGAACAGAGCTAAAAGCATAGCAATGCCCAATTCTGATACTTTTCACAGAGCTACACTCACTAAATGTCATGAATGCCTTTTAAATGCACACATACCCAACCACCAGAAAACATGAAAACACATCTGTAAATGATTGATTCTCAACAGTAACACCACAAATACATGTCTTTTTTTAAATGGCAGGCTCTTTAAAATTGGTGCTATGAAAACTGAACATTTGTCTATAATACTGAAACTTGACCCCTATCATTCACCTTAAATGCGTCAATTCAAATAAATAAAATACACAAATATCTGAAACTCTAGCCATAAAAGAAAAGATAGGCACAAGAATCAAATGTAAAAATAGACAAATCACCAATATAAAGCTGAAAACCTGCACAGCAAAGAAATCATTCAACAGAGTGAAGAGAACTATTCAGAATGGGAGAAAATACTTTCTGAATATTGTTCTGAAGAAAATGGGTGTTCATAATGTATAAAAAAAATTCAATAGTTAACATTAAAAGTAATCTAGTCTTTTTCCAGATTTATTTAGCGTATCTTAAATGTACAGTTATTTGTCTGCTTGTATGTACGCACACAGAATGCATGCAATACCCACAGCCATCAGAGGAAGCTATTACATCCCACCGAACTGGAGTTGCCGATGGTTATGAATCACCATGTAGGTGCTAGGAACCAAACCTGGGTCCTCTGCAAGGACAAAAACTTTTATTGACCACTGAACAATCTCTCTATTCCCAATCAAAAAAAAAAAATCAAAACAAAAAGACAAAAATTCTTAACTTAAGAAGAAACACAAATGGCCAATAACGTGAGAAATCCCATGTCATTATTGACTATGAAAACTAAAACCAAAACTGCCATAAGACATCAAGTAAATACAATTATAATAAGCAGTACCAAACACCGCACATAGGTAATAGGTAATGGTTCATTTTTCCAAGATGTGGAGGAAATGAACTCATATGCATCCTTAATTAGAATATACATTAACACAAGCACAGTGAGGAACAGTGTGGCATTCCTCCACCCACTGTAGATCAAAAGCCTGAACCACATATCCCACTTCGCGTTTGTACATAAAATAACATGAAATAAGCATATAACAGTGATACCTGAATAATCATGGGACACGATTCACAAAAGTGGGGTATGGAACCAATCCAGGCACCTGAAGCATGAACAAAGGAGATGTCAATTATGTATTATCTATCTTTATAAAATGAAATCATGTCATTGACGGCAAGATGGATGGAACTAGGGGGTGTTACACAAAATAAGGCAGACCAAAATGCATGTTCTTTCTCATACATGAAAGATAAAATATAAGAAAGACTCAGTAAGGAGAAGACAGTGAGCAAGAGAGACTTAAATGGGAGGCTAGATGATAGCTAATGGGAGCTTGGATTTGATCAATGTACATTTCTTGAAAACAGTGAAATTTTAGACTGAAAATTGCTAATACGTACAGTTAATGCATGCTAATCAAAAAATTTAAAACTAAATGCAGATTTATCAGGGAAGCATCTCTTCTTTCTCTTCCCAGTTGCTGCTGTCACAGATAGAGTGTCAGTATCCCTTCACCCTTCTGCATAAGATGAAGCTACAAAATTATTCACTTTAGCATTGTTTCTTTATCTCTCACCAATTGTTATTTCAATCATGCAAATATCTGCATTCTGCTCTATTTTATTCTGAAAATACATATAAAATGAACACCTACATTGCATTCTGAAGACACATAGAATTAAATAAAAAATATAAAGGAAAAGTTGAATTATACTTAATTGTATAAACTCATAACTAACTCACCTATTAAAGTACAGAGCAAGTTTATTGTTCCAGAAATCCCCCCACATCCCTTATAAATAAATTTCTAGGCTACAGAGGAAACCTCTATTCTTATTTCTATTGTGTATATTATTTTCTAGCTACACCTAAAATTCTTAAAATGGAAGTATTCAATATTATGCACTTACTGAAAATAAAGCCATAAATACCCATGTTTTGTATCAATATCTCATTTTCTCTATATTATAAAGTAGTGTCTTACTGCATTGGTATATAAATCTGATTATCTCCTCTTACTAGTAAATATTTGTTTTTTTTCTCAGTTTACAGTTAATATAAATAATAACTATTCTCACTATGCATCTGGCTGAATATGATTAATTCAGTTTATTGAACCTAGTTTCTCTACTTAAAATGAAATTTTAATGGTTTTAAAATCATACTTCAAAGTTAATTTCTATCTCTAAAATACATGCTATTAAAATCTATACACAGGTGTTACATAAGTAAAACTTTCCATGTGACTTGAGTAAATATACTAACTTATCCTAGGTCCCTAGATGTGTAATGCAACCAAGTTATAAAATATTCTCCAGTCTTAAGTGGCTTTATTATGAATAATAATGGAATAAAATTATTAATTTTAAAAATTTAAATATCAGTGCTTTGTGATCCAAATTCACTTCATAGTTCTTTTACTATAATAAGAAAGTCACATTTGATGTGTTTTAGGCTAACTTGAGAAACATCAGACTGAAATACGATTTAATTTTTGTTGAGCTGTGGAGGTTGAAAATTCCCTACATTCATTTTTTTTTTTTAACCTTGAGGCATTCCTTGAACTGTAGGTATTTCTCTCCTATTATTATCTCTTATGGATACTAAATCTATATGTCCAAAATTATGAGTTAGGAGCCACAAGAAAAAACATTCCTCTAATGTTCATAATAGCAAGTCATATAGATGCAGGAAAGTTTCAGACATTAATCTATATAATAGTATCAAAGGATCTTCAAAATGTAGAAAATATAATTCATGCTGAGTTAGAGTAAAAATGTCTGCAGAGAGGGAAAATTCCCAACAACATCAAGTAAGGGAAAACTAACAGCTCTTCCCCAATCCTGAGTCTTCACACTAGAGCATCCATTGTGACTTCAGGCTAGAACTAGCAAGCAAAACTCTCTCTGTACCAGTTTCAATTTATGAAGCAGAACGAGGAGGCCCAGATGCTGGTTTACAATAGCAATGAAGTAAAAACCACAGAACACAAACCGAATCTTTGATAGACACTGCTCACAAAAGATACTCCGTGGGCCTAGAGAAATCAAAAGCTGTGGTGGAAAATTAAAACCCACCAAGCATGAAGAGAGAAACAGGAGAGAATAAGGTGAGCATCATGTTTGGGGGATTCCTAAAGGATTAAAAAAATAAACTTGGAAATCATCCTTTTTCCATAGGTTAAAAAAAAAAAACATTCAATAATGTTTTAATGTAATGTTTTCAAATTAGTGTAAAATACATCCAATATGATGTTCATTGTAGTGGAAGAGCTATGCAAATTCTCAAGAGTAATTCCTACATCTGCCCCTAGGCTACTTTACCTTCATTTAATTAGATGGTTTGACTCTTCCTGAGCTACTATCATGTTTAAGTACTTTAATAAATCTTTCCCACAAAAAAAATAAAGCTCCATAATGTATTGGGACTGTGGAGATGGCTCAGTGGGTGAAGCTTGCTGTCTAAGCAGGAGGTCCAGAGTTTGAATCTTAATCACCCATTAAAACAAACAAACAAACAAAACAAACAAACAAACACAGTCATGGGCCACATGGCTATGTTCTCAGTACTCAGAAGCAGAGGCCGGAGGACCCATGAGGTTAATGGCCAGCAGTGGTGTCAATCAGTAGTGCTCAGTGAGGGACAGAAGACTGGTTGTCTGCCTGTTCCCGTGTCAACATGGTGTGGTCTCACACCCATGTGTGCGTACATACACATAAACCACACACACATACAAGAAAAAAAATGTGACATCCACGTCCACCCATGCTACAATTTAAGCTATGGATGCGTAATTTTATGGATATATTTTAATATTAGCAAAAGAACTGAGATATCATAGGTTTTGCCAAAAAAAAAAAAAAAAAGTAGTGAATAAGTCACAGGCCTAAATTATTAAAGCATAATTAATTAACAGAGCCAGCGCTCGGGGAAAGTAAGTGCCATAACATATTCAATATCAGTGAATATAACTTTTTTATATAATAATTTTAGCTGGGCCTAACTAGTAATTTCTGCTCACTTGGAAGACAGAAGCATGAAATTTCTGAGTTTAGCTTTCATTGTTTTCTTTTTAAAACATTATACCACTTAAAATGAAATGTAGCAAATGAAAAGTAATTCTTGTTATAGATAAATTTTTATCTCAAACAAAAGAACAAATTGAACTGACTGTGGGACTTTCCTTTGTGTATTAATTAAAGTAGGAGAAACAGTCAACTTTACTATGATACTTCCTACCACTGACTCCAATAGTGAATGATAATTCTATCTACTCAATGGTGAAAAGTGTAACAGTGTTTCCCTTAAATAACCACTATTTAGAACATGGCGGCCAACATGGCGGCCAACATGGGGCCACATGGCGCAACATGGCGGCCACATGGAGCAACATGTCAGAAGGACCTACTGAGCTCTTGAAAAGGGCCAGCTCAAAGGAGGAACTAAACTTTTAAATTTAACTGAGGTGGGCTCTAAGTGGAATGTACGAATTGAATTTTGAAGATAATACAGAAGTTGTAAATATTACAGCAATGCTTTTCAATATTGCTTATAAATTAAAATGATATTCATTATCACATTGGGCTAAAAAGGTATTATTAAAAATAATTTTGCCCACCTGGATTTGTGTTTGATGTTTTGATGATTATAACAGAAAAATTTATTTTCTAATTTTTTATTATATTCATTATTTTCTGGGGAGAGGTGGCTTGTGTGTGACAGCATGCATGTGGACCTCAGAGAACATGGGCAATGATGCTCTTCTTTTACTACGTGGGTTCTGGAAATGGAACTCGGGTTATCAGGCTTAGTGGTATGAGTCACTACCCTCTCAGCCACTTTGCTGGCCCTAAATGCCATGAAAACTTATACAACACATAGCTCCCACCATATTTCTATTACAAAGCCGTGGGTTTAGGTATTTTAAACAAAATGGAGAATCTGGTTGGATCGATCTTTTCAAGCTATCTACTCCTCACTTTAAAATAAATTGGACAACTATGCCATTTTGTTTTTACATTTTATTTTTAAGATTATAATACAATCAATCACTTTTTTCCTTTTCCTTTCCTCCTTCCAAACCTTCCCACATGCTCATTCTTGCTCTCTCTTTACATTCATGGCCTCTTTCTTTACTAATTATTGTTTTTTATTAGTTCTAGGATTTTACTCATTTGGAATAATTCCTGACTTTTTTAATTTAAATTTTACAACAGCAGAAAAGAAAAAATTCAAAATATCCATCCAAGCTTAAAAATGTCTTTAAGCACAATATATAGAATGTGAACTTGGGTAAAGAAGATAGTTGATTATATTTTAATGCTTTAATTTAAATTTTATTATTATTAATTCGGGGAGGATGTTGCTAGATATTGAAATAAGAGCCTCAAGTATGTTTGACGAATGCTGTAACTCTAAGCTGTAAATCTTCAGCCTGGTTGCCTTTTAAAGCGAATTCAGGACCTATCTGGAAATGTGGGGTAAGAAGGTCAAGATTAGTGTTCAGCAGAGAAGACCAGTTACTATTTAGAGACTAAAAACAGATTAAATCTTGATAAAGTAACAGGCTAAATTAGAGAAGATTTAATTTAAAACTGTCCAAATTTAATCAGGATTCCAGGATGTAGTCAGAAAGACTTGATTGAATCAATTTCCCTGCAAAAGTATCTAAAAGGAATATATATGCAGTAAAATAATTTTAGTTAATGAAATATGAGAGACAGTTTAAAATAGTGATTTTACTATGCATACAATCATTTTAAATAATTTATACAATTTAAGAACATGTTACTTTACTGAGTTCCTTTTTTTCTAACCAAAGATAACTGAAGTATAAATACTCATTAAATCCCTGTGATGCATTTCACTTTTAGAAAACAAATTACATCTTCAACTGTACTCTTCCAAAGAATATTGGAAAGAAGGCAGTATCAATTTTAAAGCATTCACTTAAATTTTTCATTAAAATAAGTTTACAACCAGGTGTCACTCATGTTTAATCCTAGCATTCAGGGAGCAGAAGCAGGTAGATCTCTGGGAGTTAAAGGCTAGTTTGGTCTGTGGAGTGAGTTTCCAGAAGAGCCAAGCTATATAAAGAGACCCTGCCTTAAATTTTTAAAAAGTTTATTTCTGGTATGGATTTTTTCCAAATCATATCAACTGCTTCATTAAATAGAAATCTGTGTTTCTAACCACTCTCAAACAAAAATGCTTTACCAACAACAACTTGGAATCCTGGATTTTAATCTAATAGATTTCTCTATGTGAATAAACAAGGGCTGGTACAAAAATTTCCAAGTCCCTGGCAGAGTAAACCTCCAATGTTTATTCTTTTTCTGTAAGTGTAAAATATGTAGATTTTTAAATCTGCAAAAAAAAATGCATCCATATTCATGTGAAAATTAAAATATTAGGCTAAACTTATTCAAGGCATCCATTTTCATATTTATAATTCCCAACAGATACACTTTAAACTGTGTCCTTTGTTTTCCTTAAATATTCTTTATAAAATTTTTTCTATCTTACTAAGCCCATCAACATACTAAGGTGATAGTTTCTAAATGATTTTCAAACTCCTAATATTTAATACCTTAAGGTGCATCCCAGGCTGTGAAATTCACTAAACCAAAAGTTATGGAAAAGCAAACTGCTGAATTCAAATATAGCAGGAAGTTCTTTCAATGGAGGAATGACTCCAGAAAGTTCTTTTAATGGAAGAGTGACTCCAGAACTTCACTTAGAAAGAGAGGTTGGAACTGGCCATGAAATCTCACAGAATCTGGATGCCAGCATGCCCATGGGCCTTAGTCTTCCTCCTATTTAGCTCAGCTTTCTTTGGCTATTCACTATGTATCCACATAATCAGTCATTTTACAAAATTGATTTTAGTGTTTATCTCTTCTGGGTTTGAAAACTTTTGTTTTCATTTAGAAAAAAAGAATAACCAAGACTACATTTTTATTTCTGATTCCTGAAAATCAGTATTTTCGTATGAATTACAAAGCAGCTGTCTAAAGAAAACAACCCAGTTTTAAATGTTTCAAACAAGGCTCAGCATTTCTCCATGTTCTGTCCTTTAACTCTCAGAACAGACCTGCAAATCCTTGAAACTTTAAAACTGTCACTCGTTTAGATCAATAAGGACATTGAGGTCAATGAGGTTAATACCCCAAACCAAACAGATACTATTATTTTTCAGTTTCCCAAGTGAACTTGCTTTGCTTCATTGTATCACTGAACCCTGTCATTGGTGTCTCCTACTGACTGAATCTCCTGACAGTACCACTGCATTATGGATGTTCATGAAGTTTTTTGGGGTAAAAATAATCTTGCTCAGGACTGGAAAGATGGCTCAGAGCTTAAGAGCACTGGCTGCATCTTCTAGAGGTCCTGAGTTCAACTCGCAGCAACCACATGGTGGCTCATAACCATCTATAATGTGATCTGATACCCTTTTCTGGCATGCAGGTGTACATGCAGTTAGAGCACCCAAATAAATAATAAATCTTAAACAAACAAAAAACTCTACTCCTGTATGTAATAATATTACAATGGCTAAAAAGAGCTACAATGTGTTCAAATGTGACTGCTTTCCCCAGTACCTGTAAACTTCACAGCTTGATACACTTTTTAAATTTTTTTATTGATAGAGTGCTGAAATCAACCAGCTAAACTATAAAAATAGACTAATGGACTATATTTTATGTAAGCATTAGAAATCTATATGCATAGACTGTAAGAAGGTACAAACCACAAATGAATTCAAGACTCAAAATTCTGGGATCTGCCTTCAGTGCAGTGATACAGCATTAGCATTCTTAGAGCCTAAGTTCCCAGTCCCCAGCATTAACATGAAAAGACAAAACTGAAGGAACCTGTAAACAGTTAAACCAATACATTAAGCTTAATTGAAATTATAAATTATGTCAGTTTATGAATCAATCACTCAAAAATTTCCCTAGGAAATATGTTCATATACTGGGGCAATTTTATAGTTACAAAGCCCAAATAACATCAAAAGTCAATAATCGAGGGTAAAAACTCAA
Source organism: Mastomys natalensis (assembly GCA_021653895.1). Taxonomy (NCBI): domain Eukaryota; kingdom Metazoa; phylum Chordata; class Mammalia; order Rodentia; family Muridae; genus Mastomys; species Mastomys natalensis. Next base: position 432,110 of record JAJTUV010001701.1, read on the forward strand.
TTTGGGTATTTCACATTACACATTTATATACAAAATTATTATATTTTATGCCTATGGATTTGAGTCACTATGGAATACTTTGGTTATAAACTCTTTATAGTTATAAAATGTTTTCATCAGCAGGAATAAGAAAAGAATAGAAGAATAATATTTGCCTCAAAAATTCCACAGAAATCCCGAAAGGAGCATGGAGAGATCATCTTTCCTATGGTGGGAAGTGAAATATTGATGCCCTGTGTTCTTGAGCTTAGTTAAACTGAACCTCTTAAAAACAGAATGCTTGTGGAGCCTTCTATATCTGGACCACTGGTTTGTAAGAAAGGATAATGGAAGCAGCAGTGCTTTTCTTGGTGGTTATATTGATCTTTTGGGCTGTCTAAAATGTCTCCCCATGCAGCCCCTAATGTCACAGGCGAGTAACTGAATCCCTCTGGACAAATAGTTGCTGAACATCATAAAAATGGTACTTTGTGGTGCATTTCATGTTGCCAATAACTCAATGTGGTGAATTAACCCATTTCTCTAAAGACATGAACTTCCAATTCTATGTCAATGTGGAACATTGTGCAACCTGAATAGAAATACAGAAAAACATAAGAAAGTGATTTCAAAGAGGGAAATATTTTAGATGTCCCTCTGGTGCTAGAGCACTCTATCCAGAAAGAAAGGGCTGTCAGAGAAAATGGTTTACTTATAGGTTTCGATAGGCACAGGAAAAGTAAATTAGGACTCCAGAGAACTAGAGGCAGTAGATTCAAAGAAAGCCTAAAGCCTAGTATGAAACATGTTCAAGAAAACAGGATAGATAAGAAGAGATTCTAGGATTGACTCAAACATATCTTAACCTAGCTTACCTCAAACTTATTGTATGTGCTTACTCATGTAGAAAACTAATCAGTGTTGTCTTACATGAATGAAGACATATATACAGCACACTCATAATCTGATACATGGATGCACAAATGTATCTTTCTCAGTGTCATGGAAGCAAGAGAAGAATGAGTATCCAGTTAGCACCCATTAGCAGAGACCATCCTGACAAGCATGGTGTTTCTGGATGTGTTTAGTTTCTGTTTCTACTGCTATTTTCTCAGAAATGCTTCCTTTCCGTTAAAGAAAATAAATAATATTTGTTGTTTCAGATCAACTCAGTCATACGCATATTCAATCTCTGACTATTTTTGGCTCCATATTCATCTCTGCACCATTTTCATTCCATTCTGCTTACTTTTTTAAAACAGAAAGAAAGCAGAAAATAGGGAATTTAGAGACAGAAGCTATGTTGATCATGGCTGAATCCAATTTTAATAACTCATTTTTTCCACAACCCATCTTTGACATGCATCAGTAAACAAAAGCAAATCTGATAGAGGCAGAAAAACAAATCCTATTCATTATAAAAAATATTTTATTGCTTACCAACCAAATAAATTGCAAAATTTGTTTGCAAGGTCTATATGTAGTCTATTTCTGGATCATTGCCTTTTACAATGATAGATTTTCGATATTTTCCAAGGCAATAGCTTGTTAAAACTCATCTCCATATTAAATCTCTGTATTCATTAGATGACCTCATAACTTGTTTTTATTTCCTTAATCTTCAAGACTTCTACACACTCTTCCCAAGGTATTTAGGCAAGGAACTGTGCATCTGTGAAAAAGCATCTTAAACCATTTTTTACAGTGAATCATATGATTACTGAAAATAAGAACCAACATGAAGTACCTAGTGGAGTATATTTAATAAGTGGTGATGCCATCTCATTAAGAAAAATACTAGCCTAAAATATAGTGTATCTATATTTTAAATTCTATCAAAGAAAAAATAAACTAAAATCGCATTTCTTTCCCATGTGAAGCTTAATTTATATTATATCAATAGTAAAGATATCAGTTTCACAGATCACTCTATACAAGTTGCTGTATTGGTAACACACTTAGTAGAATCAACCTCATCAGATCTTTAGAAGGAACAATGAAGTACTGTACAGAAGACTCATGGCAATATCAGGAGTTAGTGCCTCTGAAGCCAGTGAAGAAGTCATCGCTTAACCATTCTTACATAGAAGTGAATTTTTTTCCAAGAAAAACCAATGTGAACAAGGCACATGTTACAGACTTGGAGCCAAATAAGGACATAGAAAGTAAGCAGCTATGTAAGAACAGTTGTGCCAGAGTGGGTGAGAAGTTACACATGACCTTGAAGTCCTCCTGTCTCAGTGCTATCTTCCCTTGTTTTGAACTTGCCTCAGCCCTTAATCTTAAACCCAATGCCAATAAAAGCAAATATCCACTGCTACTCCAAGGACAGGATGCCAGACAGTGTTTTCTATCTGAACTATGAACAGTGGCTTCCAGTAATCTGTGCAACCTAAGTTGATCACTAGTGTTTAGTCTGTCTCAGGATGCCAAAGGAAGACCAGGACTCTATCTGGAGCTGATTATCTTCCCAGAAGGTAGAAACTGAAAAGCTTGGTGGATAAGTTTCTTTCTTGGCTTACTCATCCCTACTGATGGGCAGAGAACATGAACTACAAGGGCTGATGAAAGCAGCACCTTTGGGGACTGTCACTAGAAACAGCAGCCATAATGTGCTTAGGGTAGAGGACCTTGAGTTCTCCAGCTGTGAGTTCTCCAGCTAGGAGCTGTGATTCACTCCTCTCAGAAGAGCATCTGGCTTGCATTCTCCTCTAAGCTGTGGAGACACATGCAGTACAAGACTGGTGACATTTCCCTTTACTCTTCCCTAAGGGAAAGACTGATGTCTCACTCAACATTCTGTCTCTCTATAGAGTTCCCAGGTCATGGAACAGGTACTTTTGATGTTTTATAGCTGTGGTGGTTTGAATGAAAATGGGACCCCTAAGCTTACAGGGAGTGGTACCATAAGGAGGTGTGGCCTGTAGGAATAGATTTTGCTTTGTTGGAGATAGTGTGTCACTTTTTTTTTTTTGGTTAGAGGAAGTAAGCTTTGAGGTTTCAAATGCTCAAGCTATGTTGCCCAGTGACTCTCTTCCCACAGCCTAAGGGTCTAGATGTAGAACTCTCAAATCCTTATCCAGCACATGGCTGACTCAGTGAGCCATGCTTCCTGCCATGACAATGGACTAACCTCTGAACTATGAGCCAGCACCAATTACATGTTTTCCTTTATAAGAGTTGTAGTGGTCGACACAGCAATAAAACCCTAAGACATTGGCTCAGCATCTTGTGGAGGAAAATAAACAAACAAAAACTCAAACAAAGCCAATCAAATAAAATTTTTCTGAAGGACACTTTAAGTGCTCTGACTCAGCAAGAAACCTAGACTCACTGGAAGGTAAGTGGTCAGCTGGTAAAGCATAATAAAGTCTTCAGATTTCAAAGGATCATTGCCAAATACTGTAGGAATTTCAGGTCTCAGTTTAAACTTAAAATTAAAGAACCTCAGGTTTCAGTTTAAACTCAAAAATTAACTGCCCCAGGACACATCCCGGAGGAGCACATTCCAAAGACTCACACACACATTCCAGGGGAAGGGCCCAAGATAAGAGAATCAGGAAGCTGGGCCCTTAAACGTCATAAACCTGGGTAAACAGAAGCCACTTAGCTAACACTCATTGTTATAAAGATAATGTGCAAATCTGAGTTACCTAGAAACCGGGCCTGGGAATGCTGTTGAGGTCAGACTTTGCATTTATTGTTTAAGAGGTGATTGTAAAACTGCCCTCATGAACTCTGTGGAAACGGTATAAGAACTGCTCTTAGCTTTGACTCAGGGTTCCTCTTGCCTCGTGCAAGGGAACCCCAGTGCACTGGTTATCAATAAACCTCTTGTTATGCATCAAATCCACTGTTCATGAGTGCTTCTGTGGAAGGGAGTCCCCCAGTTTGGATCTTAGAGTCCAACAATACCTCATGGAAACTCCAGATGATGGTAAACAAGCAAGTAGAAGAATTACTAGATCTATCTGAAGTCATGAACACTGTTATATAGTGAGCCAGGTAGGCCCTACACATGTTATGCAAATCCATGTCTCATATTACTGAGATATTGTCACTCAGCTGCTATCAGTTAATACAGATGTCAGAGAAACACAATGCCATAATTACTTAAAAGAACCAGGATGTCTGCTACAAGATAGTGTCACACATGTACATGCGCACAGACAAACATAAACACAAAAATGATGCATGTGCACACGCACAGATGTATGTATCAGGAGCTACACCTATTAAATCTCAACAGTATGGTTGCATAAATACAACCTCAACCATGACAATACCAGTTGACATGACAACATGGAAGTGAAATTTCACAAGGCCCACAACTAGATGGACAGCTAAAGGCAATCAATGAATGCAGAGAGAGGAAGAATAAATCTTTCAAGGAGTGAGCTCCCTAGTTGAGCTCCCAATAACAAGTGGTCAGTCCTAAAAAATAGACATAAGAGCAACACTAAATGCATTTACATATTCATTTGCACACAAACATATGATAAAGAAACTGAATTTGAAAGGGAATAGATGAGTTACAGAAGAAGGTGGAAGACTGAGTGGTATAAATACAGAAGAAATAGAATAAATCCAATAAAGCATAAAAATTAAAACTAAAGAATGCTGAAAATATACATCTGAAGCTGCAGCTGATGTCATTTATTTAGAATGTCGGTCAGCTTAAAGTAGTCTTCGCTTTGGTAGTTATTTCAAACTTGAATACTGTCATGCTTAATAGTGTATGGTGAAATTCTAATTGCCCAGGAGCCCCAGTTGTCTGTATGGCCCACCTCTAAAGTTTCCAGCCAGTTGCCTAGTCTTGCTGTACATGAAAGTGACCATAGGGCATTTCAACTTGCTGTTGGTAGAAAATCTCAAGGAAATAAGAGGATTAAATGCACAGGACATTCCCTACATATATGCAGAGCTTCCATGTACTTCGAAGGTGTGACCAGAAGAACCCATTGTTGGAGCAGCTAAGGGGCCTCCATTTTGTGAGTGACACAGACTAAAGAGACTACAACTGGTAACAAACCAAGGCAGGAACAAACTCCCAAGCTTAGATATGGGTGTGAATTTTGTTTGCTCAACACTCACTTAAGGGTGCAAGGCTGACCTGCATTGCTTGTTTCCTTCTTTTTGCCTCAAGGAAGGTGGCTTGTTATATTCTCACTTCACCAAACTCCATTGGACATCATGCTACCTCCATGGTATCACTCATCATACTTTTTGTGGGCACCATTTTCCCATAAAAAGAATAATGATTTTCCAGTAAATTACCTGAGAAAGAGAAACCTGTTCTCCTTTTTTGGTGGTATTTTGAGACCTTCTGGGAAATGGGGTTTAACATCCTTTTTCTCTCTATGCTTGGAGACTATTCATATCATGTCTTGAAAGACTATGTTTCCTGGTCACTGGAAGACAATATGCAGCTCACTTCTTATTATAGCTTAGTAACCAGAGTCTATTTTTAGGTAAGTGATTATCTTATAACACTTCTTAGCAGAAATTATCCATAAGAACAAGCATTAGTCTAAGATAAAATGAGTCTTAATAATAGCCTACATACCCCAGACTCCTTTCAGCCACAAACAGTCCTAAGTAACACAAATTTCATGTCTCTCTTCTGGAAGAAATAGTTAAAAGCAAGTCACTAGCATAAATTTGTACCAAAAATGTTATCACAGAAACCCCATAATCAGAGTTTCCTTTCTAATGTTTTAGATAACAGAAAATAGAATATAGAAAATTCCAGAACTAAAGTGAAACCACAATTTCATGACAGTGTATTGTCATAATTGCTATATTTTACTGTTACATACTGTTGTCAATCTTTTACTGTGCTAATTCATAAAGTAAATCTTGTCATACCTACCATACACACACACACACACACAACACATGCCAGACTATGGTCAATAGAGTGTATCTGTAATCTCAGCACTAGAGGGCTGAGGCAGGAGGATCATGAGGTAGAAGAAAGCCTAGACAAAATAATTTAGCACTATGTTAGAAGAGAGCAGGAGAAGGGACGGTCAGGGAGAGGAGAAGGAGGGTGAGAGGAGAGAGAGGGAGGGAGAGAGGAAAGGGAACTGAGAAGAAGAACAGGAAAAAAAAGTCTGCATAATGTTGAAGACTGGGGACTGGGTAATACATAGTTTCAAGCATCCACTGGAGGTCTTAGAACATTTGACTTGCAGACTGGGGAAAGTGGATAACTCCTTCATATTCCTTTCACTCTCACAGGACACTTGAAACACTCATTCACAAGACCATACAGTATATCTTTCCTGCCCTCCTCAAAGGAAATGCCTGTAAGATACTGATACCTAGGACACCAATCGGAATGACACTGCATCAGGAACTTGCATCCACAGTGATCTTCTATATGGTGGTCTACTGAGAGCACAGATGGCTTTTCATTGCTGAGTGACTAGAATTATAGGATGGAATAAAATAACTTGTCATTCATTATTTTACTGCTTGTGCCTCTAATCTTGTTATTCAAGTCAGGAGTCATTATCAGGGTTATAATACCTTACTTGTTGAACAAAAGACCTAGAATCCCTCTTGTGAAAAGCAAAGCCATAACAAAGGAGCCAAGGGTATCCATGGATTTCAAACAGCAAGGCTGTAACTAGGTTGCAGCCAGTGATCACTTATGTTTGTTTCCTTAATGCATGGCAACAGTCTCTCCTTTCTGTATCTTAGGCCATCTAGGATTCTAGTGCCTCAGAAGGTAGATTGCTTTTGTTAAAGTGTTCTATGCCACTTAAAGGAAACTGCAACAGAAAAAGTGCCCCTGTCCTTTGATCTATCTTAAAATTCTTCCTGACTCGAAGCAAAGAAATTGTCCCACCTTCCACAGCTAGGCCAGATGGTGCCTCGACACCTCTCTCACCAGCTGCTACTGCAGCATAGGAGACATTGTGTACAGACAGCATTCATGTTTTCCTTCAGTGACAGAAACAGAAACTCAACTCAAATTAGCTTAAACAGAAATGGAAAATAATGTTTTATGGAGGCCCAACATTTAGGAGTCACAGCAGCCTCAGCTAGGGTGGCACACGGTTGGAGTTTGTGCTTTTCCTTATTCTGATTTTCTTTAACCTCGCTTCACATTCCTCAAGTTTCTTCCACTCCACAAGGAAGATGACCAAGGTCTCGAGGAAGAATCCTGACCATGTTGAAAATTCCATGGTAAAGAGAGCATCTCTTTAATGTCCAAACACTCCCAAGGGTTTCACTTCTCATCATCCTTCCAACTAAGTCAGTAGGCATCTTTGACAAAGTCTCACATAACTAGAGATGACAATATAGTAACTGCTTAGATTTTTGTCTCTCTGTATTTTGTCTCTCTCTCTCACACACACACATACACACACATATATATATTAAATCAGACTTCATGTTGTATTCTTAAATTATCTAAAAGTTTCAAAGACTTTTTTATTTTAATTCAAAGTACTGACTGAGGATGTCCTTATATAAACCAATATTTGGTCAGACTTTGACCATATCTTTAGATACACAGATGGAATAATCAAACTTTTATCAATTCAAATACACATGATATTAGCAACCCTAATAAAGGCTGTGTGTTCAAGCCATTTTTATTCAATTTCAATAGTCCCTCCAGCTTTTTATACCATAACATAATTCAGTTAAACAAATGAACTATAGAAACCAAAATTAGCAACCAAATACATGAATAACTTTAGTAGCCCTCTTTTTTAAAACATCTGAAGTAAATGTTAGTAGTTTTAATATATATGATTTACATGATTTATATATTATTTACATACTAGACATTATTTAAAGTTAAAAGTTCTCCAAGATCAACTTGAAAATTGCATAGAAAAGAGAGCATCTTTTTAATGTCCAATATTATATGTGATATATATATATATATATATATTATAAAAACACACACACACACACACACACACACACACACACACACCACACACTTAAAGAAGACAACGGACAAAGCAAATGGAGAGAAATCTTTCAGTAATTCTAACACTGAAGCCAATTGTATCCTAATCAGCTGTGAATGTGCACCTGTATAAATGCACATGTGGAGTATGTATCGTGCCCACAATGTTTAACAATAACATCCTTTTCTTTAAAAAACATACTAGTCACCCTGCCTTTCATAATTCTAGCTATTCTGGAAAATATAATTATTTGTGTGTCAGTAAAGGGGAGTTAGTCAGGTTGCTTTCTGCTTCAATGACCCCCTACTTTGCCTAGAAGGTTCTATGCTATACAACACGGATTTCCACCACTTTCATTTGGTCTCAACCTCATGCCCATCCCAGGCACTCAGAACATTTTTTGTTTTCTTTATGTACCATGGTATTTTCTCTGTGAAGAACACTCTTCTTCTACTTTGAACCTCAAGCAGCCTTGAACCTACAGAAGCTTTCCTTTCCTAGCACAATTCTTGGACCCACTTACTTAGCCCTCATGGCATCAGTCAAGAAATATAACTAATGTCTCCCATACATACCACCTACTCAAGGTTAGGGCCAAGCCTTTTATTATCTCAAAAACACCTGCCATGTGCCTAATATATATCTGAACTTGAGAAATTGTTAGAAAGATGCTATTTAAGAACTCTGTACAAAGGGCTAAATAATGTTCCATGCAGCTTAAGACTTCTGTCTCCCAGTAAATATATCTCTGCCAAATGTATTTTGATTTGGCAGATTTCACTATGACATGCATTTCTGGAACATAACAAGATGGCCACAGTCTGAGCATATTTTAGCACTTCAGGAAATTCCTAGATAATCGTGAGGTGTAAAGGCCAGATCTTCATCAATATTAAAAGTTAAATAAAAGCAGATTTTGCTCCAAAAGAGGCAAGCCTTCATAATGACTCCAACAATAAAAAGAGCTAGATCATTCATCATTAGCACAGACAGGTATATGATGTGAATTTCAACTCATGGGAGAAGCATCCTTCCCATTGCTCAAGGGCTAGGGTAGTTTCCTGGTCCACTTTCTTTGCTGGCATCTAAGTCTCTCAGGTGATTCCTTCTGACAGACAACCGTTAGATCATTAAATTAAAAAAAAAACACAAGTAAGATAAAGATTGTGGCAAAGGAAGAGGTGTTTGTTAAAATTAAATAGCTTTTCAAATGTTCAAGGAAATAAAAATTGTATCCAAAACTTGGAGAAAAATAGCCTTGATCTATGTGGTCCAGTATTCACATCTGTCATTTAGAGAGTCTATCTACAACCATCCCAAGGTTGAACCCACTAAGACACACCTGTCACCACAGCCTCTCTCTGAACCATGAGTTCCAAAATTTAGAGTCATCGATGCGGGATGGTAGGGACCCCTTGCTCCAGAAGGGAAGGTGATGATCAGCTCTATGAGCGAGTCCTATTTTTGCTGTGTTGGATCCACTGTAGGACATGGTCTAGAGAACCCACAGACAATCTGTGATTGCCCTGAACACAACCATTAGTACTAGAAATCGCAATGTGCCTTCTAGAGCATTGTTTCCTACAGAATGGTGCAGGGGACCCAGTGGGTCAGGCACATGTGTGACCAGTTAAAGCACTCAAAAGGTCTAGTTGTCTGCCCCAAGTCCTATGTACCAAATAGTACTTACCAGGAACCAAAGAAAGAACTTAGATTCCTTATCTTTTATTTTGATATTATAATATAGTTATATTTTTTCCTTCTCTTTCCTCCTCTAATCACTTTTACACCCCCCCTCTCTTTCAAATACATGGCCTTCTTTTTCATTAATTTTGTTACACACATAAATGTATGTGTTTATAAATATATGCTCCTAAATATTACATGCTCAGTTTGAATAATGTTACTTGTATGTATGTTTTTAGGTGATCATTTGCTATTTGTTAACAAATTTTGTGTTCTTCCCTGGGGGGACAATTTTCCCAATTCTTAGAATTCCTTAGTTGTCCATAGTTCTTGAAATAGGATTGAGGTCACGTGGTCATTCCTTCATCTTCTCTGGCATGTCTCCCACAATCTATTAGAGACGATAACCTATACACAGAATGATGTATACAGTACATGAAGAGAAATTAAGTACGCAAATTTAAAGGGACATATGTGTGCCATGGTATATGTATGTAGTAAATAGTATTTAAGAAAATCCCTCTGAAACCTGAAATAAAAGGTTTAAGAGGCATGTGGCATGAACAATAATTTCAACACTACAATGGGCATAAATGATTGCTGAAAATATCTGCAGACAACTGTATATATTATTGGTAACAAAATCATATGTACATTAATACTGGTGTGTTCATAAGCCAAAGTCAAAATAATGAAACACTAAATTCTATTAAGAGGTTAGTAAACTGTGAGGAAAACAGCCTGTTCCCCACCAGTGTTCAATTTTACTAACGAATTCTTCATATGCCTGACACTTATGAGAAAGGTTGTTTGAGAGGAAGTTGTTTACTTTAAAAATTTTAACTTAATAATATTAATCATAAAGGGTTTTGATAATCTAAAAGGATTCACTTGTTATAAAAGCATTCAACTTGTAGCACCGAAATTGCTTAAAATTAAGTCATTCAGCATATAACATTAACTAAATCAGACAGCATTCAGTATTTTCTGAAATTCTGGTTAGTCCGTTTTTCATCGATAACCCTGCTAAGAGTCCATTTTCCACATAACACCCATCTACTCCGAGTCTTTCTGTTTTCTGTAATTTACACTTCATGAAGACTGCCTTGCCGTGCCCCTGTAGTTCCTATTCCTGCATCAAAGAATATCCAGAATTCCTACCTTCCCTCCATTGCTCAACTAACATTCTAGTCAATAATGTTCTGGCTATACAATATGGCTTACATTGAATATAGTATCTGGGTACTTTGTAGCTGGGCAGTAATGACTCACAGCCTATGTACTCTAGGATATTGGATCATTTCCTCACCTGATCCTATGTCCAGTCTTTAGATTTGAATCGATTTCTACCTCCTCTTTATCATGTTGCAATAAGACGTTTTAAATTTATCCAGACCTCCTTCTGCATAGTCCAATGAATCCCAAGCCCAGTCTTAATATTCCTCTCCCCAGGGATATATTTTTGACAGGAGAAAGAAATATTGAGTGTATCTGAGATTGATGAATACTCTTTGGTACGAAGCTCACTAGTATACACTGGATCCAGGAGGCAAGGGAACCAATATTTGTCTTTGCCTTCCAGACAGTGTTTAGATAACACACTCAAGCTTTGTTTGGAGGATATTTTGGTAGTGGTTCATGTCTTTGTCCCTTTCGTCTAAATTTACCACAGAAGCAAGGTGCTGTACCTTGAATCTCCTTGCCTCCTCCTCCCTTTGGATTCTGTCTTGAGAGCAGGGACTCGATGACGGTACATAGCTAGAACTCATTTTTATCTGCCATGGGTCCTCCTGCCAAGATTTCTTCATTCTTCCTTCAATTCCTTGAACTCTATCATAAGGATCCTAGGAGTGATCTTCTGTTTGTATGAACTAGAATCTGTTTCTATTTAATTCACTTGAGTAATTTTCAGATTATAATATCCACTTTCTTCCTTCCTCCAAATAACTATGTCAAAGCTTGCCCATCTGCAGACGTTATAATTCATTCATTATTGTCTTAAGCTATGTATTTCAATTCAAGAAGCTGATGGAAAATGTAAAGAAATTAATACATAATTTCCCATAAATCTTCCCAAACTCTTAATTCTCACCTCCACTAAAGCTATTAAAATAATTTATGAACTCCATTACCAAGAAAAATAAATAAATAAATTAAAATTTCTCACAATATTCAATGACCTAGCAGAATAATGAACAATATCATCAAATTTGTCTCATTTCTCTAAAAATCAATGACTGTCACTATCTAACTTTTAGAGATACTAACTTTTCGCTGGCTTCATCTTGACTGAAATAGAAGATTTTCAAAAATAATAATAGGCTGCACTATAGTTAGCTAAGCATGGATAAGCTTTGAGAGAATCAGTCAGTGAAACCAAGGGGTTCTTTCCCTGTTAGAAATTAGTTTCTGATTGCAAGGTAACTAAAACTGAGATCCTCATCATTTAAATGGCCACCTGCTATCTCTGTTGTACCGCCCCAATACCGTTGCTAACTTAAAGATTAAAGAATGTGCAGAAAAGAGCATCCCATTAAAATCTTGCTTTAATGATACTTTAATTGTATTTTTAAAAAAAGGAAGCTTTGATTATCTTAACAATTTAAAATCTCAAAATGATACAACAGGTAATGAATGCACTGCTAATTTCTGTAGCATTCCCATTTTAAATAGATGTATTTGCTTATTTTATTTTGCAGTGCTGGAGAGTGGACATGGGATCTTCTATACATGAGAAAACACTGTGGCAGTGATTTCATGCCTAGCCTGAATTGATTGTTAAATATCTTGCCCATCAGTGCTGGAAACTCTGTTGGAAAATCCAGCTGATACAATGACATGCCACTAGAGACCACATTTATTATGGCCTCAATGCTAACTTTAAAAATGTAAACAAAGGGAACTTTACTATTCCATTTGGAAACACATCAAAATAAGGCAGCTACATTTATTTATATGACTAACTCATTTGGATGAATGAAAACAGAAAAAAATGTTTCTTTTAAGCCATTTATCATGGTCAACAATCTTCTCCCAAATGTGTGATGTGTACTCATGACATCCTGTCAATGTGATCTATGCAAAGAGTTAAAAAAATGAGAGGAAAATGCTGTAGTCCATTAATATATTAATTCAAAATGTTCTAGCACATTTTATCTTAGAAAGCAGCTGCCATGGACAAGCTTTTTCTCATTCTTTTTACAGAATAGTCCCACTAAGAAGTAAAATTTTTTTAATATATGAAGACCTAACAAGTTAACCTTAGAGGAACACGAGTTGACTGTACATGCTTGTGCACTCTCAAAAGCCAGCCGCAGTTCCCATGCTGGTGCTGTCACTGGCTTAATTTAATGAATTATATGATATTGGTGTTGGGAAGCATAGTCTTTCCCAAGAAAAGTAGCTGAGGAAACCAAAAGCAGGGAGAGCAACACCGTGTTCAGAGAGGAGCCTATCAGAAGTACCCACCTACACATGGCAGTAGCCCTATATTTACTGTAATTCGGTACTTTGAAGCAGTGCTGAAGGCCAGGTTGACCAGGATCAAGGGATAAATTATTATGTTAGCTTATATAATGACTTCAACCCCTGACTTTTGTCAGAAAACCGTAGAGTGATCCTATCTAGTCTTATGAACAAAAGGTATTAGCCTATTCGACCAACACACATTTATTTAGCGCAGTGCCTACCCATACAGTCTAGTGTTGTTACTGAAGAACAGAACTAATGTGCAGTTGTTCCATTTATCTCAAAACACCAAAACAATTATTAGATACCCCATCATTAATGATTCCAGATTGATATATTTTAATATAGCTAAACTCATAAAATATAGCAGAACTTGCTAGATGTTAATCATGACCCAGGAAATGAATGCATAATTCCAACAGGATACCTCCATCAAACAAACTTGCATTTTGAAAACCTGAAACTCTTCAAGGATGCACAAAGCAATAACACAGTAACAATCTCTAAAGCACAATCATCAGGATGCAACAACTATCAACTAGCGCCAGTCTTGAATTTTCAAATTAAAATGTCCTAATCAAAGGATATTATGCATAGCCTCAGATTTCTTTTAAGATATGGTTACCTAAAACACTATATTCGTCCTGAATAAGATAAAACAAGAAGGTCCTTTATCATTTTAATCAACTTCTCTAACACTATAACCAAGTCCATATATAACCAAATCTAACTGTTTGTCATTTCAAGATGAAGAGCTTCAAACTCCCTGGAGTATAAAACCTACACCAGTGTGGAGTCACAAACCGCTAAGGATTGCTAGGTTCGTTAGCAAATCTCTGCTCAGCCTCAGTCCCTGGGCCTCTTTCCTTGGAAATAGGTGGGTAGTCTTCTGGCTCATCATCTATCAGTCTGCTTACAACACAGTTATTCAAATCAGAGTTGTGAAATCAGGCTTCACGATCCACAAGGCTGAGTTCTGTGTTTTTTTAGCTAGTGACGGTCCAAACAAATGTCAAGGGCATAAATTTTTCCTTGAATAAAACAGGCTGCTGTCAACACCAGCCACTGTGCTCTCAGTGATAAACAGCACAGCCCCTTTACCTTCTTCACAAGGCCAGAGAAATTCTAAATTATAAACTTATAAGGCATTCTGCGAGCACACAATAGCACATACAGAATATTCTGAAGAAGTAAAGACAAACTATTGCAGGGTGAAATCTTGGGAGGTGTGTCAGTAAAGACAACTATTGAAGGGTGAAATCTTTGGGGAGTGTGTCAGTAAAGACAACTATTGAAGGGTGAAATCTTTGGGAAGTGTGTCAGTAAAGACAACTATTGAAGGGTGAAATCTTTGGGAGATGTGTCAGTCTTCTTATTCCTTGTAATAGATAATCACAAAGGTAAAAATCTTCCCCAAGGAAAGCTTTGTTTTCCATAAGTTGCTTGCTATCCATGGGTCTTAGCAATGATAAACTCAAGTTACCAAGATAAACAGACACTCTTTGCCTTTGCTATGTCATTAATTTCAAAATATGGTTATTGATGTTCTTGAATTCACCAAGGCCAGCACACACTGCTTGAATAAATCCTCACTCTCTGCTATCCCTCTTCCTGCTGGGACAATGACTGACAAGCCAGCAGGTACCATATTTGCCTCTTCAGGCAAAAGGTTGCCATGTTATCTCACTGCCTCTCAAAACTTGTATCCTGGTATATTATAAATGTGGGTATTCTCTGCAGTTATTCCTCAAACAGAAGAAAACGAGTGCTCAGTTTTTAGACATTTTGTTCATCCTAACATTATAACACAATGCTATAGGCTTTAAAATGTGTGCTTCAATCTCCTACTGCAAGACAAACTGATTTGAAATTCTACTTCATTCTAACAAATACTACCTGCTATGCTATAGTTGTAAGAACTGTAAACAGACAGGCATGATCTAGCCAGCAAGTATCTGCACAGGAAACCTATCTCTCCTCACTCAGATGTCAAGCAGAATCAATAACCATTTCCCATAGAAAAAAGACACAGATGAGATCTGACCCCTTTCACCTCAGCTTGCACCCTTCCTGCTGTCTTTTCTACACACAACACACACACACACACACACAGTCTTTTTCCTTAACAGTTTCTTTAGCTTTCTGCATTTCAGAAACTCTTCAAAAGTCTCTTAAAGAATCATTGAGTCTCCTCAACTGCTCCAAAGTAAACAATGAATATTCATCTTGTATTTCTTTTCATAAATACATTCTGTGACATGCATAAAAATATTATTCTAAGCAGACTTGGTTTTATAAACTGGAAATAATGCACAAGGCAGTTTATTGCAACTCCAAAGACCTCAAGTCATGGATAGTCTCCTGTTGTCGAGTCTCAAATCCTTTGAGTTGTATTAATACACATGCTTATCATTGGCTCATATCATATCTTCCATACATTCATATCAGCCAATGATAGGCTCCTTTCTGAGCCTGTGGTTGCTCTCACTAGCTCTGTTTTCCTTAGCTAGTTCTCTTGGGAAAGACTATCCTTCTCAACACCAATATCATACAACTCAGCACATTGAGCCAGCAGCAATGCAAGCATGGAAATTAAGTCCGGCTTTATGGAAAGCCAGGACTTTCCCCACAGCCATCTTGCAAGAGACAAACCTAATGTGTTCCACCAGGACAGAGATGAGAGCTTTCTGTTTGCACACACAGGAGAAAGGGAGGGGCTACCAAGGACTCCAGGGACTTGGTAGGTCTCTGCTCTGCAGGAATCCCTCAGGGATTTTAATGGCTAAGAGTGCAGGGCACACTGGCTATTAGAACAAGAGAGGAAGGAAGCAACTCTTATAATGATCCCTTCAGAATGAATCTGAAAGGGACCAACAGATGATAAACAGTGCTGAGAGAGGGAAGCCAAGAGAGCAATAGAAACCTTGAGCAAAGCTGGACTTTCTCTGGGCCTTGGTGTGGCCTGGCACAGCCCTTACCTAGTAAACGTTCTTTAGGTCTAGCATGCAAACTCTGACAGGACAGCAGCAGATCTCATTTCACTGAGTGCGAGCTATTATTCATCTTTCCTAGGCAATGCACTGTGCTGCTAACGAGGAAAGCTTGCTGTCCACAGTACACACTATTCTGTTGACTTAATATGGAAACTAAATACAGGAAAAATATCTGGGTCTCCTACCTTTCCGTGTAGAGATCTGAACACTAAAGTTTCTCTCTGGAATATTTCATGAGACTTCAGCTAAAAAAAATTTTTTTCTCTCTGATTCTACTCAATCTTTCACTAAAGGACAAAGTGATAATTGTTGTTTTCATTTCAATTTACAAATTAGCATTTTTCTTTTTGTAAAGAGCAACTGGAACCTAGTGAGTCAGTGCAGAACAGTCCTGTTGTCAGAACTGCTTGCTTGGGTCATGTTACAAATGCATAGTACCAGGAATCTTTCGAGGAATCCCTAGTTTAAGTTTTTATTGGTTTTGTTTTTTAAAGATTTGTTTATTTTTATTTTATGTACTTGAGAGTTTTTCCCGCCTGTATGTGCACCAAGAGTATGCTTGGTGCCCAGACGTCCACAAGAGAGCATCAGATCTCCTGGCATGGAGTTGGAGGGGGTTGTGAGCCCATGTGACTGCCGGGAAACACACCTATTTCCTCTGTAAGAGTGACAGGTGCTCTGAACCTCTGAGCCATCTCTTCAACCCTACAAGACATTTCGTAAGAGCCAAAATAAACTTCTGTTAATAAGTAGATCCCATTACCTTAAAATAAGGTGTGGAGACATGGCACCATTTTGTAATGAAATCTCTGAAAATTAATGTTTGTTACTGAGATGAACTTCTGGAAGCAATATCTAACTTTAAAGAAAAAAAATCTAGCATTTTTTTTTTTAATTTGAAACATTTATAAACAAAGTTTGTTTTTGTGTGTGCACATGCCATGACAGGGATGTGGTGGTGGTCACAGGTCAGTTTTTAAAGGGACCATTCATAATCCCAGGAATACCGAAAGCCATTTTTCTAAATCTGTCCTGACATCCAGGGCCGTACAACTGTGGGGACTATCTAATTCATCACCAAATGCTAATAGCAATTCCGGCTGTAACCTGTAAAATGCTCATAACACCCTTTCCCAAAGTTGATGAAACCAATAATGCCCCTCCCCCCCATTGCTAGGGGCCTCCAGTGGATCCCCTCAGCTGAGGGACGTGCTCAAAGCCTATCAGTCATTTCCATTCTTGGAGTGAGACAACATGATTTCTCTCCTAACTTTGACTGACATTTCTTTTATCCTCAGGGGGACACCGTACCATTTTTTAATGCCTTTACCTTAGGGCAGCAGATTTCATTTACTGTTTGCTGAAGCTTAGCTATGCTTAGGGACAGATCCTTCAGGAGAGTTGTCAAGTTATGCCTCCACTTCAGATCTCTCGACTGAGAAAATAGCCAAAGGGCACATACAGTCCTTTGTATTCAAAAGGCAAGAAGTTGGGAGGAAGGATATTCTTATTTCACACTAAATTTAGCATTAAATAAATACAGCCTTCACTTCTACACACTCACAAGATTTCCAGACTCCTGTTTCTCTCTTGAACACCCATGCCCAACCCTCCCTCCCTCCTCCTTGGACATCCCCTCCAACCTCCCAATTCAATGCAGACAAACACACTGTTATGTTTTATTAGAACTATATTCTGAAGAAAAAAACAACAAAGCAATCTCTAAAAGAATCACCTATTTTACCTTGACATGATCTATACAATCAATTAAAAACTCAGAAGAATATAAGCAAAAGATAACAGCCCTTTCATTATTCAAATTTACCACTTTCCAGATCTCGAGAAAAGTAGACATATTTTCAAAGAGTGCCCCCCCCCCCCCCCCCCCGTCTCATCATCTGGCCTAGCCAAGGAGGTCAAAGGGCACCCCTGGCCACTAGATGAGTACTGCCTTTTTTGTTATGTCACTCCTTAGGTCAGGCAAGACTGTGAAGAAGAAAAAAAGAAAAAGAGAAACAAAACTTATACCTCACTCCTCAATAAAGTTCTGGCTTCTCTTCATCTGAACACTGACCCGCTTACCCACCACACACACACACACACACACACACACACACACACACACCGAACGCACGCACTTGCCCATACACCCCTCAATCCGATGTGCTAAACATATCGGTCATGGCACACAATCAGCGAGAGACCCATCCTCTGAAGCAGCAGCCCGTGGCCGCAAGTCGAACCCTCCTCCATCCTCAGTGCTCAGATGGCCCAGGTTTCCAGCCCTATCTTCAGCTTTATTAACAGTGCCGTTTTAAGACGTCCCTACCAGACAGAGCTTGAGAAGACATGGTAGTGGTGACACCCACCTCTTCATTGCCATTCCTCATCCTGGAACCTGCACAGACTTCTTGACTCATGTAACTGGTGGGTAAAATCTTTGCTGGACATTTTATTTTGCAACAGAATTTTGAATGTTTATTGAACTAACTAGTCTTTGCCTTCTAAATCACCGATTTACATGCCCGGAACAGGGAGGAGGTTCCCGCTTGAAAAACAGTAAGTAATGGTCACTGTTCCCACCCGACTCACGCCCCCCCCCAACCCCACCCATTTGAAGCTACCTGCTTATGGGATCCACAGATGTTATGATCATCACCATGTCCTCTATGAAGGCCCCATGGTCCCAGAGCCCCTGTGACATCAGGGGCTACTAGGATTCCTTCCCTGAGTAGGAGATGGGAACAACCCTGCCTGAGATGCATCCTCTAAGCACAGAAATCAAGGAAGACGAGCAGCATCAGGTTTCAAATAAAAGATAACCAGAGAGAGGCTCTCGAAGCACATCATTGAGCCAGAAAGAATGTAACCCGCAAAAGGAGGCTGAAGAGACACAAGAAGGGGAAGCAATAATCCCTTAATCTTTTTCTGGACCACCTCCCAGGCAGTCGGAGACAGAGGACCCCTAACCCGCAACACAGAGGACCACTGGCCGGCAACACGCACCTGCAAAGCGCAGGCATGTACACTCTCTACTGCGTGTTGCTTGCTGCAGACTTCTACCGTACTTACAGCCCAAAACACAAATCCCACCCCCCTCAGCCCCATAGGAAACTGGGGATCCCCCTTGGCCTAGAACACACACCACTCCTCCTCTGTGTAACGAACAAATCCAGTCCCACATTGCTTAAAAGGAAGCCGGAAATACATTCCAGTAAGGGAAGTACTGGTGGCTCCCCCTAAGTGACAACCTTCCCCAATGCTTCATCTCCAGGGAGCCTAGGAGCCTCCAAACCAGGTAGGAGATGGGAGAGGGACCTCAGAGAAGCGCCTCCTAACCACTACCAAGGGACTTGGAAAGCCTCCAACCTTATGCCCAGGTTAGCAGACCCACCAGCTCCCCCTCCTAGGCATGAACCTGCTCCACTCCCTACTTGCATTCCCCAAATCCTTCATCACCTTTCCAGCCCTCCCTGCCAGGCCACTTTCTGTACCTCCTGGTTCTCACAACGTGTTGCCTCACACACTGTCTCCGGAGGCTGGATTTCAAACCTGCCTTTCTCCATCATATCTACCTAAGCTTGTTCTGATTCCCCAAATTAACCAAGTTCACCCGCCCATCAGGCTCCCACTGACCCTTCCACTGGCGTCCTTTGCTCGCCTACAAATCCTCTTTTCCCACGCCCCACTTTCCATCTATCTTGCCTTCTGTCATCCTGGTTCAGGACACACTGCCCTTCTATTTTGCTCTCTGACCCTCTCTCAGTCCCAGGGACACTCACTTTCCCTTTTTGGTTGTTCCCAGGCAGGTCCCTGCTTCCCAAACCTTCCCTTCCCCATAGGACACGGCCGGCTCCTGGCCTGCCGGGTCCGCTCCCTCACCCGCAGTCCTTCTTCTTCTCCAGAGTGTCCCACACCTGACCCCGGAGCCAGTCCTGCCCTCCCGGTCTGCTCATCATCGCCTTTGCTGGAGCATCCTCGTATGCAGGAGCTCTCGACCTGCCCAGCGGTTGGAAGACGCGCGGGGCTCCGGAGGCAGAAGGCTGCCCGCTCTCCGGGTGTCCAGGCGCTCCTCCCGCTCGCCAACCCCGGCTTTCCGGGCGCCTAGCCCTCGCCCCGGTGCCCAGCAGCCGCACAAACTTACTTGCGGGTCGGCGGGAGGGGGCTGCGGCGAGCGGTGCGAGCCCCGCAGCGGCGAGTGCGCCCCTCTCGGTGGGGCCGGGCGGCGCTGGCACTGCGCTCCCGCGGCCGCGCGCGGACTGCGCTCAGCCTGACGCAGCCGGGCTCTGCCCCCGCCGCCGTCGCCGCCGCCGGGGCCGCCGAGCGCTTGCAGACATGCTCAGTTTCCGGACCAGCCCGCGTGGAAGCTACCAAGAGCCATCCGCGGCGGGGGAGGCGGCGCCGAGCTGCAGAGCGACGGCCACGAGCTGGAGGCGACCACGCCGGCGGCCCCGGGAAAAGGGGGGCGAAGCGCTGCTAAAAATAGCTCCTGCGGAAGGAAGCCACCCGCTGCCAGCGCACCCCCTCTCCGCGCGTCCCCGCAGCGGACTCTCAGGCTCCGGGAGCTGGCGTCCTGCCGGACCCCTGCCTGAGAAGCCGTGCCCCAAGAACAGACACCTGCCAGGGTAGCCTGAGCAGAGTCCCAGCTCCAGGCTGCCAGGTATGGCACTATCCCCCATTCTGGCCCCTCGTTCCCAGAGCTGCCCAGCAGCCCTAGCTTCGGGGTCTTAGACAGAGACATTGAGAAGAAACTGATCTGAAATTGTGAGAAAGCTCCTCCGTTACTGACTTACCAAGAGGAAGAAAAAGTTTTCAGTTTATTTTGGTGGAATTGAAACGAGAAATGAGGGGAAGCGGGCAAAAACAAAGATCTGTCCAAAGGGTGGCATGGGGCGGCGGGTTGAAAGGAGCTCTGAAAAGATCTCCTTAAATACAAGAGAAAGCTAGGCTTTTCCCTGGCTTCTACTTCCGCAGGATTTTACATAATTAGTTGACACTCAGCCTGACCTTGGAGGCACTGTTCCTGTTGCCTGAGCTATAATTTACTTTCCTTGCCTGCTGCCTTCTACTTCCACCGCTCCCACCTTTCCAACTCTGCCTGGGAAATTATGTGAAAGGAGTAGGGTTGGGGCCCAAAGTACATCTGGGTGGACTGGAACCCGGCCGGCCCTTTCTTGAAGGAAGTCAACCTTTTGCCAGGATGAGCCCCAGGTTTTCTAAGCATCAATCTGACCAGCAAATCAGCCCAAGGGCCTCTTAAAACCACCTGACCTGCTAGTGAGCGGGTTCCCACTATTATTTTCCACTACACCCACCTCAATCTCTGACAACTGGCTTTATCTCTTCTCTCCTTTGAAAGTGAAAAGTCCATTGCTCTGTAAGAGGAAAGCCAAGAGGAAGAGGGAGGAGGGGAAATTTATACTGAAAAAGGGACCAGTAGGAAAAGATGGAATTTGAGTAATGTCAGTGATGTACATGCATTTCATAATGAAACCCATTATTGTGTATGCTAAAATAATCACTAAAAAATTTTCAGTTATAAGAATGAAATGTTCAGATTTTTCCTACGTCAACTTATAGTTTTAGCCTTTTTCTCTGACAGTCACCAAATTAGATTCATCACTTAGGAATTCATTGCTTTTATTTGACAGAGGATGTTGAAGCCTGCAGACAACTGTTGCCTGAAATAATACCTAGTTGAACCCAGAATCTGCCGGATGAGAAATTACCCAAGTTTAAATATAACCTATTATTTCCTGAAATCGATAGCTGCGCTTGGAGTAAGGGATCCAAAAACTAGGAGCAGTTTTCAGTGCAGCTAATGAATTTTGTATTCTTGTTTTTTTCTACTTGTAAGAAGGAATTCAGAGCCTAGATTTTTCGTTCTCTCGAAAGTGACTGTTCTAATCATAGTTCATTTACATCTTTTGAGGTCATGCATGGACTAGAACTGAGCTCCACCAAGAACTCACAGTCCATGCCCAATAAAAATACATTCACTTGCCATTATCAAACCTTAGTGAAGCTTGGCTAGCCGAAACAAAGTCACACATGTGTGCTTTTTAACCAGTACTATAACAGTGTATGTCTCGGCTCAAGGCATACTCCTAAATCATACCCTTCAATCCCAATCACAATTTAGTTTTATGTTTAGCTTTCTTTCCTCTGAAGCTATCTGTCTGTGAAGCTTATCCATCCTTTCCTGTCCTAAGTAACATAGGATAAAGACAGATGCTATGCACAAGGGGGGTCATCACTCCACTACTTCTGGCCAGTCACTGTTGAGGTGATGTGATCTTGACACTTTTATGACACTGCACACTCTGTGTAGGGACAAAGCAGTGCAAGCCTCCAGTTTAAAGGCTTTTTTTCAGTTCCTACATAAAAATGTATGATTCAAAACGCACTGCATTCAAGACTTTCATTGCCAAGTGAAAGCAACTCAATGGTCACTAACAGGTAAATTGAGAATATTATTCATTGGTTCACATAACTCAGGCACAGAGGTGGGACTTCCTGATTGACATAGGACTATGTCAGAGAGAATGTGATTGCCTTGCTCTAAGCATTGTCTCCTATGCTGGTGTTAATTTTCCTTCCATTACGAGCAGAATGCATTTCCATCCATGCATAAGGAACAAAGTTGGCAATCTTAGTTTCTTTGTCAAAACAGATCAAGACTTTTACTCTTGTGAGTCTTAAAATAAAAACCCAGTTGGCTGTCTAGGCTCACGTGGATGAATCTATCTGCCCTAGAGAAAGATTCTCAAAAGGAGAACACCTAGTAGCTGAAGGACCCATGAATATTATTAAACAGAGACAGTGTACATTGCCTTCCTGAAGAGTCTTGCCTCCCTGCAGTCAGAGAGAAAGAGAGAGAGAGACAGATAGACAGACAGACAGACAGAGACAGAGAGACAGACAGAGACACACACAGAGAGATACACACAGAGAAAGATAGAGACAGAGAGAGAGACAGACAGACACACACACACACACAAGAGAGAGAGAGAGAGAGAGAGAGAGAGAGAGAGAGAGAGAGAGAGAGATTCTATTGGAATATCCATTGGTCTGAGTTAATCAAAATGAGAAAAGGAAGAATAACACTTTGAAGATATTTTTTTCTCCCTTTTCCCAGGTGAAGATACTTTGATTTGCCTGCCTAAAGGCAACAGTTAGTTCCCTCTTTGTAGCCTTTTCATCTTTATTTCAGGCCTGGGTTGCTTCCAAAATGGTGTCACTCATTAAAGCTGTCTAATGAGCCACACAAGAGGCTGAGGCCTCCAGTCCAGTCTGTCTCTATAGGAAAGGACAGGTTCCCTATTACTAAAGCTTATTTTGTGTATGTGGTTCAATATACTTGATCATGTTGTAGACTGTGCGGTAATAAAACGGAAACACTTTCCTCTTGCCCTCCTACTGAATGGGAGAAGATGCTCCAACAGCTGCTGCCTTATTTCTTCTGAGGATTTGTTAGAATTGTTATTTATTATTAACTTTTATTGAGTCAGAGTCTTATGTACCCAGCCTTCTACAAACTAAGTATATTCCCATGTGATTTTTCTTCTTTTCTTCCATAAAATTAAAAAGTTGCGTGGGGCTCATATTAATACTCTTTAATATTTGTTTTTTTAGAAGTAAATCATTACAGTGCTAGGATTATTTCATTTAAATAGCAATTTTGTAGTGATACAAAGATCTCCAGCTATACCTGGTGGTGCCCACCTATAATCTCTGCACTGAAGAGGCTGAGGCAGAAGAGTTAGGGGTTTGAAATATACCTGGTCTGCCCAGCAAAACTCATGAATGAAGACAAAAGCAAAATCACTGAATCTAGAATATATTCGTTCTCTTCCTATAAGGTCTTCAGTGAACCGCTCCCTTGGCATCTGCCACAGAGTATCTCCTTGCCCACTCGGATTACTGCACCTGTCCAGTCCACTGTCTTCATCTCTCCTCTGCAGCTCTTTGTTCTTCCCTCAGCTAGGCTCTCTTCTACTTCACTTATCAACACCCTTGCTCTGTCTTCTCTGCTGACCTGAATGATATTGGAGAATTGGCACCATGACAAATTCCTATGTGGATTTTGATCTTCGGTGCTTAATAGATGCTTACTAGGGCATCTTTGAACTGTTAAAAAAGATAAGCCTTTGGATGTAAACAAATAGGATGCTGGGTAAATACTTCCTCACTTGGTTGCAGAGAGGGGTAGAAGGTGGGAAGGTCTAGAGAGGCAATGCCACACAATACAGATTTTGCCTATTTCAGTAATTTGTCTAAGATAGCCCTTCCTTCCTCATTTGGATTTTGTTAACCAAATCATCTGATTGAATTCCCCAAGTATTGCCTAGGCCACACTGTGAAACAAATCTTGTACCTCCGAATATTTACACAGCTAGCTGCCTATGCATGTTCTGCTTTTGCTGCATAAGGCCAGCCCATTTTAGATCCATAGACATTGGGTTTCTCTCTGATGCATGTCTTTCACACTAAATTTGCCTTTAGAAAATCAGAACTAAGAGGGAAGAGCAAAAGTATCCTTAAATTAGTTCTTTAAGAGAAGCGGAAATATCAAGACGGCTTCATTAAAGAGCTATTAAAAGTTCGTCTTCTTGATAATTATTTCTCTATTGGGAGAAAGTCAAAGGGGAAGCATTAACTGAGAGTGACTCAGAGTCACTTTTGCCCCAGTTCTTCTTGCCTTTTTGAGTGTGTCTTATTTATACATAAGTGTCATAACAGATCAATTCATGATATGCACTAAAGATATAAATGTTCACCGCCCCCATCCCCAGCATGCTAAGACTAAAACTGCTGTAGGTAAAAGTCATGGGACATTAAGGATGCTCACAGTATTTGTGAATCAAAGATGCTTCTTGCCTAAAAGACTTAACTGTGATGTTCCTTTCCTCAGGGAAGAAGAACGTGCATAATTATGTACTTCACATATCAGGCTGCTCTTTTTGTGTATCTAAGTCTAACACAAACATGACTTAGGAACTGAGCAAGCAGCAATGCCTTGATAGAGCTACAGCTTTTGCCTTTTCTTCTATAACATCCAGTGCCAGAGAGACAAGTTTAAAATAATCAAGCATCATTGAGAGTTTCAACATGTAATATGCTTCCGCAATGCTTTTGAATGTAATTAATTCAAAGTTAGGGTTGCATTAACATCAGCTATCCCTCTGTGGAATGTTATTTGTTAGGTGCACTACGCTGGTTATGTTAAATCACATAACAATCCAATGAAACAGTATGTGAATTACCATGTTTTTGGTTGTATGTATAGGACTCTATCCTAAATTGGTTTAGATGAAAAGAGAGATTTAAATTCTCTGGTGTAATGTAGTATGAAATAAAACCTCAAGAAGCAAGGAGTTCCCTGTGTGCATCAGGAGCAGAAAGGTATATCTGTCCATTTCCAATCAGCATCTCTTTTTCAGCTTAATTTTTTTACCTTGTATGCAGGCCTCTTTCACAGTCTTTATGGTCCTAGTATTTGTTCCTTAATGAAACACTAAATCAGTTCCATCAGCTTTGCTTTCAAAGATCTCAAAGAAGCTAATGACTTGCTTCCAAACAGTACAGAGTATGGCAAACAAAAGGGGGCAGCACATTAGTGGAGACTACTGACAGACAGTAAAGCATGTTACATCATGGATGTTTCATGTTTCATGGATGCCACTCATGTTAGCATGTAAGCAATAAAGGCACCTTGTTTTGGTAGAATTCTTTCCCAAATGCTACAACTCCAGTTTATTCAAGGCAAAAAAAAAATCATACAATTTTAAATTAAGTGACTTTTGACAAAATTCCTTTGACCAGCACCACTCAAGGTCCATAGTCATAGAAAAATGAAAGACTGAGAGGTTGCCATAGTCTCAAGGTAACCAAAGAGGCACAAAGAGTCATTCCAGTGGGTGCTTTGTTTTAGATTCTAGATCAGAAAGAGGGCTCCACTGAAACACAACAATAAAATTTTCAGTTAGCACAGTGAATAGCACTGAGACATCTTATCACCTTCGTTTTGTCAAATGTGAGATGTCCACAGCACAAAATGGATGAAGGATAAACAGGAGGACTCTTGCTAACATTATACATTTTTTTAATTTATTATTTAACTTGAAACATATTTTAAAATATAGAAGAGGAATCCCTAGGCAAAAACCATGATCCAAGCAGTTTGAAGTAGATTTCTATCCAAGATTCCATGCCTGGGAGCAGTATGTAAAGTCATTTACCAATGGACCAGTGGACCCTGAGGCTCACCCTCGATTTTCTAGTCATTCACAAAGAAGGAAAGCAGAAGGAAGGGAGGGAGAGAGGGAGGGAGGGAGGGAGAGAGGGAGGGAGGAAGGGAGGGAAGGAGAGAGGGAGCAAGGGAGGGAGGGAGGGAAGGAGGTAAGAAGGAAGGAAAAGGAAAGAATGAAAGAGAGAGAGAGAGAGAGAGAGAGAAAGAGAGAGAGAGAGAGAAAGACAGATGTGAGCCCAAGAATATGGTTAACAAGCAACCCAGATAAAGAAGCAGAGGGACAGAGGGACAAAAGACTGACTACTAAAATTTATCTATTTCAAGATAAAATAGTTCACTTTTTAGTATTCTTGAAATCACTATGTGCATATTTCCCTAGGAACTTTTTAATGTTTTAACTTTGATGGAATATGACAATGTATTAATAAACATAGAAAATGATGCTATCCAGGAGTTCAACGTAGGCATCAACTGCTCTGTTGTCTAGACTCCAAGGAAAGAAGTAAACACCTTGACTGTCAGTCCTCCAGGATCCCGTTAATATTGACTACACTGTTATAATAATCAGTGCCACTCATGCCACTCAAACTACAAATAAATGAAAGAAATGAAAACCGAAACAACTGCAACTACAGAGTTTGCCATTTTGATAAAATCATCAATCCATGAACTACACATAGATAGAGGCATGGAAATAAATTGTTTCTGCAAAGTAAAGGTGTGAACGAACAAAGATGAGGATGATTTCACATGTAGTGTGTACAGTAAGTTTTAACAATGCATTTTAAAGATCTCATTTGAATATTCATATTAAGTAGAAGTACAATTTTTAAAAATCTTTCTTGCCATGAGTCCTCATTCCTTTAAAATAGTACTATTAAAGCCAGGTACCATGGCACTGAAACATTCATTCCTTTACATTATAATAGCATATTATTAGGTGTAGAGCTAAGAACATGGGACAAAGGATCTATCAATCACATTTTATAATTTCAAAACATTTCATGTGCATCTGCTGTTAAAGATCTTAATCATAAGATCTTTATTATACTGTATTTTCTTTTTAGAAACTAGACTTATTTTCTGTTTTTCAGGATCTTTTGTTCAACATGGAACAAAAGACATTTTATAGAATTATTACAAATATAGTGCAACTTTTAAAAAGTGAATCAGTTTGGGGAGTATATACCTAGCAGATTTAATCAAGTTTGGATAGGCTAAAAATGACCCAAGGGAAAAAGGTACTTAATCTAAGTCTACAGATATAAGTACCCTTTAGTGAGCACTTGTATTCCAGGCAGCACCAGTGCAGACAGGCACTGATCCAACTCAGCATTTGTTCAGACTACATTTTTTGGAGGCTAGAAGAAGCCAGGGTAAGGGAAGAAACCCTCTTTTCAAAACATTGGTAGAGCTGAAGGTTCAGGTTTGATTTAGGTTATGCCCATCAGAAGAAACTGTGAGTAATTAGACTGGAACTGAATAGAGAGAAACAACTAACATGAGACTTCTTGGTAGAGTGCATACAGGAATGTACTCCATGTCTTCCTATCCTCACTGACAGCATGTTCCAGTAATACCCCAATCCCAGATACAAGAGTATCATTTTATACTTGGCAGTTACCAAAAAGCCTGTAGCAGCTGTAAGCATCCTTGTTGACCATCTAGTAATGTTATTCTGCAGGTCATTCTTGGAGGCGCAGGATAGCTCATTGAACTAACAGTTCTGGTTGATCTTTGGAGTTTTAACATGTGGATAATTTCTTTTCTGAACGATTTTCTTATATCTACTTCTATACTGTGGCTCATGCCTTATGATACCAAAAGTAGTTTCAAGTGATTAAGAAAGGATGTTTGGCCCACTAGATGACCTGATTGGGTTGGGAAGAGTGAGAGAATGAATAACAGTCAGCAATGGCCATTAATAAAATTTTCTAAAGTATAATCTGCATTTACTCATTGTAACTAAATGAAACGTTGTATGAAAGTGACCTTGACTCCCTAAGATAGTGGTAAAGGAACTGTTTCTAGGATTTTAGGACAATGGATTATTGTAACTGTAGAAGGCTTCAGGTAGCATCTCACTCACTAGAAATGAAGGTGAATGTGATTAGTGAGGCCAGTGATAGAGCTACGTACCATCACCAGAAGGCTGGGAATTGTGGAGGTCTTCATATTGGGTCAAAGATTATAATGTCCTCACAACTGGAAAACTCAAACATCAGATTAAGTTTCTGCTTAACCTCTAAGCAGAGATAAGTTTAGTTGTGGTAACCTCAGACCACAAGTGAATTACAACAAAAGATCTCTGGAGCCTGGTGACACCCACAGGTGGGTTCTGCAGGACAAACAGGTAACTGATTGTGCTTCCTGGTGTTCTCTGGATGATGCTTGTGGTTAGTTACCAGCATGCCTAGATGTCCAGAAAAGGGAGTGCCCAGACCTGTCTGTGGATTATTGCACTATAATTCTGACCCTGTGGTATTACTGGCAGATCACACATAGAAACCACATGTTAAGTCTGTCCCAGAACCCACTGTGGCTTCTCATACTGTGTGGGAGTAATGAGTTCCCACTCCCTTGGGGAAGACTTGGAATAAGCAAACTAGGCAACTGGCATTAGCTCACAGTTTAGCAGTGTTGTATCAAGGCAGGACAGAGAATTTAACAAAAACGATTCCTGCTAACAAAAATCAACCCCAACAATTGTCTAGAAATCAACCATCCTAGCAATATAGCAAAATAAATAAATAAATACATAATATCATAGCCACAGGGCAGTCACAAAGACAGTTACTACCTAATACTTGAATGATACAAGATAGTAGTCACATCCACTTTCTGCACAGAACTCACATGTTCGATTTACACATGAGCTGTGAGGATCCTGGACATAGATGATCCATCTCAAAGCTGAAATGAGAGATTACTTTGTCCACTTATACATTTGATGTCATTACTGCATAACTCAGTGAACCCTTGATACCCAATGTGAGCTCTTCATTTACCAGATGTGTCTTTTATTGTTTTACAGAGAGGACCAGCAGTATCTAATTCCCTCTTCCTTTGTTAAAGGTGCATAGGATTCCTTATTTTATCTCAACACAAGATCAGTTCATTCTAGGTAGCATAATATAAAGTCCAGAGCTCGTTGGCTGTATCACCAACCCAGGTTTTCAATGTAGATAACTACATTTACTAACCTGTGGTAATAGGACCTTCTGATGGAAAAATATATACTAGTTGTCCAGGTAAGATATTCTGTTCTGGGGTAAATGGAAAGGAATATCCGTTTTAAAAAATTATTTTTGATAATGTTCCTCATCTATGCTCTGTGAGAGTAGATATTATCACCATCTTCCCAGCACGAACCTGGCACCTAGAATAGTCAAGTGTTCTGTGAGTGTTTCCTTCACCCTCTGGTAGAGAATGTGAAGTTTTAAAGGCATCTTCTCCAGGTAGATGTTATGCTTTTACTGCAAAGCATTATAATTCAGGAGAGTTTTGAGTTCCCCTAAAACGAGATTGGATTTGCAGTCACTTGGAAGATGAAGTGTGGGCCGGAATAAGTAATGAACATTCTACATTTCTTCAATCCCCATGATCAGTGCTTAAAAGGACTTACATTTATGAAAAAGGACAGGCTAATTACTTACTTTGAGACATACTGGGAAGATATTGGTCATAATAGGGCAATTATGATGTGTGATTGTGTGTTTGTTGTTTGCTTTTACCACTTAGTATTGAGCAGTTAATGAAACGTCAAAACAAAGCATATCTGAAAGGACAAGAGTCAGGAAAATTTTAAAGAAGAGTACTTGAAAATGAAACAACTCTAAGACATTTCATACCTGACTTTGTTAAAAAGAGGTATTAATAGGAAATCATGCTATGTTTTTGTCTCAGTAAATGACAGGTAATTGAAGAAATTTTCTTTTCCTCAATAATTAAATCACCTCTCCCTCCCTCCCTCCCTTTGTCTCTCTGTATCTCCTTCCCCACCCTCTAGTTCCTGAATCCTTTCCATTTCCTTTTGTTGCTATGTTCCTTGAGCCTTGGTGGAAAGTTATCCCACTTAAGACTAAGCACAAAATCTGTTCTCAGCAATTTTAGCTCTCATTCATTTCTGAATTGACTGGTGCTCACTGCAGAATAACCATGATACAACTTAAGGATCACATGAAGCTCAAGAGGAAGGAAGTCCAAAGAGTGGATGCTTCAGTCCTACTTAGAAGGGGGGACAAAATAATCAAGGGAAGTAGAAGATGGGAGGGATTTGGGAAGAAGAGAACAGGGGGAGGGGAAAAAGAGGGGCAGAATCAGGTATGGGAGGAGATGGAGGATGTACAGACGGTCAGGAAATTGAACAGAGGTGAATAGCAATGGAGGATGGGGAACTGAGGGTAGCAACCAGAAAGTCCCAGATGCCAGGAAAGCAAGACCCTTCCAGGACTGCATGGGAATGAGATTAGCTGAAATACCCTCAAAGGGAAGGGAGAATCTGTTGAGACCATATCCAGAGGTTAGGCATGGACCCCCAGTTGAGGGATGAGGCCACCCATCCAACTCCAAAATTTTAATTCAGAATTGCTCTTACTAAAGGAAATACAGGGACAAAGGGTGGAGCAAAGACTGAAGGAAAGGCCATCCAGAGACTCCCTGACCTGGGGATCCATCCCACATGCAGATACCAAACCCAGACACTATTGCTGATGTCAAGAATTGCTTGCTGACAGGAGCCTGATACAGCTGTCTCCTGAGAGGCTCTGCCAGATCCTGACCAATACAGATACAGATGCTCACAAGCAATCATTGAACTGAGTACAGGGATCCCAGTGGAGGAGATAGGGGAAAGACTGAAGGAGCTGCAGGGGCCTTATCTAGCACCTATGGGAGGAGAGGCCCTTGGTCCTGTGAAGGCTTCATGCCCCAGTGTAGAGGAATGCTAGAGTGGTGAGGTGGGAGTGGGTGTGTGGGTACCCTCATAGAAGCAGGGTAAGGGGATGGGATAGGGGGTTTGCAGAGGGGAAACTGGTAAAGAGGATAACATTTGAAATGTACATAAATAAAATATCCAATTAAAAAAAAATAAGTAACTATGTCCCAGGCCAAAAGCAGCCCAGAACCACAGTCTCATCCAGTCTCCATTTTCTAATTCTATATTTCTACTGAAGAAGGTTTGTGGGTGCTTTTTTATTCTTTTATATAGACAATGGAAGACATGAAAAGTCAATAAACAAGGATAACTCAAGAACTCATGAATTTCCTCTCTCCTGGCTCGACTTAACAATCATCATCATCTTCATCATCTTCATCATCTTGACCACCCTCAAAGCCACAGCCTTGCTTCACATTCCTAGTTGGATGTTCCTCATTTTAGCTAAATCTTTTACAAAACCAGAAATATTTATCTTTGCACTTTTCTTTTTTCAAATATTGATTTTGTTCTTTATGACGTATAGACAGCCAAGGAACTTTTGGCACTCGGTACAGCATAGAGCTTTCAGCTAGGTGCTGGAGTTGAAAGGAAGTTGCCACCCAGCTGGGAAGATAAGTCACCCATATGGACAGATAACGCAGCCAGACAGGGAAATGTGTAAATGTCAAGGATGAATCGGTGGCTGATGTTATTGTCATTTCTTTAAATGGTTTCTTCATTTTCTGACTTCCTTTTCTTCTATTTATGCTCTCTCCCTTCATACATCCTAAATCAGTATCCTCAGCTCTTTCCTCCAAGTGGAAGCAGACAGATTTCTCCCTTCCTACACAGTTCACTCAGTCAGTATGTTAGAAGATTTTTTGTTTTTCCTCAAAAAACAAATCAGAAATTTGAAATGTCAGGTAGACAGATGTGCTAAAAAGTTCTTGTCAGGTAGAGGGAAAGAGATGATTCAGTATCTATATATACAAAAAGCTTATCCAAATTCAGTTCTATTGTGTTTTGGAGAGTATAAACCTCACAAATTATAGTTTTGAAGCATTTCAACAAAATATTTTGCCTATTAAATGTTTCTCAAGAAATGCCACCCAGTTTAAGAGAGAATGAAATAATGTCACAACACAACTTCCGCAGTTCCTTTTTAGGCCCACAGTTGTCACTTTGTGGAACTTTGAATAAATGTTTCTTCTTTGGAAATACATTGGATTTAAGAAAACAATCAGCCTCTGTATGAACTAGTCTGTCAGTTGATATCTAGTCTGCTTGGGCTTGACTGGTCAACCTGATGACTCCAATTCATAAAGGAAACTGCCTATAACAAGTGTGTAAGTCTAAAAAAAGAATATGCATATTTTCCAATTCTCTAAATTGGAGGGCTTCAGTAAAGCACAGAAGATTTCACACACAGCATTGCTACACCTCTTGGTCATCAGTTTGGGGCAGACACTGATTCTTACAATTTCCTATCTTCATGATCTCAAAATACACATTAATATTACACACTGTATGAATATGGCACAATGCCTATTGTTATGAGCTGAAAGTTAAGAAATACTCTCTTGTCGAATATCACAGTTTTAGTATCAGTAGACTTCACTTTTGGTTCCAATTTGTATTCCCCTTCTTCAACTAGTGAAATGGAAATGACAATCCTTATTCTTATTTTGTCTCAGAAAATCAGGCACATATTGCAACTCAGTTCCTATGTGATTGTAGCAAGAGATATAGGAAACACTCTGACAAAGTTGTAGAAACTATGATAGAAAATGAATATAAATTTATAATCTTAAAATAAATTATTGAATATAACCTAAAATATAGTTACAGGTGTATCTGTTTGTTTTGTTTGTCTCGTATGTGTGTGTTTATATGTCTATTGCTGTTCCAGACCAAAAGCACCCTAAGGTGCCAGTGAGAGCAACCTGCAGGTCTTAAGCATGGCAGAGAGGTAGGAACAGCCTAGACCAGAAGAGACCTCAAACTTTTGGAAGACAGCTTTAGTGAGACAACGCATTTACTGGGGGGAACAAAGGCTACTTAAACATTTTGGGGATGGGTAGGGTTTTGGGGAATGCTTGGGATGCATAATTTCTCATAAGGAGAAATTCCAGGTGCTACCACACATGACCTTATAAAGGGAGAGGAAGTTTGACCTGGCTACCAGGCTATGTGACCTCTTCAGGGTGGTGGAACAAAAGAGAGGTACAAGGCTACTACATGTACTGGGACACACAAGCCAGGGGCAGGAGTGATTGATCCTACTCCTACAGATTTCCTAGGATAGGACATGCTTCAACCCAACTCTTCATTCAGGCTGCCTACCATGTTCCCATGGCTTCCCAGTCCCAAAATCTATCTGCATCTATCTACCTATCTATCTTTCTATCTATCTGTCTATCTATCCATGTATCTATTTAGCCATCTTATATAATATATATGTAACATGTACATGTAATATGTAATAAATATGAAATATGCAATTTGTAATTATATTAGTATATATTAATTAGTTGAATTAATTATTATAATAAATTATTAGAGAATTGGTATATAATTAATTAATATATGATTACATATTGTTTCATATTATAGTATAATATATACTGTATATTATATATAGTACATGTTTACTATATACTAATAATATATTAGTATATATTTTAACATCAATTAATTATATACTGATTATTAACAACATATGATTTTAATTAACATAACTAATTAATTGCATTACTATACTGATAATTATATATTGTATGTTATAGATAATTAGATATAAAGTAATGTCTTTCAGCTATAAATTATGTAACTAGATAAAGAGATGATACATAAATATAAATTACCTATAGATAGATAGATAGATAGATAGATAGATAGATAGATAGATAGATAGAACTACCAGGAATTATCAAATGAGTTGATTAAAACTCATTTCTAAAAGATCACATTCATGTATGAAGTTTTTATAACAAAACTCATAATTTCATATAATTGTATAATAAAAAGTGAAAAAGGCCTCATAATTCTGTGAAATGTTCTTACCGAATACATGATGCACTTTTTTTTCTCTTTTAAGAATAATTTATCATGGGAATAGTATTGTAAACTGCATCCATCTACCAGCCCTTAGATTGTATTTCATCCATAATCTATAGCATATGTGGGTGCCTTGTCACCTCTGTATTCTCTCTTCTAACTTTTGCATACCAAGTACAATTGGTTTTAGGGATTGTTTTTGTTTGTTTTTGTTTTGATTTGATTTTGTCTTTAGAAATCACCTTGATGGTAAAGTCTTCCTTAACTGAGTATTCAACACTGTGCCTAATAAAGGAGTAGAGGGCCGATTTAAAAGCTATTGCAGCCCATTTTGTCCTGGGAATACTTTTATTCCTGTCCATCATGTTAAAACTTGTCTTTAACAACATCAACATGTTGGCAGCCAAAGTTCAAGCTGAAGCTTGAAACTGAAAATGGACCCTCAGACAGTTAATAATTTAACAGGCTGGCAAGCCAAGAATGGGTAAGATTCTGCACAGAGCCATACCAACCTAAGACAGAAATCCATTGCTTTTTATAATGCTTATTCTATGATGGATAAGGAAGGCATTCTTGTCAGAACAACCTAAGGCAGGCTCAGTCTTGTTTATAAAATAAAAAAGGGGGAGACGGAGAGCTTTTGGGGCTGCTTGGCAAGAATCTGACATGGACCAAGGACAAGGAAATGGGCTGCTTGGCAGGAATATGACATTGGCCAAGGACAAGGAAGCAGGCTTCAGGCAGTAATCTGACATTAGGTTAGGATAAAGAAGTAATTTCAGGCAGGAATCTTAATCTTAGGCTAGAACAAAGAAGTAATTTTAGTCAGGAATCTAAATCTTAGGCTAGAACAAAGAAGTAGGCTTCAGACATGAAAATGACTTTGGGCTAGGACAGGGAAGTATGCTCATATATTTTGGTCATCCTGATAAGCCCTTAGAAGGAGTGATCTTGGGATATTTTTTTTTATTGCCTTGCTTGTTCTTTGACTGTTTGTATTTATTGTCTTGCTTGTTGCTTGACTATTTGCATCTATTGTATTGCTAATTCCTCAACCTAGAACTGACCTTAATACTTGCAGTAATTAAAATGGTATAAAAGCAAAAAGGAGGAGGAGGATGGGATAGGGGGTTTCTTGGGGCAGTGCATGGGGAAAGGGGATACATCTGACATGTAAATAAATAAAATACCCAATAAAAAAAAGTAAAAGTTATTGCAGAGGTTAGTGAAGAAGCCAAAGGAAGAGGTTTGGTAAGACAATATTGACAGTCC
This sequence comes from Mastomys natalensis, assembly GCA_021653895.1. Classification (NCBI taxonomy): domain Eukaryota; kingdom Metazoa; phylum Chordata; class Mammalia; order Rodentia; family Muridae; genus Mastomys; species Mastomys natalensis. The sequence goes on from JAJTUV010001701.1 coordinate 467,672, forward strand.
ATTGTTCTTAACTCGATTCCATTTAAATGTGAATCCATTTAGATCTTTTCCTTGAAAGAATGCAAATCTCTGGACAAAAAAAAAAAAAAAAAAAAGAAAGAAAGAAAAAGAAAAAAAAAGAAAGCAAATCTCATTTTAGAAATGAGACAGAAATGATATTTATAATTTAAAAGTCAAAGAAATCTTAGAGAGGGTTGCTTAGCCACTTTTTAGCTAAGCCTATTTTTTTACTTTACTAACTTTTTAATAAAAGAAATGTCTGTGGGGTTTCAATGGTACTGTGTAAAACTGTATTAATAAACAATAATGACTGACAAATATTTAAAGAAAAATGAACAAACCAACCAACCAACCAACAAACAAACAAACAAAAAGAAAAGCCAAAAAAAAAAAAAAAAAAAAAAAAAGGAAAGAAAAATTCAATATGTGAACCAGGTATAGTCTCATACCTGCAGTTCCAGTGTATCGGAGGCTGAAGTAGGGGGATCATGATTTTAGAGGTCATTCTGGGATACTTAGTGGAAGCCCTACTTACAAACATAGCAGGAAAACAGCACCACCAACAAAAAGTAATGGGTATTTTCTACAGTGCAATTCTCAATAGCTAAATGATGTATTCAAGCTACATAACCAACAAGAGGCATGAGTGAAGGAAAAGGGTATGCTTGTTTGTTTGTTTGTTTGTTGATTGATTGTTTGTTGGTTATTCTGATCTCTTTGTAACCCTAGCTGTCCAGGAACAGGCTGGCCTCAGACCCACAGATATCTGTCTGGTTTTGCCTCTTGCTGTTGTCATGCCTGGCTTGCAGTAGACTTTTCACAGAGCCACATTTCAAGTGTTTGAAGGAAAGTGGATGCACTGGAGATAACCACAGCAAGCAAATTAAGCCTGTCTCAGAGAGATAAATATTTTATGTGTTTCTCTCCTGTATTTTTATAGAGATGCATAAAATCAGATACGTATACACGCTATGAAAGTAGAAGCGAACTATCTAGAGAAATGAAGATGACAATGAGGTGATGAGAGAGGGAAGAAGGAAAAGCAGACATGGTGAAGGTATTCTCAATATACAGTGGATGCTTGTAGGTAACTAAAAGAAAATGGAAAGAAAAAGCTTGACAGGCTAGTGGGATATATTTGAATGTGAAGTGGAAGGAAATTGCTAGCTTAAAAAACTCCAGAAAGTCCTCAAATTTATGGAGGGCCAGTTATCTATTTTTTCTTTTATTTATTTATTTTTGTTGTTGTTGTTGTTGTTAAAAAAAATGGTGCAGGCAAAGAAAAATGAATACAAGCTGAAAGATAAGCGCAAGGAATTATATTTAAAGAATTAAGTAATCTCTGTAGCTATGTTAAAGGGACATCACTAGGCTGTGGAAGGTGTCAGGGAAACCGAGCTTGAGGCCTGGAAAACTCACACATTGGGGCATTTAGCTAGAATTATTGGAAAATGCTGTTTGTGGTGTAAAACTGAGTTTACATGCTCATATGATGTCACCAACTAATAGATACTCTTTGTTCATCCTAACGCCTGAGCTTTCTTTTGTAATAATCTTTTACTGGATTTAAGTCCTTTGCACTGAGGCTGGATTAACTACCACTTACAGCGACTATGGCCAAGAAATGAACGCACGTTAAAGAAGGTCTAGATCTGACTCTTGGATATTTTTGGCAATGCTTGGGTTTCTTGTTCCTTAAGCAAATTTTCATAGCCAGATCACTATGCGTCTTTGATTAAAAAAAAATACCTGAATCACATGCAAATCCTTAGTGTCCGAGAATGGCACTAACCTGAAGGTACTTTGGGCATGTCAGAAAATAGAGAGAGGTGATTTGCCTTGCAAATCCAAGTGTCACTCACAGAACTGCTGCAAACAAATATTCCATTACTGAGTGCTAAGATGGGTTGTAGGAAAAGCAAGTGAGTAACCAGACTTAGGTCTCCTTTATTGCTATTGCTGCTTGTTGGTGCTACTCTGTAGCCCATCTGGAAGAACAAGGCTTTAAGAGACCAAAAGATATGATTGCAAAGGAATATAAACACTGGTATTACAAAATACAGATTTCTTTTTAAAACATCTTAGAGTAGAACAGATTGGCTGGCAACATATTTCTTTTCTGACAATGCCCATGCTTTGAGTCTAGAATACTCGTGTCTCCAATAGTCAGCCATAAGGAAGCTGGAAGGGTTCTTCAGGCTCATGGGCACTGATAGAAATATCCTCACAGTAGGATATGACCTAGGATATTAAACAAAAAAAAAGATATGAGGAAAAGGTTTTTTTTTTTTTTTTTTTTTTTTTTGGCATTTTAACAATGCCCCCACAGGGTGATGGGTTGGCTCTGAAGGTTTTTATTTACTATGAGAAAGACCTCTTTCCTCACAGTACATCTTGTGTGAGCAAGGACTTGTCCCTGTAATCTTTAGCTAGATGGAAAACTTCTTCCCTCTCCTTCGCTGTGTGTGTGTGTGTGTGTGTGTGTGTGTGTGTTGTTTTTTCTGTTTATTGAAAAGCTGAAACAAACCAATGGAAGGAATTTCTAAACTCTTCTAAGTTTTCATAGGATCATCTATCTTGAGTGACACCTCTAAAGGAAGTTTCAAAATTTACACCAGCCCTGCAAAACATTGATTATCCTTAACTGCCACATAGCATATCTGTGCCTCATTCAGTGTGGTAAGACATGATTACTTCATGATCAATTTACAAAGATCAATTCATTTAAAATTTTCTTTATTTCTCATAGGCACATTGATTTCTATGGGGTTTTTTTTCTCTTTATATTATTATCTAATTATACTAAGGTAAATAAAATCAATTATCAACCTTAATAGTTTTACCGAGGCATTCTTAAGAGTGATGGTCATAATGGTAGATTTTATGACTCCTCTTGGCTTGATCTCTGGTCAAAGTCATGGCTTGCAGCAACATGTCATTGTTTTGTTAGTAAGCAGTTTAGCTAACTTCACTGGAGGGGAGATGGGGACAAGATGTGAAGAATCTGGTCAAAATGTATTTTGCTTGAACATGACGAAGCACTAAGACAACTTGGCATTCTTATGTGCTCAACTCTCTAGGTTGCTGCTGGTGGTGAGGTTTTCACTCCATTGTGAGCGTTTACCTCAAGTTTTTGTAAATAAATAAGATATAACAATAATGACACCTGGAAAGGAAATTCTCCTCCACACTGCGGCTCATGCTGTGAATCTGTGTGAGTCATACCGGATGAAATCTATTTATGTGTATGTTAAAACAAATACATGGTGCCCATTACATACTGGCAGAGCCATTTTTAATAATGAACCAAAAGAAAAACCCAATTAGAATAGCCATTTTATTTTATACACTTTATTATTATTAATTTAGCTGTTTTTTACACTTCAGATTTTATTCCCCAACCAGAGAGTCTGACTCTCTCTGACTGTTCCACATCCCATAGCTCCAACCCACACCCCTGTCTTCACGAGGCTGTCTCCACCTTCCACCCCCATCCCACCTGACCTCTAAACTCCCTGGGGCCTCCAGTCTCTTGAGGGTTAGGTGCACCATTCTGAACACAGATCCAGCAGTCCTCTGCTGTGTATGTGTTGGGGGCCTCATGTCAGCTGGCATATACTGCCTGTTTGGTGGTCCAGTGTTTGAGAGATCTCTGGGGTCCAGATTAATTGAGACTGCTGGTCCTTCTATGGGTCACCCTCTTCCTCAGCTTCTTTCAGCTTTCCCCTAATTCAACCACAGGACTCAGCAGCTTCTGTCCATTTGTTGGGAGCAAATATCTGCATCTGACTCTTTCAACAGCTTATTGGGCCTTCTGGAGGGCAGTCATGATAAGTCCCTTTTTTTCTTTTATTTTTATTTTTTATTGAATATTTTATTTACTTACATTTCAGATGTTATCCACTTCCCCATTCCCTCGAACTTCTCCTCCCTGCTCTATGGTATGCCCCACACCCACCCTACTCACCTTCCATCCACCTTCCTCCTGCTTCTATGAGGGTATGCCCCCACCCACACAGCATCACTACATCTCCAGCCTCCTTGCCTTGGAATTCCCTCACCTGGGGCATCCAGCCTTCACAGTACCAAGGCCTCCTTTCTGCCCCATTATTTGACAGGTCGCACCTCTCTTCATATACAGCTGGCATGGATCCTCCATGTGGTTCCTTGCTGCTTGACCACTGGACTACCAGTGTTGCTTTTGGTGATGGTTGGTCTCCCTTGGGGTTACAGTCCTTCAACTTTCAACTCTCTTACACTCCTCCATTTTGCACATTGATGATTTGTGGTTATCATCTCTCTTCTATATAAGTCAAGCTCTGGCAGGTCTCTCAAGGATCAGTTTCAGTGACTTTGTATTTGACTATGCATTCCTAGGTACTACCAGTGTGCCTTTGGTTGAGGATCTATATGGATGGATTCCCATAGTGGAGAATTCTCTGGACAGTTCCCTCTTCAGATTGTCCACATTTGTTCCATATTTGCTCCATGAGTATTTTTTAATTCTTCTAGATGAAAAGCCCACACTTTGGTCTTCGATTCTTAGTGAGCTTCATGTGGTCTGTGAGTTGTATTTTGGTATTGTGAGCTTTGGGCTAATTTCCATATCAATGAGTGAATACCATGTGTGTCTCTTTGTGATTAGTTCCTCACTCATGATGATATTTTCTAGTTCAATCTTGCTATAAGAATTTCATAAATTCATTGATTTTTAATAGCTGAGTAATATCATTGGTAAATGTACCACTCTTTCTGATATCCATTGTCTGGTGAAAGGACAATTGGGTCTTTTCCAGCTTCGACTATTTAAATAAGGCTGCCTATGAAATGTGGAGCAATTGATATTTGGAGCATACTTTGGTTAAATGACCAGGAGTAGTATAAAATGTTCCAGTCATGTTTAATTTACTCTAGGTCTCTGGGCTATCTAGTCTCTGATTCTTATTACTCAAGCAGTGTTGGGTATGGGTTCTCTCTTGTGGATTGAGTCTTAATCAAATAAGACATTGGTTGGATTACTTCCACAAGTTCTATGACACTATTTCCCTAGCATATTTTAGAGGCAGGGCAGATTGTAGATCAAAGTTTTTGTGGCTGAGTTGATGTTTACATTTCTTTTTCGATAGCCTCCAGAGAACCTACCTCACCAAAGAGACTAGTATGTAGGATAAATGCTCCATGTAGACACCAGCATGACTTTTCATGTCCAGTGTGTTCTGTGGGTATTCTCCTCTGTAACAGCACCCATCCACCATCACTTTGCAGAGAGAAACCCTTAGTCTTAGAATAGCCCAGGTTATTTGGGACCCTCTTTGCCAACAACACTAATGATGCAACCCAGTCCCTTCATTGGAACCTTGGCTAATTACAAGAGAGGGCCAGATGAGATTCCGTATCCACTGTTAGTAGGAATCCTCATTAGAATCACCTTCATAGATCCCAGGTAGTTTCCTCTGAAGTAGGTTTCCATACTAACCACTATTTGCCCCCTAATGCCAGATGTCTCTCAACACATTCTCTCCCTCACCCCATCTGCCCCCATACTTGCTCCTTCTGCTCCCATCTTCACACACCCCCAATTTATCCATAAAATCTATTCTATTCCCCCTTCCCAGAGAGATCCCTGCATTCTCTCCAGACTTCTCTACTTTGCCTAACCTCTGCATCAACAGCTTATATGCTTTTATAAGCAAATCATACCATGTTTGTTTTTCTGGGTCTGTGTTACTTCATTCAGATTTTTTTTTTTATTTTCATACATTTGCCTGCAAGTTTCATGATGTCATTTCTTTTAACAGCCAAGCAAGACTCTATTGTGTAACATGTTATTTTGCTTATCCATTCTTCATTTGAGAACCATCTAGGTTGTTTTCAGTTTCTGACTATTATGAATAAAGCTTCAGTAAACATAGTTGAACACATGTCCTTGTGGTAGAATGGAGTGTTCTTTGGCTATACGCACAAGCATATATATAGCCAAGTCTTGATGTAGATTGATTCCAATTTACTAAGGAACATATTCATATTCATTTCCACAGTGACTGTACAAGTTTTTACTCTCACCATCCATGGAGGATTGTTCCCCTTGCTCCACTCACATTTCACAAACATGAGCTGTCACTTTTATTGATCTTAGCCACATTCTGACAGGTGTAAGATGAAATCTCAAAGTGGTTTTGATTTGCATTTCCTTGATGGCTAAGAATGTTTCTTTAATCATTTCTCAGATATTTCAGATTCCTCTGTTGAGAATTCTATTTACATTTGTACCACATTTTTAATTAGATTATTTAATTTTTGGTATTTAGTTTCTTGAGTTCTTTATATATTTTAGATATTAGATGTGGGGCTGTAGCTCGCTCATGGGCGTGTGTCCTGTTGGGCTGAGTTGTGGATCTCGTATGTCTGCCACTGCTCAGAGGTGTAGAAGTTCGGGAATTCGACTGAGTTCACTCCATGTAGCAGATGCTGGGCTAGGGGAAGCCACTGAGTTCCAGTCTGGCTATAGGGAGATCCCAGTCTGAAGTCCCGCAGGGGCAGAGCTCTTGGATTGGGGGTCTCCAAGCTGAGGAGGCTGGTCAGAGACTGGTTGGTCTCAGCCCTTGGGTACCCAGGTGCCACTGGGGGACCTTAGAAGGACTGAGGGGGATACAGGTTGGACTGGCTGGCAGCCAAAAGGGGCGAGAGAGACAGAGAGACAGAGGCAGAAAGAGAGAGAGAGAGAGAGAGAGAGAGAGAGAGAGAGAGAGAGAGAGGACTCTGGTGGTGCCCCACGGGTGGATGAGACTCTTGGTTGAGGTGACTCGTTTAGCTAGGTAATGACTGGCTAGGCTAGCTTGCTTCAGTTGGCAGGCCTCTGTGGCTGGAAAACAGAGAGATCCTCAGGGTGGGAGATTAGGTGGTTGTTCATTGGTTGAAGGCCCCCTCTACGGTTCTCCACGTGTGCCCCAAAGATAAGAGGAAGTCATGGTTTTAAAAAGGTTTATTGTCATGGCGGAAAGTGGATGAAGCTGTACCCTGTGACCTCAGGGAAGACCTGAGGTTAGATATCTTTTGCAAGGAGGAGGGTATGAGAAAGAATGCTTAATTGGCTATGCCCTCTGGCCTTTAGGTAACTCATGATTATGGAGATCTCTTGAGGCTCTGTGGCCTGTAGTCATGCCCTCTACCTTGTTACGTGACCTAAGGCCACAAACCTTTCTTTGAGAGGGGCTGTGGATAAGTGAAAGGAACCAGGGCCCAGGAGCAAGACTAAACTCCTACTGTCCCATTAGGGTCACCAGGGTTCAAAGCAGACTCAACTGGGTACCCCAATGCCCTCTCACAGACACCACCAGCAATAGATATCTAACAGATGCTGAGTTTGTAAAAAAAAAAAAAGTCTTTTTCCCATTACATAGGCTGCCACTTTGACCAATTGATGGTATCCTTTGCCTTATAGAAGCTTTTTTGTTTCATGAGGTCCCATTTATTAATATTTGATGTTATTGTCCACACAGTATATCTGATTTTATGTTGAATTATTGATCCACTTGGACTTGAGTTTTACGTGGGGTAATAGATATGGATCTATTTACATTCTTTACTTGTTGCCATCCAGTTTCAGTAGTACCATTTGTTGAAGATAGTTTTTTCTCCCTGTGTGTATTTCTTGCTTCTTTATCAAAAGTCAAGTGTCCATATGTGTGTGGACTTGTATCTGAGTCTTCAATTCAATTCTGTTGATCATCACAACTGTTTTTATGCTGATACCATGCAGCTTTTACTACTGTAGCTCTACAATACAGTTTAAAATCAGATATGGTGATATTTTTGGAAGTTTTTTATTGTTCAGGACTGTTTTAACCATCCTGGGTGCTTTTATTTTTTCATATAAAGTTGTGTATTGTTCTTTTAAGGTCTGTAAAGAACTGTGTTTAAATTTGGATGAGGATTTCATTGAATCTCTACTTTTGGTAGGATGGTTGTTTTTACTGTGTTAGTTCTACCAATTCATATGGGAGATATTTTTGTCTTCTAATACCTTCTTTAATTTCTTTAAAGAATTGAAGTTTTTTATCATACAAGTTATTCCAAGTTATTTTTGATTATTTAAGGCTATTCTGAAAGGTGTTGTTTCCCTGATTTCTTTCTTAATCCATTTGTCATTTCTATACAGAGGAGAGCTGGTTATTTATTCATTCATTCATTTATTCACTCATTCATTAATTTTGGTTAAGCTTAGATCCAGCTATTTTGCTAAAAGTGTTTATCAGCTGTAGCAGTTTCTTGATGGAATTTTTAAGGTTACTTATGTATAATAACATGTCATTTGCAAATAATAACACCTTAACTTTTTTCTTTACAATTTTTATCCCCTTGATCTTCAGTTGTCTTATTGCTCTATATAAACTTCAAGCATTATTTTCAATAGATATGGAGAGTGTATTTCTAATTTTAATGGAATTGCTTTGAGTGTCCTGATTTAATTTAATGTTGCCTATTGTCTTGCTGTAAATTACCTTTTTATACTTAAGTATGTCCCTTATACCTTAATATCTTCTGAACACTTATCATAAAGTGGTATTGAATATGATCAAATGTTTTTTTTCAATATCTAATGAGATAATCATATGGGGTATTTTCTTTCAGTTTATTTATATATTTGCTTACATTTACTGATTTCTGTACATTAAACCATCTCTGCATCTCTGAGATGAAGCCTACGTAGTCATAGTGGATCTTTTTTTAATGTGTCCTTGAATTCAGTTTGGAAGTATTTTATGAATATTTTTTTGTGTCTATTTTATAAGGGAAATTGGTCTATAATTTTCTTTCTTGGGGCTTTATGTGTTTTGTATATCAATATAACAGTGGCCTCATAAAATGAATTGCCAATGTTCTTTCTGTTTCTATTTTGTGGAATAATTCAATGAGTTTCCATGTTAACTCTTTGAAAGTCTGGGAGAATTCTGCACTAAAACAATCTGGCCTTGAGCTCTTCTTCTTCTTCGTCTCTGTCTCCGTCTCCGTTCCGTCCCGTCTCCTCCTCCTCCTCCTCCTACTCCTCTCTCCTCCTCTCCTCTCCTCCTCCTCCTTCTTCTTGGTTGGGAGAATTTTCTTTCTTTTCTTTCACTAGGTATTGTAAGTCTATTTAAATTGTTTTTCTGATTTTTATTTAATTTTGGTAAGTGGTAGATTTTCTGAAAATTATGCTTTTTTTAGATTTTCAAATTTAGTGCAGTATAGGTTTTAAAAGTATGTCCTTATGATTCTCTCTGTATTCCCTTTCTGTCTCTTGGTTTACCCTCTCCCTTTTATTTCTGATTTTTAAATATTCTTTCTCAGTCTTTAAGCTTATCTGTTGACTTTCCAAAGAACCAATTATTTGTTTTATTGACCTTTTATTGTTCCCTTTGCTTCTAATTCATTGATTTCTGTCTTCAGTTGATTATTTCTGCCATATATTCTTGAGTGTGTTTGCTTCTTTTTGTTCTAGAGCTTTCATATATAATATTAAGTTGCTAGTATGAGACCTCTCTAAAATTTTTGTAGGCATATAATTCTATAAAAGTTTACTCTTTGCAGCATTTTCATTGTGTTTCATAACTTTGGGAATTGTTATGCCTTAATTTTCATTGAACTCTCGAAAGTCTCTATTTCTGTCTAACTCATTTTTCATTTAGTATAGGAGTTTTAGATTCCATGAAATTTTAAGCTTTCTGTTGTTCACACCAGCTTTAATGCATGGTGGTCTGATGAGATGCAGAGTTATTTCAACTATTTTGTTTCTGTTGTGACTTGCTTTGTGTCTGTGCATATGGTAATTTTGGAAAAATGTATCGAGAGGTTCAGAAAGATTATTTTGCATTTGTGTGAAATTTTCTGTAAATATCTGTTAGGTTCATTTATTTTATAACATGTTAGCTCCCCTATTATTCTGTTTGGTTTCTGTCTGGATGAGCTGTCTACTGGTAAGAGTAGGGTATTAAAGACTCTCCTATCAGTTTGTAAGGATCAATAAGTGATTTAATCTGTAGTAGTGTTTCTTTTATAAACTTGGGTGCCCTTGTTTTTAGAGTACAGATGATAAGGACTGAAACTGTCTTGTGGTGTATTTTCTGCTTTGATTAGTATGTACTATTCTTTCCAATCTCTTTTGATTAATTTTGGCTCAAAGTCTATCTTGTTAGATATTAAAATGCTTATACTAGCTTACTTCTTGGGTTTATTTGCTTTGTATTTCTTTTGCAAACCTTTTTACCCAGAGATAATGTTTATCCTTGATGTTGAGGTATGTTTTTTTTGTATGCAGCAGAGAGAAGGACCATGTTTTTACAGCTATTCTGTTAGTCTGTGCTTTTTTATTGGAGAATTGAGAATATTAATATTGAGAGATATCAGTCACCAATGATTGCTAAATTCTGTTATTTTGTTGTTGGTGGTGGTGTTAGTGGTGGTGATATGTGTGTTTGTTGAGTGTGCATTTCCCTTCTTTTGGTTTTTCTCATGTGAGATTATTTTTCCCATTATTTTTCTTGGGTGTCATAAACTTTTTTAGGTTGGAATTTTCCTATTTGTGCTTTTGTAAGGCTGTATTTTCAGATAGATTGTTTAAAGTTGAGTTTATTATGGAATATTATATTTTTCCATCTGTGGTGATTGAAAGTTTTTCTGGTTACAGTAGTCTGGGCTCACATCCTTGATCTCTTTGAGTCTGTAGCTCATCTGTCTAAGCAAGTCCTTCTGTCTTTTAGAGTTTCCATTGAGAAGTGGGTGTAATACTAATAGGTCTGCTTTTATATATTATTTGATTTTTTATACTCATAACTTTTAATATTCTCTTGTTTCTGTATTTAGTGCTTTGATTTTTATGTGGCAAGGGAACTTTCTTTTATTGTCCAATCTATTTGGTGTTCTGTATACTTCTTGTACTTTCATACGCAGCCCTTTTTTAGTTTAAAATTTTCTTCTATAATTTCAGTGAAAATATTTCCTGGCCCTTTGATCTGGGATTCTTCTCCTTCCTTAATTGTTATTATTCTTAGGTTTGGCCTTTTCATAGGTTCCCAGATTTTCTAGATATTTTGGTTAGGAATTCTAAAATTTTAATAATTTGTCCAAATAGACCTTTCTTCAATCATGGCTTTAGTTTCTGAGATTCTCTCTTCCATCTCATGTGTTCTGTATGTGAAGCTTGCCTCTGTAGGTCCTGTTTGAATTCCTAAAGTTTTGATTTCCAGAATTCTCTCCGTTTGTGCTTTATTTATTGCTTTTATTTCCATTTTCAAGTTTTTTGAACAGCTTTATTTATTTCTTTCAACTCTTTTTATTTTCTTGGCTTTCGTTGGGGAATTCATTCATTTTACAATTACTTGGTTGTGTTTTTTTGATTATTTTGAGGACTCATTCATTAACTCTGTAAGACTATTTTTCTTCTGCTTCACCTATGTTGGAATATTCACAGACTGCTACAGTGGGATAGCTGTGCCCTAGTGGGGATATACTGTGCTGTTATTTTGTTTTTACACTTCCATCTAGCACCTGGATTTGAGATGATTATAGGTCTAGGTGCTGATTTTTGCATTTGTTAAGTGTGTGTTTTATAGTCACATTTTCTGAGAACGGTACTGTATATTTTACTCTCTACATGTAATTTTTGGGGTCTTTTTGTGAATTCAAAGATAATTATTATGGTTTAGTTTTCAAAATTCTCTTTTATCTCCCTGGAGTACTGGGTAGGAACTTTGGATCATGTGATCCTAATCCTTGTGATGATTAATGTAATGTAAAATGCAAAATTGCTAAATTTCTAAAAGATCATTAATAAAAATTTACATAACCTTACTGTATCAATAACTATATTTCTAGATATAATAAAACAGGCAAAAATAAATAATTTATTAGTTGAGATTCATTATATTTAAAACTCCTGAAGTAAAACATGATGAAAAACAAGAAAACAAGTCATGGAATGGAAGAAAACAAATATAAAGACATCTCTGGATAATAACTCACCCAACATTTATAAAGAACATATAAATGTGATAATAAAGAAATATATAGGTTAATAAATGAGAAAAACTAAAACATGGAGCTTGTCAAAAAGAAATATAAAACACCAAACAAAAAATGAAAAGATATTTGATTGTTGTATGCTATTATGAAACAGGAAAAAAAGTTACAATAGTCTTATAATCTTGCTCACATACCTAAAATCAAAATACTAAAAGTGCCAAATGCAGGCCAGGAGATGGCACGACAGAAATTCTCACTCTTTAGTTAAGGGGAAAGCAAGATGGTGCAGTGACATTGGAAAAGAATTTGGAATTCCTTATAATACAATGTACAAGAATATATATGGTCTAGCAGTTGGCCTTCATTACACTTACCCATATGGGTTAGAAACACATGACCAAGCAATACTATACAAGTGTTCACAGCAGCAGTATTCACAATGCCCATACCTGAAAAAGAGCTAAAGTGTCCTTCAGCACATGAATGGAAAAATGAACAGTGTTACATCAATCTAATGCAGTGGTTCTCAACTTGTGGGTTGTGATACCTTTGGGTGTCCAACTACTCTTTCACAGGGACATGTAAGACCATCAGAAAAAACAGATTACATTTGATAAAAAGTACAAATACGTTTTGAAATTTGCAATGAAAACAATTTATTTCAGGCTCACTACAACAGTGAACTAAATAGGAAGT